>JAODUP010000462.1:217500-335000 GCA_025642065.1 Paralvinella palmiformis | reverse complement strand
CATCTAGATGTAAGGATAAATACTGGACCAGACCACCGATTTCCACATTACTGTAAATGTTTATATAATTTTAATGTCATTATATGTTGTGGATTGAAAGAAATATGGCGATGTAATTAAACTGATATCATAGAAATTTGTAATCGTCAATGCATGGATACATTTTGTTAATATTGTAGTTCTACAACATTGCTTGAATTAAATGTTGGACTTCTTCTATCAGATAATATATGCTTATTTCAAAATAGTAGTGGTTTGCATAAGAATGTTTGTGATCGATGTATTGATCTGGTAATGTGTTATATCCTGTAAATATTTGTGTGATAGATTGTCATGTGAGAAATTCTATATTTGTTTTGTTTTCTTGAACTACATTTTCATCAATATTCTACAAATGATGGATGCCAGATATAGATTTTAGGTTTTTGTTATCCACAATTTATGTGTCGTATATTAGAGATGATACTCATGTAATAGATGTTAAGTATATAATAAATGTATAATAATGTAAGTATATTGATAGTTATTATGTGTAGTTTGTGTATCACCCTATGTATATAAAATAGTTGATTTACTGAAATAAGGGACACACCTGTGAATTATAATGTGCCAATACGTCTATGTGGAGTTCATGATGCCGACATAATAATAACATATTTTAGATTTCCAGCAAATGTCTAAACAAAATGATGCCAAATTGATATAAATGATGTTTTATTTTAAAGGTAACAGTTGTAAATTACTGGCAATTTGATAAACTGAAATGTTTTAACTATATCACGATGATGTTCCTTTGACCTAAGCATGAATAAAGTAGACTACGAATCATCTAACAAGCATATCTCCAGTACCACTAGTTTGTGGTAGGTAATATTCCCGTACACTACTAAGGCACAAATCTTACTTATTGCTCATCCTACATAATATGATAATACTAATATAAATAAGCATTTACAAATATTCTTTGTTCGTTACATAATAATATCTCATCAATCATGGCAAATGTATAAGTGATGCTTCAGCATATAAGGAATATTCCATGGTCTACCTTTCATTCGTAGGAAAATTTGATTCATTGACAGAGTGTTCTGTAGTTGGTGACTCAAACAGGTATGATATTAAGCTGTGTGTTTCTAGACAATTAATGGTGTCACTGTCATAGCCTGGCTGTCTTAAACCGTCAATGTTTCTGAATATCTAATACCTAAACTACAAGCCGCTCTTATATAGATAGATTCGTTTTCGCATGTAAAGGTAAAATACAAGTTAGTGGCTTGTATCACCAATTAAACTGGCTTACACATGATTTATGTATGACAGCATACATAGTGTATTTTTTCAAGTAAAGATCTGTTAATAAATTAAATTAATATTTTAACACTAAATAATAATTAGCTAATTATTCCGTATGACACGAGTATTGTATTAATTGGATGATGTATTTTTAATGTCATTTGCCATATACGTGTATCGGCTTTAGTTACGTATTGATGTACTATATAATGGCTGCAAAATAATTAGAATACAGGCCTTGTAAAATAATGTCTTAAACAGGCTTGTAGAGTAAATGCTATTTTATTATAATTGTTGTCAAAATTTACCCAACGCATCGTATCTTTTATAACCATCTCAAAGTATCTCACTAAGCATGCTATTTTACTTAGCCATCCTAGCATACCTACTCAATATAGATGCGGGTGAATGGTTGATCAGCGCATCTTCTTTAACCATAATAAAATATCTGACCGCGCACCCATGCATCATTGCCAAGATTGATATCATGATTCATATATTTTATAACCCTCCTAAAATATTGGAGCAGTGTACGAATTTAATATGGATTGGTCGCGGACATATTTCACTATTTTTATTATAACAGAACTAGGTAATGTTCCGAAAATCATTGCCGTCCTAAGTAATCAAACTGTACTCCTGTCATAACACAAGTTGTCTCCAGAAAACATTTCTAGCTACAAATATGCATGTCGACAGAAACATTTCGAGGTTAACGTAAACAATAAAAAGGGATATAAGAAGCGAAGCAGTCAGCAGAAATGAGTCTTGAGCTTGACAAATTAAGCTACTGGGTCCCTTCATTTATATTTTTAGCTCGCCTTCTAAATAATACAACAGTTACTTAATTGATTTTAAGCCTCTTATTTTCTATGACATGTACCCTTTGTGTGTAAGATTATCTTTTTTTGTGTTTTGTGTTTTAGAGTGATATTAATTATAAACGGATAATGAGAATGTGAATGTTGAAGAAACAAATAGATATGGAAGTATAAATACATTGTGTGAACATAATGTCAGAAGTAAGAATAAATATAGTCATTTTCAACAAATAGGTAAGGATTGAAGCATGGCCTAGCCACAATTCCTATAAAGAATTAAGTCTGTAATAAACAATGAATGTTTTATATTCCGAAATGTTCCGGCTATCATAACAGTGACTATGATGCAGTTAAAGGTATTTAGCTTTCTCTCATTTATTCGTAGGCTTTTACCGAATATAAGTATACATTTTTGTCAAACCTATACATGAAAGATCTTTAAGATATAATAAATGAATGTTCTCGTCAAATGTACCTTGCCTATCTAAAGATACATTTAACTATCTCAAAATGATTTTAATGATACGTCTTTTAAAATGTTAATTGTTTTTGTTCTGAACTCAAGCGTCCTTTTGAATGAAATAACGTTATTATAAGTTGTATTAAATATATTCCCCCCACCATAAAACTATATGCCTCTCTTATAGCTCAGAGACTATTGAAGTGCTTCAACTGAAAACTGAAGATATTCTATACTTAAGGGAGGTTTTTCGGTGAAGTCACACCTTGGTTAACAGTTTCAGGTGTGACCGGCGCTAATCAAAACAGTCATTAACTGGCCATAATCATCTATGCTCAAATTATAATAAATGATACAGAGATATGTGCACGCCTTCAATAATTCAACTTTGTGTATTTAAAAACTGAGATTGTGATTATGAAAGATGTAGTAGTAAAAACTTATTTTTTACACATACTTATTTACAGAAGATTAATTAGTGTTGAGTTTGTAAAATTTATTTAGGCTACGATTTATATATTATAACTTTTTATACATTTATTTTGTATTGTAATTATACTTGATATTGTTAAATCAAAGCAATCACGAATATAACTGGCATGATAGCTAACAGTATTTCAATTTTTGTCATTAAATATTAATAAACTATCCGTTTGTCACGTGATGAAGACGGCTAGTGTTATATTTCTCAATGTTCGTGCGCATATAAATGTCTTATTCTGTATTTAATTGGGAAGTAAAAATGGTTTGTTTGAATGTTGAAACAATGACATTTCATTAACTGAGATGATTTGATTTAGGACAAGTGACATAATACATACATCTTTTATATGTCAACGCGCGGAGTTTTAGGTAAGGTACAAAATGTAATAACACCAGGAGAGCTCTATTTTTATTTAAAGGTCATCTTTCTTACGTAATTGTATTAGGAAGACAACTATCTACCAACAAAAGGACAAATGACTTTAGAAATCCAACGGTGACACCCATGAAGATCTATCTAATATAACATTCATCATCGTAAACAGATTTATAATCTAGTCCTCACAAGTCCATTTACATATAATCAGGGTAACAATACTCCACTTATTACCATCAGCCAAATGAAGAAGGTATTTATAATTACATAACTTCATAAAACATGTATAAGACTTCTGATTTGTCATGTAATCTAATAACTGGATAACTATTTTATCGTTATTCCGGTTTAAATATTACCCCCAGGACATAAACTAATCAGTTCAGATGAACTGTTTGAAGTAAGAGTGACAGTAGTTGGGAAGGTGACAGTGTACCACTTACGTCTGTTATTATATATATCCGAGAATTCATCAACTCCTAATCTCTGTCACGAATAAGAGAGCTGATTATGTCCTAAATTAGATGTTTGTATATAAATATATGATCTATATAAAGAACGGCTAAAGAAATACCGTTCTATATCCAACCATCAATTTATGTCAAAATTGCCGGAGAAGGTGATTAATATGGATACATATGTGCAGTCACATGCTACATGACAATTTCCAGTCGGCATACCAGACCAGACTGGACACCTACCTCAGAGAGCTTTGCCTTGGGTCAGCAAAGATATAGCAGAAACACTGTATCAAAAATGAATGGCAGTTTTTATCATGCTCGACCCGTCTACCGCTTCTGATGCGAGCGTCTATGGCAATCTTCTGATTCACCTTCATTATTCATAGGACACGTGTCCTTGGCCTGGATTAATGTTACTTATACCTGTGTTTCTGGATATATTTCCCTCCGTAATCGGCACTCAGCCATATGTTTGTTTTGTGACCAGCGTCGAGGCTATGTAACTTAGATCAACTCTGCTTGGCCTGCATTAAGTTTTGTGAAATACAGAATCCAGTACGTAATGATTCGCAACCAATCATCGCCTACAACTATCATGTACCCCAAAAGATCATCGTTATATGCAATAGAATGGTGTTCATTTTACAGTTTATCGATGATAGCGTGAGATGACACAACTTAGCTTAGTATCATTTCACCAACGACACTCAGATATCCTTGAAATTAAAATCCACCAGCGTCTGTCTGACACCAGTGATTAGATGTGCTCCAGCTTTCTCAAAAGCAACTAAGAGATCAAACGGTCAAAATTAATGCTTTATCCCTCCGAATGGAAGCCAATCCATTATCAAATTCGCCATTCGTGAAGAAACTCAGAGTATACCTTCATAATATATGGACAGACGCATGAACCCTATGTCACGATTTTGTTACCGTCATATCCGGAACGCAAGCAAAATATGTTGTTTAATAACCAGTGATGCTTACAAAAAACGTGGGCGGCAGCTTAGTAAACAAAATGTACTCAAATCAAAAACATGCTTACTACACATGTGTTGCATTATCTGCATTGGTTTCCTGTACGGTACGGATGACGATAACAAAATAATGCGTTAAATCTACAACATACTAGACGGGCCCACAAAAAGGTTAAACATTACAGATCCTTCCGTGTACAATAATTACAGCCTGTGTTGAAAACAAAAGCCGTATATCAGTATTGAGACTACTGAACATCAAATATGTCAAGTCTATTGTCACACCTGAATTGTAAGTAATATAAATGTTACATATTATTTTATTTATTCATAATACTACAGAGATGACAATGATGAGAAGTCTTCTTAAATAATTATCTCCTTTTATAAATATATTATAAATATTATTTAATTAAGAGAGAAAATTACCTTAATAATATTCGCATTCACTGCACAACAACAAATTATGTATTGGTTAATTATTTAATATTGTTTCATGGTGAAATATTGAATAATCTATACGTTAATATTACTTCTTGATCGTAAATGCCATGCCCTTGTAACTCTGGATAACATGTTTACAATTACAAAAATCCTTGTTAGTTTGTTATCGGCTTGCTAACAATTATCTTATGATTATTGGGACGCTTTTAAAATATTTAATCGATCGCTGAAGAATTAACTAAACAAATATATACCTCATAATTATTGAGAACGTAATAGCTTAATATCAACATGGCATAATACGTTCGATCGTGTTGTTATTGTTCTATGTTCGTATGAAATTTTATATTTAGCAAATAGAAAAAACTAATCCACGTTATAATTACACCAACTGTTTTCACCTGCTTCAAAATTATTTAATGGAATTTATGCTAACAACAACGATTACTTCATCTTTATAAGAATCACAATGTTTGGAATAAAACCGCTTGTTTAATATCATATATAATCAGAAACCATCATTAGGGTCATGTAAATTTGAAGTGGTCAGAAATAGGTTATCTATCATTCGAAGACCTAGTGTAGAACACGAAATGTTTACAAATGTGAAATGAACATTAATTTACAAGACGTTGTAAAATATTGCTAAAGATTCTGACACATTTCGCCGTATTATAATTTAATGTATAAGCTATGTAGGATTTATTATAAATGCAATCAGAATAGGTAAAATAGTTTTAGCATCTCTCTTTGTAACCATAATTTCTGCTTAATATGCTAGACATGTCAATGATCACAACTGATAAAATACGAATTGTGTTTTTATATTATTATATATATATCTTCGCACAATAAAGTGTTGCCCTATTTCTGAATTTATCTTATTTCAGAGGAAATTTTCGACTTCGCATTATTACTATATAAAGCATCTATTTGAACCTTTTATTTAAACCTATGACATCTCCAAAAGTAAATTGAACAGTTTTAACATGTTACGTTATATACGTTTTATTGATATTGTTACATAATCTCACTCCATTATTTCTAAGACATATGATATATTCTGATGAAACTTTGAAAACATATCTGATAATCCACCGTATTATCCTATCTAGAAGATAATTATCATATGAAAACTCATAAATATTTTTTAACTTATTTGAACAAGTTGAGTACTAGGACTGAATAACACCACTCCTTTGAAAAAATCACCAGGCAGTCTTACTCCGACGTGTCATTGATAGTACATGTATAACCAATGTTGTGGAAATAACAGTTTTAAATAATATTTATTCTGCTATAATATCATGAGGTAGATTTGTGGTGTCCACTTCAAAAGGATGACAAGGATGATTATTAATCAGGAAAATTACTCTAAAATGTTATTCCGTACAATAAATTGATCTAAATATCTTATTTCTAAAGGATACTGTTTTCTATATGTGACTATATATATAATTAAACTGTATGGTGGGTAGCTAAAATATAGTGATTATTGCATAGATCAACACAATATCAAATTAATTAGATTGATCAGGTGTATTGAATATTCTTTACATTAAAGAACAATTGTTGAAATATCATTGGAAATAATAAAAATTATAAAGTATCCTGAAAGTATATGAATTATTTATTTTTCTTTCAGATTACATCAAAATATCAAGCACACAGACTGCATAATTGTATTCATTCGTATTCATTTCTACGTTTGACATTAGTGTTGAGGTACTCTGGGTATATGAAATAGCTTCTGGGATCGTTTGTGAAGCACGAATACGTCTGGACTCGTGATACTTCGATGCGCCTGTCAGTGAGGGACATGTTCTATAATAAATAAAGATTTAGGATGCTGTTATCTGGATATGAGCATGACTTTAGCATCCCAAAGCAACCATAAAAGAGACTAAGATCACCGGTATTATGACAAAGGATCGTTCTCCTCCAGTCAGGAATATGTTTTATATGTATGTCTATATTCGTCAGTACGTGGGCTCAAGTACCTTTTAGTTATGTGTGATGGGGCAATGGCATCGAATTAAGCATCGCTATATAATCGAAAATAACGTAACATGGAAAGCGATCTTTCAAATTAAATCATATTTTAATCCATAGATAGTGTCCTAGAATTTTAGAGCGATTAATCTTGAAATTGTTAGCATTATTCCAGAATCCAGACTTTTAAAGTAAATTATCAATGCGACCACAAAGCGCATTCAAACATTCATATTGTTATACATTTTACATAATTTAAATACACAGATAATACAATACAGAAAATTAGAAAAGTAAATAATTTTAAACAGTTATGTCATAAACATAAACTGGACAATATTCCAGGACTTCATAAAGACGTTCATTCCAAAAAAAATTACAGTTCAATTTACGAATGTAGTTTGGAAGCTGGAAATATTTGTTTTTAGGTGAACGTCGTTATTATTAAATATCACTGATGGCAGGTTCCACGTTATTCGTATAACATTACCAAACAATACAAATACAGAGAAATAGCAATCTATGTTTTACATAATATATTATGATAGATAGGATTAGTCATTTATTTTATGTTGGTAAATATACCAGTAATCTAGAGATACCCGATAAACCCGTGAATAACCGGTTTTATTTAGTATCTGATAACTATCTTACCTGAGCAACAAGATGGGATTATTTTGACTGGCCTTTAAACTTTCCTTGGTGGCACTTAAAACAACAGTTGTGGAATGATCATGTAATGGTACTCATGTAAACAACTCGATATATAAACTAATCCTATTATCGATCGAGGTAAAAAGAAATAGATACCGTGTTTGCTCTTTTCGTGATGTTATTTATAAGCAATCAGGCTGTTGCCATAATAACACGATGATAAACATGGAGTGCTTATTCATTGACAAGTGTGGGCAGTGTTAAGCATTTCTAAGGTGGGGGACCAACAATTGTTAAAAAGTAATTTTCTTGGTCAAATACTCTTCAGGAACGCTTCCTTTCTATTTTTGTATAAATAACATCTGAGCTTTCTACAATTATTCTGAAAAGCTCATGCTGATTAATATGCATCCCTTTTCTGGAAAATAGATAAAGTACACTATCATAGTTTAATCTAGTAAGGACTATATGTAATCAATATTTTATTACTAATTATAGTAAATTACCCTTGCTTCCCTCTGTCTTTCTGTGCATGTGTGTGTGCGTGGTTGTGTGGGTGTGTGCGCGCGCGTGTATTGGTGTGTTGCAAACAGAATCTGTTAATCTATTACTATTAAATGATAATGAATTATCCTCATCCAGTTAGATGTACAGACAGACAGACTGACAGACGGGACAGATACATATATAGACACCCAAACCGACACTTGTCTGATTAATTAATTTTGTTTATACCAAGAATGGATTGATTTACATCGTGAATATTTAAAGATATTTCCTATATATTATATGTCTTGAAATGGTTAAAACCAATCATAATCAGCTGCGTTTTCTAGAGTTAGCAACGAATCACAAGCTAAAAGTGATTAATTAGCGCTTAACAGACCAATGGAAAGGACCCATACGCTATTCAAAGGGAAAATATTTAGTTTGACGCAGTAAATTATTCCATCTAAAAAATTTAACTCCAGCTTCAACAAAACCAAAATGTGGATAATGCCAGAGCTAATATATAGCCGTAATTTGAAAAAAAAACTTAAATGGAATCAACTGAATAGTTAAGGAAGTGGTAAGTACTCTCGGGTAGGAACTAAAGAATTATAACAAAATAACATGATACTTTGAAAAAAAGATCTCAAAACAAAGGGGATAAAATAATTTAAAAACCAGATGAAAATTGATATTTCATATACTGGATTATCTAATCAACCGAAAGAGAAATAAAAATGGATTGTGTACAATTATTGTAAATAGAGATTGAGGAGACAGAGCTCATACTGAAAGCAGATGAGGTCCCAACGATCATTCTCAGATATAGTCAAGCAGAGTCGTAAACGGTTGTAGCAACTAATTATCAGAGGGCACGGGAAACCACAGAATTATTATTGTTATAGTTCATAACATGAAATCTGGGTGATGAAATATTACCGGGAATGTAAAGCTCCGTGTTATGATAACGCTCATATTTCTCAGATGTAAACAGCAAATATTTCATCACATATACCAAAAATACTAGATACTATCCGACTATATTGTCGTTTATAAACGATGAAGTTATTTATCTTAAGATGACCAGACTAAGTATTTTTAGAACGAAGAAAGATAATGTTATTAGTGTACAATTTGTTCTACAAATAAATCAATGTCCAATAATTATATAGCTTTCAGGTAATGAGTAATATCCTATGATTGTAAAATAAGTAAATGTTCCAATTATATCACTTTATTGTTTATCTATGAAATTAATTATATTAATAAACCAAAAGCAAAACACATTTTTAAGTTACTATATTTCATTAATCCATCAAATATATTAATTGGTCCATCCTTATATGACGTGATAAGTAAGGTAGCTAAACAAAACTTCATATGTCACACTTTTTTCCAAATAGAAAAGTGATAAGATTGGAAATGCTCCATTCTGGATCAAAGCGAACAAGTTCTTTCTCTGTATCCTTTATGAGAGATTCTTAATGGATCCGTCCAGAACTTCAAAGTAATATAAATCAAGGGACATAACGGCAAGTCATTATGAAGCCTGACTGTCATCTGTAATATCCTGACTAGGAGATGAATTTAGAAAGCCATTTCCACGCTTGTCAGGATATTAAGTACCTTGTTCGTGTGAGAGTCTGTATGGATTGATGTTCTTTTGGCTGCACATATCCGTGGAGATTGTAAACAGGATGTTCTGTATTATGTAACATGAAGGAATTTGAATGGTGTTATGTTAATTAGTCTCGGTTTATTCATTACTACTAATACTACTACTATTACTACTACCACTACTACTACTACTACTACTTCCACTCTTACTACTACTACTACTACTAACACCACAACCACTACTATTACTACTACTACTACTACACACGCATACGCACACACACGCGCACACACACACGGGCACCTCCGTGGTCTACCGGTAGCGTGTTGGACCACATATCACAACTACCCATGTTCGAATCTCGGTGTAGGCATATCTGTAATATATTTCATCCTTGACTCCGCGTTATTAGCTTCGGAGGTCACTCGGACCATTTAGCCTACCATGTGCACAAACATAGCCGTAAAACACCAATCATCATCATCACAAACAAACACACACACAAAGACAAACACAAACAGTGACAGGGTCAGAATTAGCGGAGAATACCATTCGCTTGATGGAAGTAATTAAAGGCTAGTAATGAACACAAATCTTTGATCATCGTCTGTGTAGGGTTTCTAGCTCAGAGAACAAATTATTGTTTGGTGCTCGATTGGCTTCAGTATAGTGATTCATTGGAAGTACTTAGTTACAAACAACGGCATAATGTCATAATCCTAAGTTGTTATCTTCTTCGCCATGAGGAATAACGTTTTTACAAGGAAAGAATACAATTGGTACCATCACTGATATCTTGGGATGAGGAGAGATAAGGTAAACGAAGAATGTAAAAACACACTACCGTCAAAGTTATTTATCTCATCTCATGTTTCCTCCCCAAATTGTAGAATAAAAGTATTGTTATTATTTATTTATCTCTTTTAGCAAATGAAAGTATACAATAAAACCCGTTGTATATATCACGTACCTAGTCACCCACATCATTGTAATTAAAGAAACTAATCCGCAGAAAGGTGTTGATTATTTCAAGTAATCGAACCCGTGACCCTTCTCGATAAGCGTCACTACCGTAACCGCATAACGACCAGAATTTAGGTGTTAACGTAAATGACAACAACAACAATACAAAAACACAACATAAACACCATCTTCTTATCATTCGCTATCTCCTGGCTAATACATCTTATCGATTTCAAAGAAGTAAGTTCCCATAATGACGTCATTATCCGTGATATATTTCAAGTGTCAGTGAATGAGTCGTGGTATTAATACCGATAGAATGACGTTATAAACCGGAAATGAGCCTTATTATACGATGATAGATTGAGGACAACGATCTCAACTAACACGAAAAACTAATTATTTCTGGATAAATACCTCGGAAGAAGCTGGTCGTTAATAAGATATAATAACGGGACGTGAACCGACGACAGTAAACATTGTTATTTTTTGTTAATCTAAGATCGAAATGATACCGTAAGTTATATGACGTCATATTTTACATTACTGGATAAGATAATTCAGTATTTTGGGGGAGATTTTGATGCTAGTTTGTTTTCTTCTGTTATCGCCTCAGGAATGATCTATGAACGGTAGGGGCGTGGGGATATCTGAAGGGTGTTTGATCTTTGATTTCGATTCATTACCTTTGGAGGTGGTTCGGCCCATTTATCCTCACATGTGCACAAAAGTGGCCGTAAAACACCAATCATCATCAATCTTCTATCAACGGTATTTAACTTAATGATTAGTCCAGTTACTGTATTGGTCAGTAATATCATCCTCTTCCGAAAACAAAAGCGAAATAAACTACTTTTTCAAATTGTGTAATCATCTGCAATTATACAGAGCTACTTTCACTGAGAGAGAGAGGGGGGGGAGAGAGGGAGAGGGAGAGAGAGAGAGAGAGATTCATGCGAATAAATGAAGCCCATAGTGTTAACATATCCTACCACTTAAAACAACTGTGAATAGATTTCAGGCTCATTGCGGCTTTCTTTTTATACTTGGAATAACTTGAAGTCTGCAAATTAATGTCCCCAGTCCTGAAGATTATTCTTAATATGCAGTACTAAGAAGCGAATTTGAAACAGAAACATGACCAATAATATCATTAAACAATCACCAGAGATGTTAATAGTTTTTGTATTAGTGCCTTGAGGTAAAATACAGCCGTTAGGATATGGATTCTGTTGCAGGAAGACTATTTATCAACGCACGGGCGCACCCATATATATGCATTCACAAACATATACACACACATAAACACACGTACATAAATAGTACATACATATATACATACATACATAATCGTTATTGCACAGATACATGCAAACACACACACACACACACACACACACACACACACACACACACACGCATATATATATATACTCATTAAATATATGTATTTCAATTCATTTATTGTCAATGTATTCATAGCTCTTAGAAATAGCGGGAAAGTTACTGTGATCGTGATTTCTGTTTGTATAATTAAACATTTCCTGAATTTGTATTGTGGGAAAAGTAAAGTACTACTTCCTTCCTATTTCAATCAATATTACAATAAATATTATGGAAGTAGCTATTATTGTATAAAAGATTAAATAAGAGCATAAAATTCAAATAGTTGGAAATTAAAGCTTGAAATATGTCTGTTTAATATTAAAGAATTTTTGCATTCTATTAAATTAGTTGTAATTAGATTATTGTGCAAACAATCAAGTGATCGTTATGTTATTCAAATATTAATAATTCATGAAAACCAAACTTGGTGTTTAGCCCAAAAATACATTATTATTATAGTATTAAGCAACTGATCAATACAAGTGTATTTACACGAATATATAATTTATTTATGAACCATTCATTTAAAAAAAATTCAGAAATAAACCGTATTGCAAGTGTAATCCGTGTCTGTTTGTTTTGTGAATGCAACTGCAGCTGTGAAGCCACATATCAGGTCCAGGCTGATTCGTATTTTTACCTGACATCCTGTGAATGCACTCGACATTTCCAAATGTCTGGTAAAAATATAGGACAAATCTACCTATTCGACAACGAATGTGCAGAAGTATTATAAAGTTGTAAGGCTACAATTACTAAATATATTAACGTGATTGGTTGGTAGTGGGATAGTACGTCCAATGACAAAGCTTCTTACTAAAACTAAATTGGGTCGCACCATGCCTGCAGGAGATCAATAAGAGCTGATTGAAAAGGACACTTGATTTTCTTGCAAAATTAATCTTATAAATAGATTGTTTGTTGCTTAAGTCACCAAAAAAAGGTTTAAATATTAGATCGATATGTATTTGACCTGTTGTATGTAATAAATTATGACCCTATGTACGTATTTGACACAATGTTAATTTTCTTTGGCTAACCCTCGAAAATTTCCCACCAAACACATGTAATAGTCTTACCGTAATGCATTATTCATACGCGATCCATGTAATTTGGGGTGAAATTAATTATACTGAAGTTCACTGAACACACTATATGTGTATATTATCGCCAGTTATACATGTATATTTGATCGAAATAGAACTTCGTAAATGCTAGAAATGTATTTAGGGACCATTTCAAAATATTTCTACAGACGTTACTTTTACATGACGTCCCGTCCTTTTACCGGACATTAATTTTTCAGATAATTAATTGGTATTCTTTGTTAATTCCCTAGGTATCTTGGTATTAACCAACACACTCCAGCTTGTTCAGTGTGATTGTAAATTTTTGTAAATGAATAATGAGTTTAACTAAATAAGTTCTTCGTGTACAAAAAACTATGAATCTGATCTAGGCGTTGAATGTTTGCTATCTAGATGAATATCTTAATTTAAAGTTTATTGGCAGTGTTATATACATACACATGCATGATGTGTGCATGCAAACACACAGGCAGATTTACTCCCTACAACTATATGGCTCATTACAGGTAAACTCGGTGGTCTTGACATAGTTCTCCAAGTTTTGTTTCGATTGCCAATTTAAGATTTTAATCCGAGGTAGAGAGTAATCCCTCCTCCCTGGACACACATTTATAGAGCTGCAAGGTGTTTGTTTGCGGTCCAAAAATACATTTTGTATTAATTTGTGATGTAGATTGGTGTAGTTTAAATAGTCATGTGGGGGTTAGCAATGTGTAACTTGAAGGGGGTGATACAAGGTGTTTGTTTGCGGTCCAAAAATACATTTTGTATTAATTTGTGATGTAGATTGGTGTAGTTTAAATAGTCATGTGGGGGTTACAAATGTGTAACTTGAAGGGGGTGATGCAAGGTGTTTGTTTGCGGTCCAAAAATACATTTTGTATTAATTTGTGATGTAGATTGGTGTAGTTTAAATAGTCATGTGGGGGTTACAAATGTGTAACTTGAAGGGGGTGATGCAAGGTGTTTGTTTGCGGTCCAAAAATACATTTTGTATTAATTTGTGACGTAGATTGGTGTAGTCTAAATAGTCATGTGGGGGTTACAAATGTGTAACTTGAAGGGGGTGATGCAAGGTGTTTGTTTGCGGTCCAAAAATACATTTTGTATTAATTTGTGATGTAGATTGGTGTAGTCTAAATAGTCATGTGGGGGTTACAAATGTGTAACTTAAAGGGGGTGATGCAAGGTGTTTGTTTGCGGTCCAAAAATACATTTTGTATTAATTTGTGATGTAGATTGGTGTAGTTTAAATAGTCATGTGGAGGTTACAAATGTGTAACTTAAAGGGGGTGATGCAAGGTGTTTGTTTGCGGTCCAAAAATACATTTTGTATTAATTTGTGATGTAGATTGGTGTAGTTTAAATAGTCATGTGGAGGTTACAAATGTGTAACTTAAAGGGGGTGATGCAAGGTGTTTGTTTGCGGTCCAAAAATACATTTTGTATTAATTTGTGACGTAGATTGGTGTAGTCTAAATAGTCATGTGGGGGTTACAAATGTGTAACTTGAAGGGGGTGATGCAAGGTGTTTGTTCGCGGTCCAAAAATACATTTTGTATTAATTTGTGATGTAGATTGGTGTAGTCTAAATAGTCATGTGGGGGTTAGCAATGTGTAACTTGAAGGGGGTGATACAAGGTGTTTGTTTGCGGTCCAAAAATACATTTTGTATTAATTTGTGATGTAGATTGGTGTAGTTTAAATAGTCATGTGGAGGTTACAAATGTGTAACTTAAAGGGGGTGATGCAAGGTGTTTGTTTGCGGTCCAAAAATACATTTTGTATTAATTTGTGACGTAGATTGGTGTAGTTTAAATAGTCATGTGGGGGTTACAAATGTGTAACCTGAAGGGGGTGACTACAAGGGCTAGATCTATGATATTTTTTATAATCGATGGACATGTTTTCCAGCTGCACTTGATCATGTAATTTAACTGATTATTTTATTTCAGGTATAATTGCATAAGAGACTATACAATATGACATTCAAAACAAAATGTGCTTCCGAGTTCCTTCACAAGGAATGAAACATACCAGCTGCATATACCTTGACAAAGGTTCCAATAAATGTAAAAACATGCAACAAACTTTAACAACTGCGTAACAAAACTATGCGAAGTAATTATACCAAGGGTAATCCATCTTTCTGTAAACGATGCATTGCAAAAGTAACTGCTCTGTCTCCAGAGTTACATATGACAAAACCCACTACTGACCATGCATACCACGCAGAGCCACCACGAAAGAACAGGTTTAGTTCTACATTTAATGTTGTAACACGAACGCAACATTGTAAATGCGATAAACAGATGCAGACATCTGCTGTGATAATTGACCTGGATGATTTCACAACATTAGATCAATTACACAAGGAACACCTGGAGAAACTTTCATTTCATTTAGGAAAGCTATTTTCTAAAAACTTAAAAATTTAAGAACTGAATCTTTTAATTTGTCTTATTCCAAAAGTCTTGAAATGTTAAATAATTAATTTCTCTCTGGTGTGAAGGGATCTCATATGAACCCCAATGAGCATTTAGTACTCTGGAAAACGGTAGAATCTGTTCTCAACATGTCAGCACCCAATCTTTTGCTTCCTTTACACTTTAGGATTGATGGATGGATGGATGAATGTTGTTTAACGACACATCGGCACAATTTATGCCATTCAGTGTCCTAGAACGTTTGGAAATAAAACCGTATTGAAGATTATATATAAAAGGTTAATAAGACGGATTTCTGCCATCGATAAAAGACATTTATAAGCTAAAATGTAAATTGTTAAATGTAAAGGATAAATATGTAAACAATACGTTGGTGTATAGATGTATAAGGTTGTTAAAAAGGTAAAATCAAATTCTTAATCTTAGAAAATGGTGTTAAATTTGATAAAATGACCAGTTTTGATTAGAGGTAATTAAATAGATTTCTCTTAAAAGAGAAGACCTTTACACTTTAGGGAATCCATTATTCTTTATAGCTCGACAGGAAGTCGACTGGCACTTCCCATTTTGGCCAGTGGTGGTTAACATTAACATTAAGATAGACAGCTAGTTCCAATGCCACATTGTGACCAAGGTGGCTATATTTCAAATTGATCCTGCTAGTCAGTTACAGTCCAGTGTTGAAAGCAATCCAGGAAATTGGATGCATCAAAACTCAAGAAATACAAGAAATTTATAGATGAGATTCCTGATATTAAGAACACGCATTACAGACAACACCTATATCCATTTTTAACTGATGTGATACAATGTGTGGCAAAAGAACAGGAAGGTAGTCCCAATAGTACCAATATGGGGATGGGTCTCTAGTAGCCGAGGTCTTTAGTGATTAGATAGATGCTTAGCCGAAAGTTGGTACAAGTAACAGCAAGAGACTCGGGAAGTTGGCAGATTTTCTGGATCAATTTTTAATGGCGTTGAAACATGTTCCAACCTTGGAAATATGCAATGACTGACGAGAAAACAGGAAGATGATGTAGCAGTTGTCAGATTAGCTGACTCGAATGTGCAGCAGAATTGTGACAGATAATACTGATGACTACCCATCCTCTGAGAAGTTTGTCAAATTTGTAGCTACCGAAGCAGATATTGCTTGCAATACGATTACATCATAGTAAATAAAAAAACATTGACCCAACTATTCCAAAGCACTACAGCCCATTGTCATTTCAACAACCTTCTCAAAAATCCTAGAAATTCATATCCTTAAAGAATGTGGGGAACACAAATTTCATTATCTTCAATTTGGTTTTGTTTGCAACAGAGGCACAGCATTAACACAGCTGCATTAACCCATGACATTATAGACCACTGTATGAATAACAAATTTCCTGCATATGTTTGTGCACTCGACGCAGAAGCAGCTTTTGATGGAATACCCCATGCAATAATGTTCTCAAAGGCCATAAACGTCCTGCCAGAATTATGTTGGTGTATATTTGTGTTCTGGTACAGCAAACTGGTAGTGTACATAAAGTGGGGAGAGAACATTAGTGAAGCTGTCCAGATCTGCAAGAAGGGAACCGGACAAGGCGGACTATCCTCTCCAAGACCTTGTTGATATTTTATCAAAGAAAAACTGCGGAATATCAATAAAAAATATGACCTACATTCTTTGTTGCTACGCTGATGAGCTGCTGCTGTGTAGCCTGTGTGCCTGGTCTCCAAACATTAATTGAAGATGTGAATGGCTATATCACCAGACATGGATTGCGTTTCAATCCGTCTAAGACGAAGTGTGTGACGTTTGGTCAGAGCTCCTTCCAACACAAACGTTGGTATCTGGAAGGAATTCACCTTGAAGAAGATGACCCACATACACACATATTCCCATTTTGGCCAGTGGTGGTTAACATTAACATTAAGATAGACAGCTAGTTCCAATGCCACATTGTGACCAAGGTGGCTATATTTCAAATTGATCCTGCTAGTCAGTTACAGTCCAGTGTTGAAAGCAATCCAGGAAATTGGATGCATCAAAACTCAAGAAATACAAGAAATTTATAGATGAGATTCCTGATATTAAGAACACGCATTACAGACAACACCTATATCCATTTTTAACTGATGTGATACAATGTGTGGCAAAAGAACAGGAAGGTAGTCCCAATAGTACCAATATGGGGATGGGTCTCTAGTAGCCGAGGTCTTTAGTGATTAGATAGATGCTTAGCCGAAAGTTGGTACAAGTAACAGCAAGAGACTCGGGAAGTTGGCAGATTTTCTGGATCAATTTTTAATGGCGTTGAAACATGTTCCAACCTTGGAAATATGCAATGACTGACGAGAAAACAGGAAGATGATGTAGCAGTTGTCAGATTAGCTGACTCGAATGTGCAGCAGAATTGTGACAGATAATACTGATGACTACCCATCCTCTGAGAAGTTTGTCAAATTTGTAGCTACCGAAGCAGATATTGCTTGCAATACGATTACATCATAGTAAATAAAAAAACATTGACCCAACTATTCCAAAGCACTACAGCCCATTGTCATTTCAACAACCTTCTCAAAAATCCTAGAAATTCATATCCTTAAAGAATGTGGGGAACACAAATTTCATTATCTTCAATTTGGTTTTGTTTGCAACAGAGGCACAGCATTAACACAGCTGCATTAACCCATGACATTATAGACCACTGTATGAATAACAAATTTCCTGCATATGTTTGTGCACTCGACGCAGAAGCAGCTTTTGATGGAATACCCCATGCAATAATGTTCTCAAAGGCCATAAACGTCCTGCCAGAATTATGTTGGTGTATATTTGTGTTCTGGTACAGCAAACTGGTAGTGTACATAAAGTGGGGAGAGAACATTAGTGAAGCTGTCCAGATCTGCAAGAAGGGAACCGGACAAGGCGGACTATCCTCTCCAAGACCTTGTTGATATTTTATCAAAGAAAAACTGCGGAATATCAATAAAAAAATATGATGTGTAGCCTGTGTGCCTGGTCTCCAAACATTGATTGAAGATGCGAATGGCTATATCACCAGACATGGATTGCGTTTCAATCCGTCTAAGACGAAGTGTGTGACGTTTGGTCAGAGCTCCTTCCAACACAAACGTTGGTATCTGGAAGGAATTCACCTTGAAGAAGATGACCCACATACACACATATTCAAAACTGTTGTCCGTTCTGTTCTTGTATATGGTTTAGAATCTGTCTACCAGACAAAAGCAGCTTTACACAAGACAGAAGTATCCCAGGCTACATTGTTAATTCACCATTATTGCAAGCTCTTAATATTTAGAATGTGTGCAAGTCAGCTGAAATACAAGAATTAGTTGTATTTAGGGCCATGTTTTTATCAACCTCACGTGCAAATACGTTTTACAAGTTTGTACTTACTCAATCTATGAAAGGTGTTCACTCCAGTAAGGGAACTATTGTGCATAGAATACGCTGTACTTCTCATAAATATGACATACCTTTTAGTGAATATATTTGTTATGGATCTTACATGAAAACAATTAAACGCAATCTCAACAAGTTCCTGGAAAATGGGACTGCTGACAGTGTCTCTTTTATTCCCAAGGAACCCATATGAACAATCCAGATCTGTGATAAATGCTCTTCTGTTACCGTTTTAGTAATGTGACATACATTGCGACATACATTGTGGATGATTTCGAGGCAGCAACCTGGCAGGCTATCTGGACTACCTTGCCTGTGGTTCAGATCAGGGGATTTCTCTTTCATTTCATACAGGTATATTTTTATTTCATAGCAATACAATTCGAGAAATATCACTATTTCATTAACTAAAGAAATATATATTGTCTGGTTTCATTTCAGGCTGGCTATCGGAAGATCCAGGAGCTCGGATTACAAATGGCCTACAACCAGGATGTTGGCACACATGCCCTGTGTCGGAACTTGATGTCTCTTCCCCTGTTACAGTCTTGTGGGTTGGGCACGGGTTCAATATCATTTTAAGTATGGGTTCGGGTTGGTTTCGGGTTGAGATTTGGGTTGGGTGTGGGTCGAGTAGTTGCAGGTTGAGTCAGGTTTGGGTTCAGCTTTCCAAACCGTGCAGGGCTCTAGTTGCCACACGAACACATCACCACCATGTTCCACACACTGACCAACATCCCTGACCAGGTCCCCGTCCCTCACAGATCTGATAGCATACGTCCGAAACCAGTGGGTTGAGGGCACCGTTTTCACCCCAGGTGACTGGTCTGTTTATCAACAACAAAATTCGCACCTACAACGACGTAGAAAGATGGCATTACCGGTTGAACCACCGCGGCGAACGTGCCACCTGCTGAACGGTGAGGCAGATTATTCGATAACATAGGACATTACACAGTGGTCTCGGCAGACGGGTGTGCGGGAGAATGTGGCGCCGCCAAGCGATTACACAGGACATTACACAGCTGCCAAATTCGATGGTGACCGTGTGTGTGTGTATGTGTATATATATATAAAACCAACTAACTACCTTTATCCTCCCGAAATCATCACATAAATGTACACCACACCATCAACCCTCAGGCAGCGTGGAATTCAAGTAATACTTCACTGGGTATCCAATCCGCATTAACCTTGACGGCAACGACCGAACCGATAAACTAGCAAACGAAACCACGAGCCTAGACATCATCAAATATGCCAAACATACCCCAGGCACTTTCAACCATGTTGCTGACAGATTCATCTCTAATCAACTTGAATCGATCTACACAGACTATACTTCAGCATCAAAGGATTGGTACCAGAAGACCACTGTTGTTGGACATAATATCCTCAACAACAGATTGGCCGACACCTAACTCAGAAGACTACGTTTCTGGACTTACACAAGAAAAACTTCACCGGCCCGTCACCCCAAACACTATGCCGGCACTGTCAACAAGTGTACGATCCGGTACATTATCTGCTTAACTGCCCAGCCTACCCGAAGCACCGAATAATACTTAAAGGTCATCTCCGCCCGGAAGACCACAAACTTCCAGACTGCCACCTAGCAGCATTGCTCATAAGGAAATCAACATTTCTATCAGATATCATAACCCCACTTCTCCCAAAAGATCCCTTACACATACCAAGGACAGATCAGACCGCCCCTATGGACTAGTGGATAAGAGCGTGGGGCTTCCGTACCCATAATCCATACTGTTCGGGAGGCTGAGGTTTGTATCCCGGCCGCGATATTATAGTAGGAGTAGTTTTTAGTCCAACCAGGCAACTGGTAAGGTTTTTTCTCCTCCGAACGTGACTTTTATAGTAAACTGGGGTGCCACCATGTTAAACAACTCCCAGTTCGCCCATCGCCATAATAACATAAGTCAACACCAGCCTCAGACCAGGTGGCTGTGCCCAATAGGCCCCAAACTTCAACAATAACAATACCTTTATCTAAATGATAAACAAACAGAATGGTGACTTCAGCTATCATCTCCCTACAGAAATAGTTAATACCATTCTGTTGGTAAATGATAAATACAAAATGATATAGTAACGTGGTAAACAGTCTTATACGAATCGACAATTCCGTGTAAAATATATAATAATATTGGAATTCAGTCAATCTGGGTATTATCATTTAAGGACCACATTTTACACATTATGATTTTGATAACTATTTTAACATTACTCGGGTCACGTATTTTGATTTAGTCAACAAAACTATTCCCTTACGATTTCTTTTTTACATAACCATAACCTTTATACACCAAATAATGGCCGCAAAGCCATTCTGAAGTTTCTGTAAACAGATGTATATGGTGCATGTTTCAACTCCTGACACACCAGAACATTGGTGTACGAAGTTTATAAAGTAGATATTTGATCCATTTGTATTTCCCATTACAGATAATTTATAATGCACTGTTAATGTATATATATATATATATATATATATATATATATATAAATTTGCATCATCTGGATAAACTTTTTTTTTCAGCAGTAATACTACACCACTGGACTTATGAAGTCATGCATTCTAATAGTAACAAAATCCATTAAGCTATTTCTAATAAAATTATACTCTATTGGAGTATCCTTACACTTCACAATTTTGAGATGCTGAGTTATGAAGTTCATTCACCCTCCATCAGTGCTGCTGTGCTAGTAAAGACCAGTCTATAAAAAATAATGGAGAATTCCAGGAAATTATTTACAACGATTAATAACATCCCAGTGAGAGACCTTTACAAATTAGCAGGGACAAAGAGCATAATGGTATCGAGTCCAGATGAGAAATAAGCAATATATTCTTTATAATGATATATATTTTACCACAACTGAATGACTTAATGATGCACATCAGTGGTTGATTTTGGAAACTTCAGCTGAACAACAATTTTTATCAACGACGTATTGCCATGCATATTAATGATGGTCAAATCTACTGCTCCATCATTCATTGGATGGGTCCATTTATAGACAATGAAGCTGGTTTCTGTGCGCCTTGATTTACCCAGACTGATTGCTATCATTCAAGTTTTGTATATTAAAGTTCAACGACCATGCAAAGATCAACATACCACTAAAGACTTGTACACAACCAGCTCACCAATTTCTTACCTAGTGGTAAATACTCCACTATGCGATTAGAATCTGAGTTAGCATGGAGAAATTTCAGTCACCTGAGCCAGCTTTTCGGTGAGTGGCATCCTATAAGTTTGGATGCTAGGCAGATGAGGCTTCCAAATGCAATGCTGCATTATAAGGCCAGGATAGAAATGCTTAAGCAAAATCATTACATTTGTATTATTCGTGACTTGAAAGTCACAGTAAGAGTGCTCTTCAAATTTTGTCGCAAACCTCCGAGTGTATTTGGATACATAACAACTACCTGGGTGATGATGAAAAACGTGTTTTGATTTGCCCATAATTGCCTGGAAAATAAACATTAAACAGGATGTAGCTCGTGCTCCACCAAAGTACCCCAGTGGGAACTAGTAGTGAGTAGGTTGGCTCATGCTATTCAACCGTGGGGTGAACACTTTTATTATTCTTTCCAGGAGCCTAGACAGCTATGGAGGGTTAGCATAAATTATGTATAATTTGGTAATGTATAGAGTAGTTTTTGGTGGGACAATTGAATGAATGAAAGAATGTGGTTTTACGGCACATCCGCAACAATGGTCATTTTGCACCAAAAATAGATAATGGTTTACATTAAAATCATGAGCTTATTATTCTAACAATTGAAAAACCGACTAGTTCCAAAGGATGACCATGAATTATACGGAATAAGTTATTTGCTGCAGCTTCCATGGATACATCAGAGACATTCAAAAGTACCTGTCCAGAATGAAAAGATTGTCAGAAGTTGTCCAACCAGGATATGTGGAAAGTTGTTGATAAATATGAAAGATGAGAGGTTCACTATTCGCATTTGTACTTCACAATCTTTCCCGATGACATAAATGTATCCAGCAGGGTTATGATGATTTACCATATAACGTTTCAAACCAAAGTAGCATTACAAGAACACCCCAACAAATGTTTGTCTTTGCCGATGTGAAGAAAATCCAGGCGAGTATTTCCTCCAACTGACATGGATCTGTTGTCATTTTTTATTTTGATTTAACTACTGAGATCATTTTGATAAATTATGAAAATTGATTCATCAGAATACTTTTAAAAAGAAATTCCCTACCCTAACGTTAGGGGAGATTTTCGTGCATTTTAATTTTTTGCGAGCCAAATTAATATGTTTTTAGTCTGTTGCTGGTGAACTCCTGACAACAGTAATCAGCTGATCAAGCTAGAACTGTCAAATAGGATTACGCTGTGTCATTGCGAATATAGTAACAATGTAGAGCTAGAAATCGCTATTTAGAAATCAGCACGTTCTCGTAGTCATTCTGAGCAACGAAGGAAAACGAGACAGAAGAACAGTTTTTCTTCTTCACATCTTCAGATGACAGTTTTTCTTTTGTAACTAAAAGAATTAATACTTTGACTCCGACTCCGAATCACTATCAGATCCATCGCCTAATAGGCCTACATTACATCAATATCAAACTGTGACTATGGATTCTGTAATGAGAAATGACATGAAAGCTATGTTCTATGACTTTAAAAATGAAATACTCTCCAACTTGGATGAGAAATATGGGAAAAGAAAAAGGCAGCCAAACAAGAGGCTAAATTGGTTCAACTGGAAGAACGAGCAATCCATGCAGAGACATGCTGTGGAAAGCAACCTAGCAAGCCTGTTACCAATAATGTGGCAAGCCAGATGTACTGGAAAAGCACAAGGACTGTTTTGAGGGTGTCAGTCGTATTGAAGAGGAATACCATGTAACCCTAGATGTTACCATACCACCAGTGGTACATCCACCTTGCCATGTACCACTAAGATTACAAGATATGCTAGCCACTGAACTAAGCAGGCTAGAGAAGCAATCTATTATTACTAAGGTTGATAAACCCACAGATTGGGTGAACTCAATTATTTGCATCAATAAACCACGAGGTGGCAAATGCCTATGTCCGAATCCAAAGATACCTGAATAAAGCAATTAACCTTCTTTATATGAAAGATGCACTGATGCATCGTTGCTGCATCTTACCAAATAAACTTCAGAGTGTATTTACCAGCACTTGCCAACTTAGTGCCATTTTGAATAAATTTTATTCTCGTAGTTCCATCCAACTGTAATGAGGTGATATAGAACTTCGGGCTTGTTGCCAGCCAGTTTAGTTCATCAATTTCAGTGAGTTAGGCATGTATTTGGGAAGTTATGGCTTTTATTATTATTTGGGTACAGTATTTAAAAAATGGACAAGGAGTTTTTTTGTAAGCAACTCTAGGAGACTAAAATAAATCATTGCTAACTGCTTGCTGATGTTGAAACGTTGTATTTGCAGTGTAGAAAATCAGTGAGACAGGCCACGTCACTTGTTATATACCAGGGAAAACCATGCAAAATACTAGTGTAACATGGATTATGTCAAGATAACTTTTCTATTCAGCAGTACACCACCACTTATTATGTCATTGCTGACATTTCCACTGGCATAGAACAAAGTGTATTTTAAAACCAACTTCTCAGCAGTCATGTCATGCAACAGATTTGATTTGCTGGTTTTTAACCATACAGGACAAAACCATGCCTGCTCTATCCAGGAAGTATACGCACCATATGGATGGATGAATGAATGTTGTTTAACGACACATTGGCACAATTTAGGCCATTCAGTGTCCTAGAACGTTTGGAAATAAAGCTGTTTTAAAGATTATGAATTAAAGGTTAATAAGCCGGATTAGCTAAAATATAAATTGTTAAATGTAAAGGATAAATATGTAAACGTTGGTATACACACCATATGAACATTGTACCATTGATGAATCGATGATAAGGGTCAACTCAGCTTCTGACAGTGCTTACCTTCCAAGTGGGGCATAAAAACGTGGGCACTATACGAGTAAGACACTGCCTATGCATACAACATGGGTGTCCTCCCATTTGTCAGACATCCCATTTGTCAGACAGTTTGGGGTAGGACAATATTCCACCCCCCTCCCTTTATAACTGGACAACTCCACACTTGCAGTAACACGTTGTTGTTTTCATATGTCATTGTAGATATTGACTAGAGCAGCAGGTTTGGCCTTTCTGCATGAAAATCAAGTCCAAGATGTTTGGATTGAAGCCATGGATGGTGCTCCCATTGAACCAAGATCTATCGAATTCAATGACTGTATGGTGACCAACTGGGTTGATGATGATGCCCAATTCCCTGTGCTGCTCTGGAACCATCACCAAACCATAGGTCCAAGAACCAACAGGCTTCGGGATTCAGTTCACTGTGAGGCTGTATGTACCAGACCCCCCCCCCCTCAGTGCTACCAGTGTCACAGATGGGGCCACGTAACAAAAAATTGCAGGTATTGCTCCAGATGTTTTCATTGTGGAAGAAGCCACAAAAAGCCCTTGATACTTTGCCCAACAAAACAGAAGGATCTAGTGTGTCTGAACAGCAGGAAACAACACTCAACAACCTATAAAGGTTGTCCCCCAAAGATGGAGCCGGTCACAACTGCTGAGATTCGACTGGGTGTTACATGCCTGTAGTGACATTACCTCCCAGCAGCAACCCATGGACCAAGACGATGACAAGTATAGCCAAAACAGTCACATCCTGAAGAGCTGACTGGAACAAATATTCAACAACCCTACAAGTTTTGTCACCTGAAATCTCCCCCAACCCAGATATAGATATCCACCTTGACAACATACTAGAAGCAGTACAGATGGATCAACTTCTTACCAACAGAAAGTAAGATATATGCCCAACAACTACGTATGGCCACCAAAGCCTTTAAGTGGCTCAAAACTGACGAATCCAAACTGCGAAACCACTGTTCGGATTATTCTTCACGGACTATTTGTTCCGTCTAATTGTTGGGGAAACCAACCGATATGCTAGTCAGTGTTGTCAACAAGAGCCTAAGAAAGGAAGGAAACATGCTGAGTGGTACGAAGTGACAGTTCCTGAACTGAAGACATGGTTGGGTCCGTTATTGACCATGGGACAAAAGAAGGGACGTTTGGGCGAATACTTGTCGACACATCATCTGACACAGACTCCTGGATTTCGCGTAACAAAATCCTTCAGATTTTGAGATATCTGCACTTCGTCAACAATGAAGATTCATCCATCAACAAGGAAAATAAATTGTGGAAAATGCAGAATATCTTGGACTACATCAACAAGCGTTTTAGGACTGCCTACCACCCACGACGAGAATTGTCCATTGATGAAACAATGTTGAAGTTCAAGGGGAGGTTGATACCAAACAATATATAAAATCAAAGCCTATCAAATGGGGATTAAATTGTTTACGATTGTAGAATCACAGACTGGCTATGTGTTAAACCTAGTGCCTTATGTTAGCAAACGCATCAAGATTGCTGTCTCTAAAACAACACAGATAGTACTTGGTGTTGGTAAAGATTATTTGAACAAAGGACATCGGTTTTTCACTGTTAACTATTACACCAGCATTGAACTGATGACAAAATTAGAGGAGCAAAACACCCTGAGCTGCGGCACTGTAAATCAAAACCGATCAGGACTGCCAAAGGACGCGAAGAAGACCTGTCCGGTTGTAAAAAACCTAAAGCGTGGTGACAGTCTGTAAAGAAGGAAGAGACGTATGCTGGCTGTTATTTGGGTGATGGTGCTGTCAGAAGAGACAGAAAAGGTGCCCAGATAATGATCAATAGACCAAGTGCCATTGAGCTGTATAACAGTTTCATGGGGGTGTGGCCTTGTCCAATCAAAGGGTGTCCTCATATCGTCGACATGGTATTTGCAGGTGTTCCTTCACATATTACAGTTATCTGGTGTACAGGCTTACCTCCTACACAAAGAGATGAATACTGGAAAGAGTGACAACCAGTTTATGTTCTTCCTTGAACTGATTGATTGCTGGCGACTCATTTACTGGCAAACATTTTAGCATATTTTTACATTGGGGATTTGGTGTTCATTCAACCAGACCAAAACTAGTTTTAACATGGGAACTTAATAATTGATTCAAAGACTGGTTATAAAACATAAATCATTTATATTACTTCTGAATTATATGTGGCAGAGGCTTTATGTAGAATATCAAACATATTGCGCCACTCTGTACATGTAGTAGAAGGTTTACATCCGAAATCATTAGGACCAGGTTAGTGTGATTGCTTGTGTGAATGAGTTACTATTTTTATATTATGCGTAGTGTTTTAAATTATACTGCATCAGTATAATTCATATTAATATTGTTTGGTTATTGTAAAGTAAGATGTATTTAAATAATTAGGCTTTATTGAGCATTTCCTATTGTTAAACTGCTCAATCTTGATGTGTATTGTGATTAAAAAAACTTGCTAATTGTATATTGCAGGTTTTTGTTTTATCATTAAAATGATTGGAGATGTGTTGTCCCTTTATTGTTCATGCTAACAGCAAAGTAAACACCATATATATATATATATATATATATATATATATATATACTTTATTTACAGTGATGAAACTGCAAGCATTCATTTGATACTACACACGATGTGTTTCAGTAAACTTTTTTTTCTGCTTAATTTATTCAAAATTTCAACAAATTTAAGATAGCTGTCAATGATTTTCTTTATTTGTTGTAGCTTCATTGTACTTAAGGTAAGTAATAAAGCCCCTTTAACTATTTTTCATGCATTATTTAGCTTGAAAAACTATTTAAAAATAAGGTTTCCAAGCTCTATCAAATGAAGCTGTTTCCAAAGGCATTCACTCAAGTCTAAACAAATGTGCAAGTACCTACTCGCGTGTGTGTACAGTATGTGTCTGCGTGTAGATCTAGATCTATTTATACATATGGCGGCCGGGTGCGCTGGATAAGCATAAGCCTGATAAGGTAGCTCCGACATGCGATCACATAGAACATTACACGGCAGCCGAATTCGATGGTGACCGGTAACAAGTGGTCCAAATTTGATTACGATTTATATATAGTTTTAAAAGAAATATGGCATACGTTTTCGACTACGCCTACGGGTTACCCTTAAGTTAACTTTTAAAGGGTCGATAATTGAATCCAATGACAATGCAGCTATAGTCTAGATCTATATTATAATTATTGTACCAAATAACACATATAATGGCATATATAATAATATAGCTGTCAAAACACCCCCCTGTTATCTAGCTTTCCAAACATAGAAAACACCACCTACACTTACTAGATCTACAAATAAAATTAAACCACTCATAACTAAACCTACATGTTCAGTTGATTTCCTGTCTCTTAAAATCTGTAACCTACTAATTTACATCATGATTTGCAAAACAAGACTATTCGCCCCAAAAGATTAATCGCCCCATATATATATATATATATATATATATATATATATATATATATGATATAGTAGTAGTAATTATGGTTTATCTTAATATCTGTAATTATATCATAGCTGATCTGCATGCTTAGACACTATAATTTTTCTCTCTCTCTCTCTCTCTCTCTCTCTATATATATATATATATATATATATATGTGTGTGTGTGTGCGCGCGCGCGTGAAGTTATTGTTTCTGCCACTGGTTTCAGAAAACGGATACGTAATTAGATCCTGGCTGAATGGCTTGTATATATGTGACTGATGTTTGGTGCACCTATAGATTCCATTATATATATATATATATATATATATAGTCGATTTATCCGTTTAAAATTCAAACTTCATCTTAGATTCATAAAATATTTATAACGGACAGTCCGAATTTTAATAATTTAAAAATTAAAGATATATGTATTTTTATAATTTAATATATCTGACATTGATATCTGACTTTAGTATATTTACTCAACATAGAAATATATGCCCAATATTTGAACCTGAAATCAAGCTAAAATACATAAAACACATCTGTGGTTGCTTTTGTATCTGGTGTGTGCATGTCTATGTCCATGTGTGTTTCAGTCTCTCTCTCATTCTGTCTGTCTCTCTCTGTGTGTGTGTGTGTGTGTGTGTGTAAGAGGTCGAAACTTTTCCAGATATTAATTTTTTGGCTCACAACATCGTGGGTGGCTGACGACGTTAAATGGCGCTGCCGTCTACACTGAATTATTTAAAATAAAGGGCACGTTGAAACCTCCCTGATGACGTAAAACACTCTGGCAGTGACCACCCTTAGGGTATTTCTGCTCCATCTTTCCGTACTGCTCCCCAGTGAGTGGTGGGGGAGGAGGTTTAAACAACCACTCCAACATAGAGGCTGTGCTGAATAAGCGACAGCCAGGGGATTCTCCCCGAACAACAAAACTTTGTGTATGAGATATTAAATGACCGCTTTCACATAAAACCACGCTTGCTTGCGTGGTTTAAGCGGCGTATAGAGTCTAGATCATTGACGTAAAAGAAAATTATATTTAAGTCAATGGTCTAGATCTAATAGGCATAGAGAAGCGCGCGCGATCTGTGATGAGTGATGACGTTGCGCTGCAAGCAACGAGCATGTATAGTCAAATAATTTGATGAAACTGTCATCAAACGATCAAAAACAATCGACAGCTATTTTACTAAAAGGTAAATGAGACTGCTATTATCAGTTATTTCAATCAGATCTAGTCAGGAACTTATATTATAACCTTATTGAACGGGCGTAGTCTGGGGGACCGGGCAGTTGTAGTTATTTGGCGGAAATCTTCGACTTTTGCAAAGTATGTTGGTCAGTACGGTTTGTTACTTTGCGAATCTCGAAGAGTTAATTGATCATCGCTTATTTTCCCAATTTAACAATTTTACTGTGCTTAGCTACAGATGGACAATATATAGGTCAGTGACAGTCGTTTATTTGGATAGCACTTAGTAATTTAGTCCGTGACCACCGATTTTTTTCATCTATATTTTCCTATTATGACAACGCCACTCTATTCAAAATATGAATACAATATTATTGGCAAATCAGAATTTTTTTAATTAAGAATTACCTTTTCTGACCATTATATTTTTTGGTACAAACCGCGATCAACTATAGGGGGGGGGGAAGACAGTGTTTTTTTCTTCTGAAAGCTATATCAATATAGGCTAGTTTAACACTGTTATTGACAGAACCTTGGCCGTTTGTGTCTTCCATTATTCCCACACAGACTACGAGTTGGGCGTCTGAGTCAATCATCAACACCAGAGACAGCCAACAAGGTATCTCTAAACATGACTACAGAGTTGTGTGCAGGTGGTGGGCGATGGAAGATGTTTCTTTCGCTGTCTTTCAATGCACATGTGCCCCGAATATGCAAGTCACTCGGCGAAAAAGCACAGGTATACAAACAAAAAGCTGTGGGCAGATATTCTCCGCCAAGAAGTGGTCTCTACCTTGAACAGCGAATGTTCACACCTGGAGCTAAATGCCAAGAAGTACCCATTTCTTTTAGACAAAGGAGTTGGAGTTAAGTATGCTTCAATGAAAAGACGGCTCACTAAAATGACTCATGCCTTTGAGTATGCGGGAAATTTAGAGATTATGACAGCGACATACATTCTGAAATTCCCTATCTGTATTTATGAGGACAGAGGCAATGATTTAATGCGTTATAGCAGTAATACCAACCGATCACTATAGTGGGCGAATCCTAGTGCGTATACAATACAAGATGGACACAGCTGTTGCTGCAGGTCACTACAACCTGATTGTGCCATTCAATAACAAAGCTGTTCATCACATCCCAAAAATGTCATGCAATCAGTGATGGCGGTCCCAATGGGAGCCAGTTCAGTACAAAGAGCAGTTAGCCTGCATTCACTAATCGAGCCATATTCTACAGAACTTCAATTCGATGACAAAAATCATGTGCCGTCTTCTCCTTCTGGACCAAACTCCCACTCCAGTTATTCATCTCCGATCTCTAGTCAGTCAATCTCAGACGAGCTGCCAGCAGCCCCTAGTAGGTTAACCTCAGATGAGCCGCCAGCAGCCCCTAGTAGGTCAACCTCAGACGAGCCGCCAGCAGCCCCTATTGTTATTGCATGCATACTGCAACATCTGTTTCACCAGTGGACACCACGCCTCTACATGTCATTGATGACATCGGCAAGATTATTTGGGCTATCGTGAACAATAAAGAGATACAGACTGCCATTAATTATCTTAGTCCAGGTCAAACAGAAGTACCATCTTGTCGGACATTCGTCAAGCAAGGTGTTATACAATCATAGTAGAGTGTCACAACACAGAGCAGATATGATGGCAACATCAGGAAATAATTCATGGAATTCATTGCACTCAAGAGGATCACAGGAGATACTAAATTGGCTCGAAAAGGTGCATCTCGACACAGCTGATACGCTTGGCCAGTGCTATGACGGGGCATCGAATATAAGTACTGAGAAAGTGGGCGTCCAGAAACATATCCACGATTCAGCACCAATGGCAGTATATACGCACTGCAATTCCAATTCGCTGAATTTGGTTTTGGTACACTCTTGCAAAAGTACGTCCATGAGAAATATGATCGACATCATGCGGCTGATATGTGTGTATTTCAACTGCAGTCCGAAGAGAGAAGAACTGTTCATATCTGTGATCCATCCTTCAAAACGTAAACCACTGCTACAGTTATGCAAGACTCGTTGGACAGAGGTGCAAGAAGCATACAGGCATTTCTATCAGTGCTACATGTAACTGGTCACGGCTTTGGAAGTAATCGTACCACGACATACTTCCAGAATGATTTCTGGGTAGTTGGAACACCGATTTCAAAGCATATGCTTCTGGGATGCTCAGGGGGATGACATCCTTCGAGTTCATCATTACCTTCCTGAGCACATATATAATTCTGTCGCATATGGATTGTATCAGCAGGAAGCTCCAGAGTTCCAGCATTGATATCTTCGAAGCCTATGAAATGGTAAGCTGGAGTCAGTCCACTTTATGGCGTTTACCATGTTTACGTACGAATGAATGTGTCCATGACATAAATTGCAAACGTCATAGAAGTCTTCTGTCTCAAAAGACTACCTTAATAGTACACTTATATGTTTAGATGCATTTGATATATATGCTGATATATCTCACCAGCCGTGACATGTGTATCGGGTATACATAACTTAGAATACATCTTGCAGGTGGATGAAGTTAAACATATATATATATCAGGATATACGAGACAACGTCGACAGCCACTTTGACAGATGGTTCACACATCCCACCAGAATGGCTGACAAGGTCTGTAACGTCTGTATATAAGAATATAACTTACCACACTATGTTTATTACCTACCTCACTCAGGTTTTATTTAAGCATGCACGAGTAAGTGCTAACGTTTCTCTCAAAATAAATAAACGTGGTCAATGCTCTGTTATAGGTTGACGTGGAACCGTCACTACCACGCATAGTGAAGAGGCAACAGCACCGCAGCAACACGCCTGTCCCTGAATGCGACTGTAGTGATGGGTGTATGTATGTTGTAAAGGGGTACCATATCCGCAACACCGTGATACCACTCTTGGACTATATCATAGTGTAACTAGATACTCGGTTTTCTGGTGGTGACTACAAAGTGACATGGCGTAGAATTTTCTGATCTGTGTAAAAAATTGAAGTCGTTATGATTAATGTTTTTTTAGATAGCCGACTGGACATACATAAGGACAGACACACGGACAGACACACAGACACGGACCATATTGCAATAGCCTCGATCTGGCGATGTTAATAAATGTATGTCTCTCCCTGGGACTCTCATAACCAACACTTACGAAGGATCAGGTTATGGTGTGAACCGTGACAGATCTATATGTCTGACATGCCTAATGTAGTTCTCTAATCTGCTGTATTAACATATGGTCTCTATTTGATACATTTGTGAACATGTCATAAATAAATTTATTGTAGAAACAACTGTGCAAATACAATAAATTTATTAACAGGTTTGGCAAGAAATTGCGCCAGACTGATTGGTCTTGTCCCATCTGTTCTCGGCGAGAAGGCCGATCTGGATGTCAGTGATGCTGTACAATAATACGAAGATGACTTGCCTTCAAGTGAGCTTGTTCCAGAGGAAATGATTCGTTGGAGAGCTCACTACATGGCTATGGGTCGCAACTCCAAAATCTAATATTTCAGTAAAATCATTTGTCCGTAAAACCATCCGCGTGTGGTGTGTAAACTCAATAAATTTGAAATCTGTTCATAATCAACTGCCTTGCTAATTATTTTCTGAATCTGCCATGATGCAAACCGTACTTGTTTCATTTGCCATATATAAAACCGTTAAAACGCATCTTGTACAGCATTATATTGGTGTTAAATACGTGTCTGAAATCCACCAGAGAGCACCTCAAATTTGAACATTTTCTGGGGCCTTTACCAAACTCCCAATTTGGCCACAAACATAACCCAACAGTATATGTGAGAAGTGCTCTGAGATACTGCAAACCCCCAGACCAGGACTATCTTCATTGTGGTAGACTGCGGGGTAAAGTCGAGACTGTATTGGATGAGGCCATAAACCCAGGTAACTTTCTTGCAACGCTAAAGTTGCTTTGAAAATCCGATCCACTCTTACGGCAACATCACGCATCCAAAACGAGGCTATTGAAATCCTGGCTGGGAGATATCGTCAGAAGTACGATCTTGTCGGACATTCGTCAAGCAAAGTGTTATACAATCATGGTTGACGAGGTAGAGTGTCATAACACGGAGCAGATATGATGGCAACGTCCTGTGTACGCTCATGATATATAAATACATATAAATACTTTGATTACACAATTGATTATTCTGTTCTTTTATATCGCCTCTCTGATTAGTATGGCATATATATCGGGCACAGCACTAATTAAAAGCTAACTTTATAATATATCGATCACCTAGCTCAATCTTAATAAATAGGTTTCAATCAATAAAAATTAGAAATTAACTGTTTTTCAAAGGCAGCGCATTTGTTTTGCGGCATTCCCCAAAGCTCTGTTCTTGGCCGGCTTCTTGTTTACTCTGTATGCCACACTTACTTACTTATGTTTAGCATAGCCTCTGTGGTGGAGTCATTCTCTGGAGAGATTCTGTTCCTGAAAATAGATTTGTAAACTTCGGACCCAGTGCCGAACTTTTACATGAGATTTACTGGTGGGTGTTTTTGGAAGGTGTATGGATCTTTCAATCAGTAAGGGGAGTATTGTGTGTCGAGTGGCTTTACGTATTATGAAGGCTGCTTTTTTCTGTGTCTGTTGTGTTGTGCAGGTGTTAGTTGTATAAGAGGTTGTCTGCAGGCTGGGAAAGCGGGACTAGGTAGTGAACGAGGTCAAACTTTTGATTACAATGTAGACAAAGTGCTTTCTTGTTAGGGCCGACAAAGAAATTTGTGTGCACCCAGCAGCGCAGACTGTATATGCGAATGTCTGCTAATATGTTATTTATGAGTTGGACGCCGGGAACAATGGTTTTATCGTACCAGCTACTTAATTTAGTGAAATCTGAATTTGGTCTTATTTGTTTGTGTAGAAATTCTGTTATCGTGTGTTTGTATGCCCCTGGTGTTTGCTCTGCATGTAGGTTGTTGGTTAGATTAGTGGCTTCGTTGGCCAGGATATCGGCCCGTTCGTTACCCTCAATATTTATGTGGCTCGGAAGCCATTGTAGGGTGGTTAGGCTGCCGTGTTGGCTTAGGACAAAGGCGGAGTCAATAGTTTTACTTGTGTTTTTGTTTGTACCAGAATTTTGATGGCTGCCATCGAGTCTGAGTGTACGATTGTGTTTTCTTATCTATCTTGTGCTCTCCGTCATGGTTTGTGGTCGGGAAGTATTCCACAAGTATTTCGGTGTACAAAACAGGCCCAGGGAGATTTTCCATCCTAGTGGACACTGGCATCTGTGTAGATGTTTATTGCTGCCTGGTGTCTGTTTAGGGAAGAGATTCTGTCGGAAGCCTCGGTGAAAGCCCCTTGGGGGTCATTGTTTTATAATGTTTTGATTTCAATTATGATGGTAAGTGGGCGCTCGCGCCATGGAGCAGTTTCCTTGGCATCCGGAGGGTGGCTGGCTGGAATTCCTAAGTCCCTCTGAATAGCAGCTGCTTTCATGGCCCAACTCCTTTTAATGTGTACTCTTGGGTCTTTGTTTAAACTTTCTTGTACTTTAAATGCGATTTGAACTGGGTCTAGTTTACTAACTTCTTCAGTCTATCTCCTTGCTGCTAGTGTTAATAAGGAGCTACGACGTCTTGGGCAATTTTGAATGACTATGTGGATAGCTGTTGTTGCGGCTTCGTTAATATCAACAGTTAATTTATCAAGAAGGATACCTAGCGATAGATTCTTGTCTGCGTCGTCGACAGACAATTCATGTAGTCCGTCTACAAATTGTTTCCAGTTTGTTTTATCGGTGTCTCATTTGGGTTGTCCCAGGCTGGTTGGTACGTTCGTAAAAGCGTCAGATAATTTTATTACTGTGGCTATGTGGTCTGAAGTTAGAGCTTCTTATTGCCTCCAGTAAGCTATGGCCACAAGTTCAGGAGAGAATATGTCAGGATCGAGAGTAGATCCATATATAGACAGTGGTGGGGGACTTTTGGGATCATTTAGTAACATAGCGTCACAGTCACTTATTTGTTGTTGTCAATGACATGGCGACTCCAGCCCCTAGGATCGCTGCGCTCCTTGAATTCCAAATGGCGCCCCATATCTTAAAACGTCAAGTAACATGTCTTGTTATAAACAGTCTTTGACGGTATGCTCTCTTATTCACAGACTCTCATTTATAAGCAGCTGACACCCAAGTATACATATCTTTATCTACAACAGACGCAGATCTTTCTCGTACACAGCTATGTGACTGTTTCAGTGATATATATGGCTGGATGACAAACAATAGATTTTTAAGCTCAAAACGAACAAAAGAGATTAAATTTTTTGGTACATCCAGATAACGCAGCAAACTTAATCGTTTCCTAGCATCACATCATCCAACACTGCACGTAATCTTGGTGTTACATTTGATAGCGATTTTAATTTCAGAAAACATATTTATCTGACATGTTGCTCCTGCTTCTACCATGTTCGTAACACTCATTACTATAGCAGGCTTAACTACTGCAACTCTCTTCTTTATAATATCGCATATAAGGATATTCTAAAACTTTAGAATGTTCAAAACTGCTTACCTAGGATTGTCATACGGTCTCCTCGGATTTACTATTCTGTGCCACTCCTGAAATCTCTTCATTGGCTCCCTGTTCCATCTCGCATCATTTTCAAACTCTGTACCACTGCCTATCAAACACTCTTCCGGAGAACCTACGTTTCTATTTTCCATGTTTTCTCTATCACCCAAGCCCAGATAGCTCAATTCATCTGGTTTTCACTTGTTGTCTGTTCCCAAGGTTAAAATTCATGCTCGCACTCGTGTTGTTTCAGTTGCTATCCTTTTCTTTGGAATTCACCCCCTGAACATGTTAATTCATCAAATAGCATAGTTTCTATCCGTAACCATTTGAAAACTCATCTTTTCAGACTTGCTTATCCCGCCTAAGTTTCCACTGCATCCAATAATTTGTAGATGAATTTTGCATTGTACCGGGACTACGAGTTTGTCCAAACCCTCTAATAGGTGCGCCACCGAGCTCGATTCTTTTCGAGGATATTGGTGCTATAGAAGTTTATAATTATTATTAAAGAAAAGCTTAATTATAGTGAGTTATAATTTGATTGTACGCAATATACGATCCGATTATATGTATTAACCCCTAATTTCTGTATTTGGTCACTCATGCAGTCGAAGAATGAAATAAATGTAATAGCGGAGCGGATATGCGACGATTTCAAAAATTGAAAATGGCCGCCACTGAACAGGTTTTTTCCAATAAGTTGACTCTTGGTACTCCGATTGATATGGTAGTTGTGTCTATACCTAGGTTTTTGAGTTCAAATAATCAAACATAACACATTTCGAGCATACGTTTTCATTTTAATGATAATAAATTGAAAATTGGTTTAGGCCACAATTTTTAGCCTCACAATAACCATTTGTACTATTATCCCCCAAGAAATGATAGGTAATCAAAAGTGCTATATATAATATTTACTGCTTTAGTGAAAATAGTTGAAATAGTTTATATATCAAATATACAATGTGTATAATTATTGTTAACATAGAACACTTGATATGACGAATCACTTCACTGTTTCACCGACGCATTATGTGACGACGCATACTTAGTCTATGTATTTTGTTCTATAAATATTCCAGATGTGTATTTGTATTCTCTGTTACAAAATCCAGAACAGAAGCACAATCTGTTTGTGCAAGCCTCTTTTCACACACATTTCAATAGTTCCTCACACCCTTTGGCTGCTTCTAGAAGAGTGGTCCAGCATGGGGTCCATTTGGGAATCATCGCTCACTCTACCCCCAGCCCCATAAATCTAGTGAATGAACTTGGAGTTCTCCTGAACGTGACTGTCCCCAGATGTGTCCCGCCTGATATACAGTCCTTTTCACATGCTGTTCTAATGCATGTAATGTTAGAGGAATGTTTTCTATTTTACGTTTTCCAAAAGCAAACATCTGCTTCCTCGCTTCATTCACATGCCTAAGAGCTGATGTTCGCCGATACAGGATGAGAATATACATCTCAATTGCATCTATGTCATCGCTGGATATCTGGCTTGGAGCGTGAGAAAAGCGAACAAAAATGGGGTTGAGATGAGGCATACTGCACCAGACAGCCAAAGCTGTTCTCTTTCCAATTCCATAGAAAGAAGAAACGGTATTACATCCTGATATTACGTGCGTTAACAGAAGACCAGATGATGTGTCACTCCCTACTTCAGCTGCAATCAGCTGACAGGGAATTTATCGTAGCCTAGAACCATGCCCAAATGCTACTCATTTTTCACAGTCCTGGAAAACAATTGATACAGCAATTGTGAGAACCACCACATCAGTATTTGTTGCAGGTATCATCACCTTGGAAAATCCACGATGAAATGCACGAGCAGCATCAAACAGGAGCCGTGTGTCAGCTTCTTCATGAGTGCAGTACAAATCGGAGAGCTCAGACATAGGAGATGATACACCATTCTGGCCATGGTGGGGATGATTTATTTTCCATGTGGTGGCTGGAACTCCTGTATGGCATTGGCTAGAAGCCGGAACAGACTATCCTTGTTTGCAACAACCAGAAAGAAGTTTTTCGAGTTGGAATAAATGTGTTGTTGGCTACCCGAAGTTGATTTCCAGAACCACGGTTCTGTCGTGTTTGTGTCCTCTCTGTAGACATCTCAGACAACACCTATACGAACTACGTCTTGCAGCATTCGTCCCATATAAGGCAAGAATAATCCTGGAATATCTTGACAATAACTTGGGATTCTTCGGGTCAAGTACGTGCAGCACCATCAACAATTTTGATATGCACGTTTGGAACATCTGGTGGTAGAGACATCAATGATTCCAAGCATTCCATCAATTCAGATTTGTTCATTTGATGCATGATGCTATTTGATGCCAACGATGGAGGCCATGCATGGTTTTCGTGCCCGAAGAAGGCATCCATATCGATGTCTCTAGCTTGACACAATATGTACATCCATGAGAAGAGCTGCACATCGTTCTGTAGGTTGGGAATCGTGGAAGTGGACTTCGCTGACGTCCTTCCTGGACTAGAATTTAACAGAGACAGACTGTTCTTGTGTATGGTGTCATCGAATGCAGTGACATTTTCAATAAAACGCTCCTCAGTACTGTATTTTCTCAATGTCTTCTGCAGTCCTTATGGAGTGTACCACACTGTTGCATTAACACGTTCGTATCAAGTGTGTAGAAATCTGTACTTGTATCAGAAAAGGAGTTGCCAAGTTCTTCTACCACATCAGTAACACTTTTGACTTGAGAAAGGAAGGTATTCTTCACACTAGGCTCATGGGGAAGATTTCTATTGTGATATCTTTTATGTGTCCCAGTGGATCCCTTGAACAACCCCCCCCCCCGTCACGTCGTGGTTCCCGCCATTTTTTAAATCAGCATACTCAAAATCCTCCTAGGGCGAAGTGTCATGCTTCCCTCCAGAGGTGCACACCCCGATCACATATACAATCCCCAATATCGTAAACGTATTAAAGCAAAACTTGCATTATCCTGACAAGGACTGTTTCTATCGTGAAGCATACGAACAGAAGTTTATAATGTCATATAAATACTATATTAATTACAGTATAACGCCTCGTTGCGGCCACGCCTGAACGACGATCAGTGCCTATAATGCGGCCAGATTCTATGGTCCCAAACATCAGCCCATTTAACGCAATGCTAATTATGTTGCCAATAGCGGCCATGCCTCTAATACGTATTACGGCCAACACTTCCCAAATGTCAATCGAGGTCTTTCAATAACGGCCAATCAGCATATAAAACTGACCGCCCGCGGCCAATCTAAATTTTACCTGACAACAGCAATTCATACGTGATGAAAATTAGTTTCGGAGAGACATAGGGAAAACACGCAAACTGTTGAATTAGATATGTTGCTTTTGATTATCAGTGTGCCTCACCATGCCACACTGTTTGTGTTCATTGACTGTTGTTTAATTACATGCGTAGACACAGAAACGTGTATAAATGGTACCACAATTTATGAAATGGAATCATATCATTTTAAATATTTAATGAACATGCAATACAATCACAAATACTAAATCTTTGAAAATGGCTATAAAAAACGAAATGGACTTTCATTCAAACAGAAGTAGACCTGTTGAAAAATGCGATGTACTTGCAGAATATTTTTATTATGTTTCCGTGAATAAAATTTGATTATAACATGTGCTAGACCTAATGTTTATTCCGGCATGACTCAAATTTCAAAAACAAGCTTTCAATGAAGCTAAATTTGGGTTGTCTTGTATTGCGGCCAGTCTTCAATTACGGTCACAAATCACTGATCCCAATGGTGACCGTAATACAGGCGTTGTACTGTATTATTATTATACAAAATGTATATAGATCTTTAAATACACCAACAATACATACACTAAAGCGATGTACAATAAAAATTAATCAGTTATTTAAATTACATTTAATCAGTCAGTGTAATTACGACACTTCACCTATAGGGAATGCGGGCGCCTCGATCCGTGGTCTAACTAGTAGCGTGTTGGATCACAGATGACTACCACCGGAGTTCGAACCTCGGCGTGGGTATATCTGAAAGTGTTTTATCTTTTGACTTCGCTTCATTACCTTCGGAGATCGCTCGGCCCATTTAGCCTATTGTGTGCACAAAAGTGGCCGTTAAACACCAATCACCATCACCTAGGCAGCGAAAATGAAAGACTGAAATGACGACAATCGAGAAAAGCTTGGTGTTCATTGACGAGAAACTCAACCAGACATCTGCATGGTGTGCTTGGACCGATGGGGTACCACTTTGACGTGCCTGGATGAGGGGACAGTCCCTCGACTGTTCACAACGATGGCCGTGTCCGCATCTGGAATATGGCAATTCCGTTTGGCAGCACAGATTCCATACGTGTCTTTTGAGGTAGATAAGCCACGTAAAATAACTGGAATTTCGGCCATTATTACTATAAATAGTCGCTTTGAATCAGTTCACTTATTGCTTTATTAGAAATCCTATTGAACAGCGTTGCTTTCTTAAATACGGTCAGAATCCGTTAATCCGGACATCGTTTATCCGATAAATCCAACATCCGATACATTATTCCCTGTAACGGATTTAGCTCCATTATAAATGACTCTATAATCCGACAAAATCGTAGTCCGCGTTTCGACTCCGACACTTCATTTCGCCAACAGAATGCGACATTTCAATGTAAAATGACCTCGATAATCCGACAACACGAAAATATTGCCAAATATTTCCACTGGTTCAGTCATGCAAGACACACCAACATGTTGTCGGTAATGGTTAATTAACTTGCTATATCGTAACCAATTATAATCGTTCTAGACCATACACACCGGAACACGATGCTTCCATTGCCTGTGGCTATCTAATAGCCAATCATAATAATTCATGGCTAATTACAAATGTTTGATCTTTCCAATGAGCAGATCATGAGTTAACCTGATGGACTAAGTGACACGAGTATTTCTTTATAGTGTCTGTAACTAACAAACATCAAAATGATCAATGGATTCCATGTCTTACGCACGATTATTGATTAGTTTAAATACAGAGGTACATCTTTAAAATTTGAAAATGTGCGACAGAGACTACCGTTATGTCACGAACTCGATATTCCAACAGTCTCGTTTATCCGACATATTATCATGTGACAAACCTTGTCGGGTTAACGGATTTTGACTGCAATACGAATTATAATAAATCAACTTATGGTTGTTGTGTGTTTTTTAGTATGACACTATACCTCTGTGTATATTAAAGGAACAGTTCACTTCCATTTTAAAATTTGAGAACTAATAAAAATATGTACACACAAATTATAAATGCATATTATCAGAATTAAGAAACAAAATGGAAATAATTGTAAATTTATGTTACATTAATAATGGTAGTAAAGTTCCTCTGTTAACAATATAATTTCGATTTGATCATCATTGACGCGTGTACGACAATGTCACGTATGCAATATCAACAACATGCTGGTATTAACCGTTGGTCGAGCATCTAGGCACGTCGGTGCCTCTCCCGTTCTTCAATCGTTCACCCCATTACAGCTGGCAGGCCGATCTTGATACAGTAGGCACTGTGCGACAGTACATAGCCCCATGTCCATTTTGCAGGTATCCTGAAGAATTCTACACATTTTTGGTGGGGCTAAATATTATTTAAATAAGCATAAATATATATATATATATATTATACTTATGAGAACAATAATATTTTCTTGTTATATTCCTTCCTAGCTGTTTATAATAAATCATCTTTCACCAGCCAACAGTATAAGCGAGGACTTCTTGTGCATGAAACTTGTTAAAAAAAAATTGATGATAATTTGTACTATTTAAACAATAACAATGTTTTGAAGCTGTATATCAAATTGTACTATTTTTTATTTGTTTGTGACAGTGAATTTAAATTTGTAAAAAGAAAGGTTTAAAACAATATATAGCTATACGTTATTCAGTTGGTTTTGCTACAATAGATTTCTATTTATTTTATTTGATGCTGTGTGTGCGTGTGATTTTGATAATCATGTGTCTGTATGTGGGGGTCACTTATGAATGTCATATTCATCAAACATCTACATCGAATTACGATGTATACTGTGTCGTAAATAGTGAATTGCCCCCTCCCAAACACACACACATTCTGTTTATATGTTTATATATATATATATATATATATATATATATATATAGATGGATAGATAGATAGTTAGTAAAATTAATATTTATTATACCATCTAATGGTTGCTTGAATAAAATGTGTTTGTCTGCATACTCAAAATAAAATGTTTCTTCAAATGTTATCATTATATCTTGCTTTGTGCCATCCTCTGACGAAGTTGTTGATGAAGGATCTTGCCAGCTTGCGACTTCGGTATGGCATTTAGAAACTCTACACCGCCACGTAAATATTTAAATGGCGAGACATGATCTGGAATTAAAACATACTGCACATAAGCCTGATAGGGTATAGTATGGGAATGCAGACTTCGTCCACGTGTTCATCGCGTTAGATTTCTGTTTCTCTGGTTGGGCGCTTGGTAAAACAAAACGTGGTAAGCGTATAATCAGAATGCATTAACTCAAAATACTGTAATTGTATTTCCATACAAGTCTTTTAAGATTGATGCTCCAACGCCAATAATTATCATATTATGAAAACTGATCCTAGTACGACAAATAAAATAGACCACTTTGTTTAGTAAAATATAAATTCCTGGAAATTTACCCTTTTAAAGCTTACTTGGACTGATCACATTATTGCTAATTTTACTAGTAATCTTCATAATCATAGTCACAAAATTCAACATGTCGGTTTGTGGTAGCGGATATTTTAAAAAGTACAAGACACATCCCATTATTATTTAGTCACATCAATCGGTACCTAGATCTGCGAATAATATTGCTCATTCACAGTGGTCGCCGGTGTCCCTTTTGATAAACAAGAAATGTGTTTTGAAATGACAAGAAAACAGTCACAGGTGGATTTTCCACATACCAAATGTATGATAATGTTCTATTGATTTGAGGAAAGAAAAACTTTCTTATTGTTATCTAAAATTTTGCTAAATTCAAACTATCAGCCACCCAGCCACTCATTTCCAAAATGCTGTTTGGGTTTAAAACTGTATACATTAATAACACCAAGTCAATCTTATATGTGGATCTCTTTGTTTGTTGTTGTTTTGTTTGTAAATTATGAATGTCAGATACAATTCACCCTTTTGCATTATTCGTTACTACACACGAGATGTAACATGAGATGCACGAATTGCAACCCAAACATCAGGCCGGAGTCACATTACACCAATATTGAAGGATCTGCATTAAGAATCGAGTGCAATTTAAAATCCTAATGCACATGTATAAAGCCCTACACGAACAGGCTCCAAGATACATATCTGACATGTTGACAGTTTATCAACCAAGAAGAACGCTATGATTGATGGGTTCAGTGACACTGGTGGTTCCAAAGGTTAGAACATCTAGCTATGGCGAAAGAATATTTCAATGTTCAGCAGCCAGGCTATGGGATGGACTCCCAGCTCACACTCGTGAATCCAAAACACTGAACATTTTTAAAATGCATTTGTTCTCCAGATGTCTTGATGTTTAATTTCTTTTTTTCTTAGTCAGTTTTATATATATATATATATATATATATATATATATATCCCAATTTAGCTTTATACATATATTGTTATGAAATAATCGTATTATATTATACTATCTTCATTAACATAAAATAATGGATGATTAATCTTATCCATTTACCTGCGACATATTTCATTATGTCACTTCCTTTTAAGGTGCTACCAGGTTTTCTGACAATGAAAGCCTTTGGAAGTTCTCCAACATTTTCATCAGGAATCCCAATTACTGCAACATCATCAACTTCTGGATGATTCAGAATCAGTGCTTCTAGCTCAGCAGGAGCAACCTGGATAATAATTATATAGCTGAGTGGTTGCTTTTGTATCTGGTGTGTGCATGTCTATGTCCATGTGTGTTTCAGTCTCTCTCATTCTGTCTGTCTGTCTGTCTGTGTGTGTGTGTGTGTGTGTGTGTGTGTGTGTGTGTGTGTGTGTGTGTGTGTGTGTGTGTGTGTGTGTGTGTGTGTGTGTGTGTGTGTGATCCTATTTACATATTTACCTGGAATCCTTTATATTTAATTAGTTCCTTCAGCCTGTCCATTATATACACATATCCATCATTGTCATAGTAACCAATATCTCCTGAAACAAAAACATTTAATTCATAACAATAAATAGTTAAAAAATGCTTATTGATAATTGATAGACTAGCCTACATACAATACCTAAATATATTATTTCAATGGCTTTTTAATATTTTATCCTTAATTAAAATCTATATTCTCAGATTCTCTTACGACGGAAGGCTCGAACTACATGGGTCTAAAGTAACCTAGGACATACAGAAGTGGACTACAAGGTAACCTTCAACTCTGAAACCAATAGAAAATAATCTCTGTATTGTATTAAATAATTACGACAAATAGACAAACCGGTATGTAGCCAGCCATTGTCATCAAGTGCTTCTCTTGTTGCTTCCGGTTTATTCAGGTAACCTTTCATGATGTTTGGACCTTTGACCCAAAGCTCACCATGGTTGTTGGGTCCAAGTACTGCCATAGTTTGTGGGTCAACGATCTGACATATTCAGAATATATATAAATATATATATATATATATATATATATATATATCATATAATTAAAATTTTATGACCTGCAATTTGATAGTCTTTCAATAGTTGAAATTTTAAGTCAAATTGATGACAACTAACAAGATTTGTGTAGCAACCAAATTGAAGAATACCTGCATTACCATGTTTGGTACCAACATACCACAGGATCCTAGTCTGACAGGTCGATTACCATGCTGAATGGCACATACTGCTGCTGTCTCAGTCATACCATATGCTACACAGGAGATAAGGACACAGGTGTAATAGATAATGAAGATGCGAAAGTGACAGTTGCCTTTCTAGTATGATACAGTGGGGGCACAAATTGGCTGGATATCACTGAACACTGGTCTAACTTGACCAATGTGCTAAGGTTAATTTTTCAACCTAATTATGCATATGGAATATAGCAATAACACAAGGTAAAGAACAAACAATATGACATGAAAGGTGACCAAGAAGATGTGCAATGACAATGATAATATAAAAAACATAAATATCACCCAGAAGAAGATATTAAACAGCAACAAGTGACAAAGTAGAATAACAATAAGATTATTATTAAGATAATAATAACAATGACCCTTTATATAGTGCCTTAATCAATGAGGGTTACCATGACGACGGATTTAAATTATGTAATGGGTCACACAGCACAACACATTTTAACCAAAATATGCAGAAACAGTGATATGTAAGTGGACTAACTTAAATAATTCAGTGTTAATAACCGTAGAAAAAAATTTCGCTGTAAGTTCTACACATTTGGATAACATATTCCAGTCTGAGAGCTGATGTTCAGAAAGATATCTCTCTGTACATTGTTGTATGGCTGGTTGGCACTGGTCTAGTGTGAACACGAGTCACATCTCAGCGACAGCACACTGGTATGAACTACTGGACCAGACCAGATGCCGTTGTGCTGCTCCACTTTGTACCTTGATGGATCGTTTGTTGCTACATTTAGTTTGAAGAAAAAGCAAAGCATGATATATGATCATGCCAGCTGACAATATCAAACGACTATCAAAGTATACCAGATATAGCTATGATGATATTACCTTGTATTAAATGTGATATTTTCAACAAGGATAGAAATCTTGCGGAAACGTCTTCAGATAATGGCGCAGCCCCGCAGATCACTTGTTCCAGAGAGGAGAGATCATACTTCTTCACAAGTGGCGACTTGACCAATAAAACGATAACTGGTGGCACAAGTGGAACTGACGTCACCTTGAAGGATAACCCAGCTTTTAAAATTAAATGGTGAAGTGACAAGCGATTGATGTACAAGTCAGGGATTTTAAGGGGTGGTTAGTGTTTGTTTGTTATTGCTGAGTTGAATTATTTAATCTTGGCACTGGTCATACTTGGGGAGGGGGTGACATGCTAAAGAAATAAATCCCACAAATACAGGTATGAGTCGGATTTGAATCCACAACTTGGGGGTTTGTAGTGCATGCTATAATCGCCGCGCCCTGGTTGAGCGTGACTTATAATACCTTATATTTCTCAATCAGCTGTAGAAACCTTTCAGGAACAAATCGTGACATGATGATCTGTTTAGCTCCAGAGAGGAATCCACCTATCATCAGCGCCACCAAGCCATAAATGTGATAGAAGGGCACAAAGGACAAGCGCACAATTTGTCCAATGTCTCTTGCCATTCCAGCCGTCTTTGCTATATCTGGGTGCCTGAGTAATAGAAACATTGCTGGGACACGTATGTATTGTGAAACCTTCAAGTTTCATCGATTGAATGAACAATTCAGTCAAATTGATTAATTAATTCAGATTAGTAAAGAGGGAATTATCAGATATACAACGAGAAAGAAAACTAAACCGAGGAATGAGCAGAGTTAAAGCGGAGAATGAACACACTAAGGACTTTTTTTAAGCGTAATTTAGATCTGGGCAGTGATGGGGCTGTTGGGATCCCAATCTACCATACCTCAACATAGCGAACAAGGCGACAAGGTTATAATGTGTTAGGAGTACACCTTTTGGTAGACCCGTCGTACCACTGCTGTAGGGTATGGTGGCAATATGTTCGCGTACATCAGTCACAGTGTTCTCTGGATATAGACTGCCGTTGTCGTTCATCAGGTCACTTAGTGCTATGCAATCTGGATGCCGTCCAGAAATTATTATTGTCTGTAACGACGACATACTGGTATTAGTAACTCGTTCTGATGATAACTGACATCTGCTATTACGGACAGGAGTAGAAGAAGAATTTCTTATTTTGTCTATGTTGCAATAAATAATGGCACCTCCGTGGTCTAACTGGTAGTGCATTAGACCACAACCACCCGAGTTCAAATCTTGGCATGGGCATATCTGAAGGGTGTTTCAACTTTGACTTACTTTATTTACCTTTGAAAGTCACTTAGCTTTGCTATAATTAATTATCTATAAATATGTATAATTCTATAAGAAGAAATATGGGGGGGGGGGTTTCTGGTAGTAAACAGTAACAATGCCAACAACGATCAACCATCAACACTTAAAAACAAAAACGGAATTGTGGTGTAAACAATGAAGTGGGCGATAATATAACTATTATAAGACATCAAGCGATCGATTAAGAAGAAGAGAAATTAACAGTATTAGAAAATAACCCAATTTAATGCCAACATAAATTAAATCTATATTATTTAACACGTTCACTAGCGTAACACATCTGATAGCTGAAATATTCAAAAAATGTTCTGGTTCCATAATATTGAGAGCCTGTCTTAGCGTCTGCCATCCGACTTGAAATAAATTTTACATCTCCCAGTTAGCTACCTGTATTAGATTTATTTGCTTGGCAGCTTCCTTTGCGGTTTGAACTGCCTCGGGACTGGCGAAAACAAATCCAGGTTTACAATCCTGAAATTGTTTACTCACTTCATCTGTTGTAAATAAAATTATGTTTCCATAGAATTATATTTATGTTCACAACAGTTATCACTGGGCATCTTATACTTCTATTTAAATTAACTAATGAAATATAATTACAGAATTAATATCTGTTTAACAAGATATATATATATATATATATATATATATATTATATCTATGGTGGTGATATATATTATATGTGTGTGTGTATATATATATATATATATATATATATATATATATATATATGTATATTATATATATATTGTGTGTATGTATATAGTGTGTGTGTGTATATATATATATATATATATATATATATATATATATATTTATATATATATATATATATATATATATATATTATGTATTTATGTATATATTGTGTGTATTATATATATATATATATATATATATATATATATATATATATATATATATACTGGCACAATATTCCAGGAGCAAAATCTAAATTGGGGTGCACACATACCCACTCACTCACACATTAATATTACTCACAGGTTGTATAGACAGGGTTAATTGTGGTAACAGCCGCTCCACATGCTAATGTAGCATAGAAGATGATAATATACTCCACACAATTGGGACTAATAATGGCAACAATGTCCCTTGGCTGGAGTCCATTTCGTTTTAATCCGCTGGCTACACGTCGGATTGCATCATACATATAGCTGAACGTGTATTCTTTTTCGGTGTCGCCATCAACCTGAAGAATCAGTGTTTTATTTACAGAAATATTATTTTTTGAATATAATCTAACCTTATTACTACGACAAGTCATCATCAAATACTATACAAGTCCTTACTGGTAGAAAATATAATATATGCATTGTTTATTGAATTAATTTTCGTAAGTCCCTCAGCACATATGCGTGCACTTCCAAAATGGCATGTAGAAAATGGTCGGTGTATTTCTAACTGTACCCATGCCACTTTATCTGATGATGCCTTTATGCTGTCGAAAATCATCTGGTGGATTGGAACTTCTGGTATTTCTACATCAGAACAACAACTCTTCAACATATTGTAGCCGCTGTTGTAGCAATGCTATTGAATATAATATAAAAAGAAGCATACATATCAGTAATGTTGTTTTTACAACTATTTGAGCTCAACATGGAAAAAACCTGAAAAAGATATTACAATTTACATGATATCAGCTGTTGGTGATATCCAACAGTGTCTTTTACAATAAAAACAAACAAACGACATTTGTCAAAAATAAGAGCAGAAATACTTTTTGTGATATTTTATGTGAATAGCATAATTAGTGATTTTGTTATGACTACGTGACCAACTTGGTTTAGAACATATTTACATCGTGGCAACGGTATTGGTCAAGGACGAAATAAAGATGCCTTGTTTATGTTGTATAAATAACTTCAAGATATATGTTCACCCCACAACGATTTCAAGGAGTTGTGAGTTGAAGTTAGATAATTAAAAAAATAAATTCCATATCCAGAAATATATAAACACGTATCTCACATCTATATTTTGTAATGAAGCCACACAAATTCATCCCACGAAAATACAATACCATTAATATTTTATAATAAACAAAAAACTAGAAGCTCCTGAAAAATACAATAACAGTTAATTGCAAATAGAAATAAATACATGTACCTTAAATAAGCTATTCTGAAAGGAACTGTTTGGTGTACAATATTATTATATTTCATTTACACATTATAATCTTTACCAGATATATATATAAAAAATAATTAAATACCAAAACGGAAGTTACAATAATATAAAATCAGAAAGTTAACGAAGATATAATCATAAATAAACACACAACTCAATATATGAGATTCATAAAACACACAACTCAGTATATGACATTCATAAACACAAAATATTACGAGACAGACAAATAAAAACGACTAGGATCGAGAATAAATTATATCACAACAAGCAAAATCACCATGTACGACAGCTTAAGCCTTAAAACTATTGCGCGCGCGGGCGCGCGCACACACACGTATATAGGTCTATATATATATATATATATATATATACTGTATTGTAGGTCCCGGCCATTAAGCAGACTTTGTGTCAACATTTTGACCCTTATTTTGGGGGGTCGGCTTAATGTTTCAGTGTCAAGACATTCACTAATTCAGTCATCCAGAGAAAAAATTTCAGTGTGTTACCTGCCGTCTAGACGCTAGAGTCTAGTGACCTAGACCGGGGTAGACAGGTATCGGCCGCCGACGTATATCGGCCGCCTGTTCTCATTGTTATTCACATGGGGGAGCCACTGTGGCTTTGCCGCGCACTGCATCGCGCGTCTCCTGCAGCGTTCTATACTTAGTATATTTAAACCGATATGCGTTGGCGGTCGATACCCGTGTTCTCATTGTTATTCACACGAGGGAACCACTGTGTCATGGTGCGTTTTTTTCAAGCGGGAATTGATATTACACAATATGTTTAGGAGTGTCTTTAATTTTAGACGTATGTGGGTGTTGTCTGTGTATTTGTAATATTAGTGTACGTGGGTGTTGTCTGTGTAATTGGAATATTAATACAGGTAGACTCTATATGGGTGTGTGCATGTCACATATATACACAGGTCTATTAAACACCAACTTCACACTTTATACACAGTTATTCACACTTACTTAGTTTATAGCAGAGAGCTTAAATATAAACAGTCTTTGTTTATAGGGGGCCGATACCTGTGTTTTCATTGTTATTCACAAAGCCGCGCACTGCTTCGCGCGTGTCCTGCAGCGTTCTATACTTAGGCGGCCGATATGCGTTGGCGGCGGATACTTGTCGGGTCCATTCGTTTGACGGCATAGACATATTGTACATATTTTGTATGGGCATATTTATATTAATAACGGGATAATTTCTGATTCATTTATTTATTTTCAATAGAGAGTTATAGTTACTAACTGACCTCATATACTTGTAATTTGCAATTACATTGTGATGTCTTGGTTATTGCCGCGTTAGTGACCAAAACGTACCAGCCTCAGTAGAGTAGTAATTGACAATATGTTTAATTACTTCTAAGTCATTGACTTCATATACGGTTCATTGAATGTTTAATCACGCCGTTAATTTAAGTTTGAGGTCCTACGTATGCGCTAACAGTTTGCGTAAACGATGGTTATAATTTGCCTTGATCTATTGACAGTATTGAGTATACAAAACAGATTGGTATGAATAACGAATTATGAAACAAAATTATTTTCTGCGTTCAAAACGTCACCTGGGCTGGAAATACTACAGGGAAAAGTTCAGGTTTTTAGGTCGGCTTATTGGACGGTAACACCATAAATCATGATATTTTAGGCCGAAAAACCACCCTCGGCTTAAGGGCCGGGACCTACGGTAGGTCATTCCATATATAATCAACCAATGTTTCTCACCACTTCATAGTGTATTAATATCAACAGCCATGTATATGATGAGGCCTGAAACAAAATAGTTTGGGGTTACACAACTCTGAAGTGCCAAGGGCTACGTACCTCTAATTATTATTATGCTGCTTTTGGAATTGCACTTAATTCTTAGCCCCGTTTGAACCGATTACCTATTCATTAAAAATGCATAGAGACATGAAACTCCATGTTTGGGAACACCATGCACTCCACTTAGCGTTCTCAAAGTCAGGGAGCATCCGTTGTATTTGGAGATGTGACAGCATAGCCAATAGCTCACGAAATATTGCCAGACACAGTCGGCAATCTCGGAGTGGTCGGAGGACTTGACTGAGTTGCCGAACACTGCCGTGGTGGTGGGATCGACGATCTCGGATAAATAGAAACCGTAAAAGCACGTAGATATTCATGTAACATTTTATTTTTGTACACATATTTAATTAGGCCGGCAATTTAATTTTGCATAACAATACATAGGAGTACCACTTTAACAACCAAATAAGTGGGCTGAGATCGAGTACCCACATTCTGAGCTAACTCATACACCCTTCTGATCCACACCAGAGTTTAAATGGTAAACCTTGTGTTGATTAGGCAACCCTGTACTGATATCGCTGCAGTTTTTCTTCCCTCACAAGCTTTGATTGTAGCTTGAGATGTTACTTGCAATCCAACAGAAGAACTAGTACGTAAAAGGGTGGGTTCCCATTTCCTGCTACATAATTCAAACATCTGTGCCGATCCTCCACAACATTATTTGTCCCGACACTGACCAGGATTGGAGGAGGCCATCCTGTGCTTTTAATCCATGTAGAACAAATGTAATCACAAAGAGAACGAAGTGCATCACTCAATAAAAATTTATGTTATAGACAATCATTCACCTTGGTCTTTACAATCAATGCAGTTTGAAGCCCTGGTACTGGTGAGTGACAATGATCGTTTATGCCTCATTTGAACGAGTCATTGTTCTGGTTAACGCTTCCTTAACAAAAGTGCAACAAACCTCTGTATATCTGTATTGTGTGATAATGAGTCTCCCTCTCGATTTAGACAATTACTAAATTAACCCTTATTAAGCCATATAAACACAATTTACCTGTGTTGCAAGTATGGTGTTGCCATCTATGACAACCATCACAGTCAAATGCCTCTTGTCCGGCCCCGACATTACCCTCACACTATATGCAGGGATGTAGATCCGTCATCAGTGTTTGGATTGGCGAGATATATTATTAATATATTTGCAAAAGTATTGTAAATATGAATATCGAGGACAACCTGAAAAGTGTCAGCTGGTGAAGTTTATCTAGAAACCAGTGTAGCTATGAAGCTGTCTTGCCACTGCCCCATAATACATAATAGTGAGGTTCTGTGTGTGTGTGTATCACCATCAGCCAGCAACGTGGACATCAAATAGGAAAGCAATTACTAGTATATATATATATATACACATATACACATATACAACACACATACATACACATATATATACATACATATATACACACACATACATATACATCTTAAGAGCTTTAACAGGATCTAAAACAATAAATTACAAAAAATAACAGGGCAGTCAAGAATTAATGGTAAGTTGTACTTTTCTCAAGACTGACTATCTTGAGGAAAACAATCTGGACAAAAAAAGTTGCTGCATGTTACTTGGCTTTGATAATATTAGCCGTCATAACATTTTTGAATGAGACATGTTAGGCAGTGAATGAAACCATTTGTTCCATATTTTGGGAATAGCATACAGCAGCAATTTATTAGCAAAACGAGTTTTGCACCTGATTTAATACAAGAGATCTGATTGCCTAGTTGGGAATGTCGTGGTTAAATCTGAACATCTGCTCAAATGAGCAGGGAAGATATTTTGTGATGAAGTCAAATACAAATAATGATGATTGAAATATATATTGATCAGTTATTTTCATAATACTTGTTTCTGAAGTAACGCTGTACGGTATAGTGTTTTGACATTACAATTTCCCCATCCCAATATTCCATAACATATATGAGAATGTACCAGTGAAAAATACAGAGTTCTCAAGCAGTCCTTTGGTACTGTTTTTTACTTGTTTGATTGAGAACAGGGCACTAGATATTCGCTTGTTAACATGGGTGATATGATATTTCCAACTAAGATTTTCTTCTATAAAGATGCCGAAGAATTTTACTGGTTTTTCTTTGCAATCGTTACCTATTCCTTTTAATATATTGTTATTAATTGCAACGTTTAGCCCTGTGAAATTGCATTGTTGTTGATGGGGTCTAATAATGATATATTTCGTTTTTGTTGGATTTAGAGATAATCTGTTTGCGCAAAACCAATGGAACAATTTGTTAACTGTTTCATTTGCCTCCAGAAATAATGGTTGTAAGTTGGAGTTTGACATACACAGTGTGGTGTCATCAGCAAATGACAATATATTACCATTACATGAATTTGGTATATCATTCACATAAATGAGATACAACCAGGGACCGAGAACAGAGCCTCGAGGGACACCACATTGTATATTGAGAAGGCCGGGGCTATGACCATCAATGTCTACAAACTTCTATTTGCTAAGTAACTTTTAAACCAATTATTAGCATTTCCACGTATTCCATAAGTGTTTAGTTTATTTTAAAGTATTTCATGGCTGAGGACGTTGAAAGCTTTGGACAGATCACAAAAGATAGCCAAAGTAATTTTGGGTCTTTGCTTATTATTAGATTTGGTACAATAATTTAGAAGCTGAATGATTGGGTGTATAGTTGAATGCTTGGGGCGAAAACCATATTGGTGCTTGAATAAAATGGGTTCCAAAAATGACAGTAACTTTTTGTACATAATTTTCTCTAATATTTTGGAAATGGCTGGTAGTAAGCTTACAGGTCTATAGTTTTGCAGAAGACTTTGGTCAGAGGATTTGTAAATAGGAATAAGCTTCGCGATTTTCAGGTCCTGTGGAACAATACCAGTAACAAACGATCTATTTATTATGTGAGTAATAGGTTGCAAAATGTTGGAAATAGTTTCCGTTAACAATTTTGTGGAGATGCCATCATAACCCTGGCTTAGTTTCGGTTTTAAATTATAGGTAGTTAAAAGAACGTCTGATGGTACCACTGGGTCAAGAAACATGCTGTGCATGTTACGTCTGGGCATATATTCTGTAAAATATTTATTTGATTGAGGCACGTTTTGATTGGTCTGAATGCCAATTTTAGAAAAATAATTATTAAAACCTTCCGCAATCTGACAGTTGTCAGTAATTAAGATTCCGTTTATTAAAAATTTTGAGGCAAGCTTGTTTTATTATTGAGTTTGCCCATAGCCTTTCTTAGGATAGACCAAGTTTTTCATATGTTTTGTTTATTTTCCTCAATAATTGATTTTTGTTGCTCGTTTCAACCTATTAAACATGCGGTTATGCTCTTTATATGCTGCAATGTTGTCAGTAGTAGGTTTATTTAACTTCCTGACAAAACATTTAGCTTTTGGTTTGGACGAAATTAAAATACCTACTGTAACCCATTGCTCCCTTTTTAATGCTTTATTATTAATTTTACATGTGCGAAGAGGCAAACAAGTTTCAAAGGTGTGTTTGTACAGTTTAATGAATTCACCATATGCTTCATTTGTGCATAACGTGGCTAAGACATTTGTGAAGTCCATATGCTCCAAATATTCTTTAAATTTAAAAATGTTGGCGTCCGAAAACATTTTCGTTGTCTTCAACGAATTTGGTAAATGTTTGGTTTTCTGTGCCTGTGAAATAAAAAATGTGCCAAAATTATCAGCTAGATCTGTTATTATAATTCCTGACTTTCCAGCTGTTGTTATGTTGTTCATGTAAAGATGATCAATTAGTGTTGCAGATGTGCTAGTTATACTCGTAGGTTTGGTAATTGTTGGTAGAAAACCATTTTGAAATAAGTTATACAAGTAATCGCTTGTCTTTATTCATATCACCCATAATAACACAGTGTTTGTGTTCTTTATTGACAGTGTCCATGATATCAAAAAGAGTACCCGAAAAAATGTCCATGTCAGCTCTGGGTGCAGAATTTGGTCTATATATGGGTTTTTTTTCTTCAGATTGTGATATAATTTCTACAAATAAGGATTGGAAAACATGTGGTATAAAAACATTGATGTTGTCGCGTATCTTAAAATTTATATAGTCTTTGAGTCAAAGACCTACACCGCCCCTCGGACCATTATCCCAACATCGAGTAATAATATCATGATATCCATTGAGATAATTGTGTATCACCTAAAGTTTGATAGTTTGCGCTGATGCCAATACAATCAAATGAAAAAGAATTACTATTTAATTGACACATACGGTCGTAAAAAGTCCCAGTTGGAAAAACATTTATGTGAAAATATGATAAGCTGTTGTGCATAAGCTGATGAATGTTAGAAAATTATTTTGGTTCAAAATAGTCGCATCTAATGTGGCTATATTGGAATGGGGAATCAGTGTAATCACTGTCTTCTGTGGTGTGCTCATATAAAAATATTAAATCATTTGTGACGGTGTCTGCCCTGATTTTGTCAAATGAAGTCCCGTTTCACCGTTTGTCACGTAGATTCTCTATATCTTATCACATTCATTGAATCCCTTGTTAATCAGACACAAATAGTAATAAATTAATTTATATATCTTTTTTCAGGCCGAGCTGTCCAAGACAATTCGGCCACGGTCCGAGTTGTCACTTGGGCCGAGCTGTCCAAGCATCATAATATTGTATCTTATGCTACAATAAAACAGCTCTTTAATCGTTTTTGATTAATTGCCAGTGAAAAGCTACACTGCTACCCTACAGCTAGTTTTGTACAACATATCAAGTTTGTAAAAACAGTAACTTACAGAAGTTGCACTTACAGTTACACTTAACTAGTTGCGCTGTAACTTGTATACACTAGAACACGGTTACCCTAATAAGGAAGTCAGCCATATTGACCCAAATGTGCGAAAACGAGACTTCGGATAAATAAACGCACGTAGTCCTGTGTTCCGACAGGTATCGGCCGCCTAAGCAGAGAGTTTAAATAGTCTTTGGCCTAAGTATAGAACGCTGCAGGACACGCGCAAACCCACGCACTGCTTCCCAATGTGAATAACAATGAGAACACCCAATCGCCCCCCTGTAAACAAAAACTGTTTATAATTAAGCACTCTCCTATAAACTAAGTCTAAGTGTGAATAGCTGTGTATAAAGTTTGTGTTTAATAGAACTGTGTATATATATGTGACGTGCACACACCCATATACTGATATAGAGTCTACCTGTACTAATATTCCAATTACACAGACAACACCCATGTACACTAATATTACAAGTACGCAGACAACACCCACATACGTCAAAGATTAAAGACACCTAAACATATTGTGCAATATCAAACTGATTCCCGCTTGAAAACAACCCACCATGTCCTAGTGGCTCCCCCGTGTGAATAACAATGAGAACACATGTATCAACCCAGAGAGCTTAAATAGATAAATAGTCTTTGATCAACCGGCTTAAATATACTAAGTTAGAACGCTGCAGGATGAGCGCGATGCAGTGCGCGACAAAGCCACAGTGGCTTCCCCATGTGAATGACAATGAGAACAGGCGGCCGATACACGTCAGCGGCCGATACCTGTCTACCCCGTCATTAGGGAATGTTTTATGCCGGTTATTCGCATTATATCGTCGGGTTATGCATTCGTCTATAAAGACCATTCAATATAATTATACTAGGATTGTTCTAAGCCAAGCACACTTGGTCTACACGTCATCAGATCACAGCCAGTTAGCGGTGAGATCATCATTTACAAACAGTTTGCCTACATCATCTGGATATCTCATTATCTGGATATCAAACTACGGAATATAAGGCTGAGCTTGTCGGGTATTTCGCTCTTCACGCCTATGGTGCCCCATATGTTAGTGCCTGCCACTGTTTATCAAGCCTAGATTTAAACATATTGAGGGTAGTGGCCGCTACAGTTCCTTCGGAGAGTGAATTCTAGTCTTTAACTATTCTTTGGCTGAACACGTTCTTGCGAATTTCAAGCCTACTGTGACGCATGAGTAACTTGTCCTTGTGCCCCCTGGTACATCTTCCTTCCGCTCTAAGAACAAATATCTCAGGATCATGCCGATCCAACCCATTCATGATCTTGAACACTTAGATCATATCTCCACGGCGACGTCTAAAATCCAGTGATGATAATTTAAGGTCTTGTAGCCTTTCCTCATATGATAGATATCTCAGGTGAGGTATTAACTTAGTCGCTCGCCTCTCGATTATCTCGATTTGTATCTTATCAATACGATATCTGGGGTGCCACATGATATTCCAATACTCTAGGTGGGATCTGACAAGAGTTGTGAATAGTCGTGGTAGAGTATCTTCGTCAATACAAGAGAAGGTCGTTCTGATTAGCCCCAGTAGTGATGATCCCGGAACTTGAGAGCATCATCAACAAACACTCCTAGATCCCTTTCTACTGAATTTGGCTGCAGCTCGACACTCCTCAGCCTTCTTGTTACTATGACCTAGATGCAGGACTGCATTTATCTGCATTAAACTTCATCTGCCACTTACTTGACCAATCTACCAGTCTTGTAAGATCTGCTTGCAGCTCTACACAGTCTTGTTCAGTGATGACACGTCGATATATTTTAGTGTGATCAGCAAAGATATGTACTGTGCTTCGGACCATCTCAGGGAGATCGTTTATGAACAGTACAAACAATATTGGTCCCAGACACTGCCCTGTGGGATGCCACTGAGCACTTCCAGCCTTGATGACAGACTACTGTTGACGACGACTCGATGGGTACGCCCAATCAAAAATGTTTTTATCCAGTAATATGTGTCTCCGACTATACCATACGCCTTCAGTTTGTTCAACAATATTTCGTTTGGTGCAGTATCAAACGCTTTGCTGAAATCAAGATAGATGGCATCAACTGGACCACCAGAATCCAACATCTCTGTCCACAGTTCTGTGACATCTAATAGCTGGGTCATTCAAGATTCATGGACATCATATGATCCACCAGATGGTCACGAATAAGTGATTCCATTAGAATGCCTACTACCGATGTTAGTCTGACTGGTCTATATTTCCCTACTCCTGTTCTGTTGCCATGCTTGTGTATTGGCGTTTTGTTGCTGATCTTTCAGCTATAATAATATAATAATAATAATTGTAGGAGCCAAGATACTTTTCCTACAGGGATTTCGTTCGTTCAAAAGTAACGTATTCTATACACACAATTCTACATACTCAATACGTCTGTTAGACTGTCCATACTGTTAGCAACATGACATAACAGACAGTGGTGATAATTCCAATACGTTTATCGTTAAATAACAACAGGTACAAAATATCTGTGTGATAGCTAGATTTGAGCTTGAGTAATAAAATCAAATATTAATGGCAACTGTAGTTTGCGATGTTTACTGTTTGAAACTGCTTAGTCAACAAAAGGCGGAAACCGTTATTAGCTACAGGTAAAAAAAATAATAAATACCCGGATGTAAAATATTAAGAATAGAAAAATAACAAAACGGTTTCCACCAGGATTCGAAACGCTTTATCCATTGAGCTAACTTCGCACACATTTTAACAAGCATTTATTTTACAAATCATCATTATACTAAGAGTGACAACTCAAAACATTATAATTGGAATTTACAATAATAACAACAGCAATAATAATAATATTTTATATAGCGCCTTATTCAACTTTAAGGCGCTTTACATTTAAAACACAATTAAAACATATTCTGAGCTCGTACAGCTCAAATACATTTCATACATAATAAGCTGGTTTAAAATTATAAATACACCAATTTAAATAAATAAATCTGTACTTGCTGCGATGTTAATGGAGTTTGGCAGCTTGTTCCACAGCCTGGGAGCTGATGCTCGGAATGATTTCTTTCCGTACATTGTTGTATGGCTTTTTGGTACCCTCAAAAGTGAATAGGACACAGATCGTAAAATTAACTTGATTAATCATTATTTCTTTAGTAACTGTTTTTATTTATTCATTGTCTGTCATCAACAATTGCAATTATAATGATCCCATGATCAGAAAGATTAATTGGAACAGACCTGAGTTAAATAACATAAGGGACGATTCTCGGTTCCAGTGAGCGTGTCCTTAATTACAACTGATATATGTATAATGAAACATTGGATATTTGGCATCTAAATATTGCATTAAAATTATCTTGTAAAAGACATTTACCTATCTATATAATTATCATTATTATTTCGTTTACCAAAAGACCGGAGGGGCTTTTGACCTAGGGGCATATTTTTCGATCAGATCGCTTAGATACAGTGGTACTGTTCCACTCGATACAGTGAATATATGAAACAGGATCTTGTACAGTGATCTGAAACATACAGGAAGCCAGTGCAGCTAGAACAAAACTGGTGTTATATGTTCCTTTTTTCGAGTGCGTGTCACCAGATGTGCAGTACAGTTCTGCAATAGCTGTAGGCGGTTTGTCAGAGATAGGGGGATATTATATAACATTGCATTGCCATAGTGCAGTCGTGAAATAATAAGGGCTTTGACTAAAGTCTTGCATGTCTCATTATTTATGTACTTACGAATAAGTTCTATATTTCTTATTTGATAATAACAGGACTTACATATATAATTCACCTGCTTCTCCATTCCTAGAGTATTATCTAATATAAGCCCTAGATTTCTTACAGACATGGAATAATATAACTGGATCCTACCTTAATGCGAAGATTCTCACTTTTCTTTACATGTTGCTTAGACGGGAAAACAATGAATTCAGTCTTGTTCTTATTCAATTTCAGCATACTACTGTTCATCCAAGTACTTATGCCTGCAATACAAGCTTCAATTTAAGATGAAATATCATCCCATTTATCACATGGCTTTAAAGTAATGTATACTTGTATATCATCGGCATAACAATGATATTTAATATTATGCCGTTTAAAAAATTCACTAACTGGTTTGGCATACATAGAGTAATTCTTTGGTCCTAAAAAGGATCCCTGTTGTACACCAAAAAGAAGACCTACATCTGGTGAATAAAAGATGACACCTGGTGGTTATGAGATTGAAGCAGCATTTTTCCTCAGTACACGGGGTGGAGTCCATCTAGTCCCTTTGCTTTGTTCACATTCAGCTTCAGCAATTGTTTTCTCACTGTATCAACTATGATGTCCGGCTTGCTGAGTGGAGGACCATCATACTTGGACTCAAGTGATGGCAGATTCTCAATATTTTCCTGTGTGTAAACACTGGCAAAGTACTGATTGAGCAGATCCGGCTGAAGTCCCTTTATCTCCCTGAACTAATGTTCTCTCAATGGTCTCCAGGTCTCCTAGTCTGGGATTGTTCTTCAGCTTGGTATTACAGTACCGCCAGAATGCCTTTGGGTTGTTTTTTACATTGTTGGCTAGGTCTCCCTACACAATGAACGTGTTAGTCGTGACAACTCATTCTTCAGTTATGTAGCTCTTAGGTGATCTGCATACGACTTAGTCTGTTTGTATTTCATCCATGTCTGGCGTTTCTTTTTGTGTAGTGTTAGAGCTGTACGATTCAGATAGAGCTTTGTCGGCACAGATTTGAGGATGAACTGATCCATCGCCTTCTCATAGGTGGTGTAGAAAAATAGCCGTGCTTCCTACAATGACATGTCGTCCATCAGAGACCAGTCAACCTCGTTTATACTCGTGTGGATACTAAGTCCAAAAGACTTTCGTTTTGGCCATGCCGATGTTGAGTAGGTTGTGTTGTGTGCTGGTGAAGGTATACATCTCTACAAACATCAATAAATTTCTTACTGTGGTGCTCTTCCGACTTATTCGTACCCCACGTGGTCCAGTCTATTTCTGGATAATTGAAATCCCATGCTATAACTGTGTTGGTGTAATCATACGGGTATTTTTGCATGTGATTAAATACCTTAAAGTTATTCTGCTCTGTATATAGAGCAGAATAATTTTAATCCATATATATTTATGTCGGCAGCAGCAACATTCTGAATTAATTTAAATCAAGATTAGACCGCTTTTGGGGTTACGAGCAGTACAAGATACGATAAATCATTATTAAATTGCAATATTGCGGTAAGACCGGAACCAGCAGTCATCGTGACTGCGTATTCCGTATATGGTATCAAGGTATCAAGTTTGACCTCTAGCAATGTCAAAAATTATATTGGAGGTTACGGCGGAAGTGTGTTTATTATTTATGCACTGATAAGTTCTTAATAGATTCACAACTAACCTTTTAGACTTTGGTGTTAAAGGGTCGATAATTGGAGTCCAATGCAGAATGCACTTGTCTAGATCTAAAATAACTTCAAATCAAATTGCTGATAATGGCATTTTCAATTCAATTCAATTTGTTTATTTCGACATTCATAATACATCATTTTAATGAAAGCAAATGCATATAGAATGTTGAAAAGGAGGATGCTTGAAGTATTGCTTATATAATACACCCCGCCTTAACTTAACATTAAAAGCATTCATGAGAAATTTAAAAATAAAAAGATGTGGAATAGTCAATAGACATAATTATATCTCTATGAAACAACAACAAATCCGTATAAGTTTAATTTTGAAATTATTAATTATTGTAGCAATAACAAATTATTGTTCATATATAATAATATAGCCGTCAAACCGCACGCTATCTAGCTTCTGTTATCTAGCTTCTTCCAAACGCAGAACGTATCACGTACACTTAGGGTGGCCAGACTGTATTTGTCTGTCCACTACCATACTTTTGCATTTGTTTGGCCTGTTTCTAAGTAAACTAAGTCGTCACAGATTGTTTGACGGACTGATAACATCTGTTTTAGTGTATTGTTGTATGTTGTTTCCACACTGCGGATGTCGCTTGTCAGCCATATGTCTCACATGAGTAAAGTATGGCAGAGTCCATACTTTATATTTTATTGGGTATGAACATTCACTGTTTTTCATGAGGAAAGGGTAGAATTTTCTAACGTGGGCTGCCTTGCTGGTGATATGGTCTTAGACTTGAGCTGTTATGGGCTGATTAGATATTAAGGTGCCAAGATACGTATACTTGTTTGTTTTGGGGATAGCCACATCTTGTAGGTTGAAGTGGGCCTCGTCGTTACTATTTATGGTGAAGTACTATGATTTGGTAGGGTGTAAGATCATGCCTATGTCGTCTGCACAGTTCTTCAACAGTTTGAGCTTGGTGTGGAGTTTTTCTCATGATGTAGCAATTACTCCAAATGTGGTGGTGAATTTGTTACTTCCGATCGGTCCTATTGATGGTATGGATTGTTGTATACCTATGTTAAGCGCATGCTAACGTAATGTAACTTAATTGAAGAAAAACGGAACATAATTGTCAAAGCTACTTAAGTTAATTTTGTACCCTACTATACACATTTTCGAAGAGCATGTGTGTTATGTGTTTACCCATACATTATACAAAACTCTATACTAATCCAAAGTAACAAAGTAAATATTGGATTCGAAAAGTTCAGCCTGTCTGTATATATTTTCGGAAAAATACCGAACAGCAGATGCAAATAAACCCTTTAAACCCGAACTTCTTAATTGTTTGTATGTATTTGTGATTATGTATACTTGGAGTGCCAGTTTGGTTTGCCGCCGTTGAGCCGCTGTTGGACCGACCGATTGTTTTGTCGCTGTTGAGCCAACGTTGGACCGCTGGATAAAATTACGTCGGACGAACGACTGATGGATAGAGTAAATCCTAGCGCATTCTTTCAACATTCCAACATTAGAGGCCACGACCAGAACCAGAAGTTTATGAAGAAACGCGGCGCAAGACTAGGTCTCCGTCAGTCTGTCTTCAGTCAGAGAGTGGTAAATGATTGGAATTCGCTCCTAATCGAAGTTCTCTATAGGCAGTGGCAGAGCAGGGTGTATTGCCGCCCTAGGCCAAATATATATGGGCACACCTATTGGTGTAGTAGAAACACATTTTCAGCTCGAAATAGGCCTGAAGCATGATGACCTAAAATAACAAAAACAAACCAGGCGCTTTGCTGTAAAGTCCCTGTAAAAGGCCTCCCTCCCCTCCCCCTACTCCGCCACTGTCCATGCCCGTCTTTGAACTCATTTAAGTCAAGATTGGACAAGTTTTGACTTTAGGAGAGATACAATCTACCACGGTCGTCAAGAAATTATAAATCAACAGGCGTACTATAGCCTCAGTATTCTGTATTTTCGGTATCAGGGTATCAAATTAATGGTAATATAACGTTTGAATTGTAAACGAGGGGCACCTCCGTGGTCTAGCGGTAGTGTGTTGGACCACATATCATTACCACCCGTGTTCGAATTTCGGCGTAGGCATATCTGAAGGTTGTTTCATCTTTGACTTTGCTTCATTACCTTTGCGGTTCGTTCGGTCCATTTAGCCTACCACGCGCACAAAAGTGGCCGTAAAACATCAATCATCTGAACTGTAAACGAAAATTTAGAACAAGAAACCAGAATATCAAAAACCTGAAAGTGAGAAACATTAAAAGTGTTAAATGAGCGGTGAGATACAAGAAACATCATAAGATTACATAACAGTTTGCCAGTAGATATATCTATTAAATCAATTCTAGAAACTCATGCACCTGTTCAAGGTTGCTTTCACCGTTAAATAATGTTTATCGTGCAAATGATTTGTTGAGTTTTTTCATACATCTTAGCTGGGTTGTCATCTTTGGGTGGCTCCTGCTAGGGAGGGCCTTTTATTAATTATATACATTTTTATCATCACTATATCATTTTTGATGTGAACAAATGTGCATAGCCATAAAGCATAAAAATAATTTCACTATGGTAAATAGTGATTGGCTTTTAAACCGGAAGTCGAAACTTCAGCAGGAAAAACATATATACTAGATCTACATAGTGGCGTGTTTGATATATTTACAAAGAACTAGATCTATACTCTTTATTAAATTACCCTTTATGGGCAGTATAATAACCCTTTACATAATCCAGAGATATATAATAGGAGTATCGGAAACTTTATCCTAACACTAAGTAGACAAAATATAGGCGTCTATTTTAGTATTTATTTTGAGCGATATTATGGAGTTTGGAGAGTTGTTTAATGTTTTCGATGAAGGAGGTGATTCTGAGAAGAAAGACAAACCAGGAGATGGAGATGACTCGGCTGGCAGGACTAGGTTCATATATTTATATAATTAACTACAGTAGCATAATTATGGACGTATCAGATTTTACGTTACAAATGAATTCAGCTTACGGCCTTACCCTTGTCAAGCCTACTCACCGGGGCCTTGTTGGTTTTGAATTTGTCGGGCGCCTCCGTGGTCTAAATGATAGCGCTTTGGATCATAGATTAATACCTAACCATCTGAGTTCGAACATCGGCGTGGGTATAACTCAAGGGTATTTCATCTTTTACTTTGCTTCATTACCTTTGCAGGTCGCTTGGCCCATTTAGCCTATCATGTGCACAAAAAGTCAAAAGTGGCTGTAAAACACCAATCCTCATCTTTGAATTTGTCATTTAATCCATTAGCTTTGTAGCTTGTTCGGAGGTAGGCACTTTCATAAACGTCAAGACTGTTCGTCAAAATAAAATAAAACAATGGGCGACTGACTGCTGCTTGGAAAAGTCGTCAATTTGAGTACAGCATGTTATCATATACTCTTTACTCTCTTAGATACATCTGATAACAAAAATGTTTTTTCAGGTTTATTTCCTTCAAAAGAAAAACTTTTTGTGCCAGACAAACTGACCTGCCCAGTCGAACATGACAGCTCGGGCAGTCCTTAATGTCTATGCCTGCTTCTGGATTGGTGAACAAAGGAGATTGGTTTTAAATGTTCATAAGAACGATTGCTTTGTTTATAATAATAATGTATATTTAATAAAGCACCCTTTAGATAACTTGCTTGTCATACCTGGGAATATACTCCATTCTTTACCACATTGGAATGAGGCAACTAACAATGAAAGAACTACCTCCCAGTCATAGTTTATGTACTTGTATGGCATCACCAACACATACAAATTACCTTTACTTCATGAGCTGTTTGCCAACCCTATCAATAAACTGTGATATATTATAAGACCACAGTGAAAAACTAGTTTATTCTTACTGTGAATAATCAATGAAAAGGTCAAAAACATGATTAATCCATCTTGACCTACACAACCCTTCACTCCAGAAACTGACACCACTAATCACAAACGGTGATTGGTATAAGACCGATCTCATGAGAGCCTGTGTTCACCTTTTAATGATAACTGACATTTATATACTACAGTCTTACCTAGCAAAGCTTTAAGGAGTTCACAGTAGATGTTAAGTGTTCAGCCTTTTGTACAGATCCTGAAGATATTGTTCACATCATTACTCATGGTAGATGCAGTACAGATTTTAGATAGGGATCTTTGGAATCACTGGTAACTATTTTTACCAGAATTTCAGGGTATAGGAGTTGTCCATGGCCAAGACTCTAAGGCAAGAGCATCATCTGTATACAAACAAACTCAAATCTCGGATATGGTATTGGCATAAAATGTGAGATACTGTAGGCCATTAAGCTGAGGTAGTTTTTTAGGCCTAAAATATGACGATTTATGTTAGTACCATTTATTAAGCCGACCTAAAAATCTGAACTTTCCCTGCAGTATTTCCAGGTGATGTTTTGAATGCAGGAAATAGTTTGTTTTCATAATTTGTTATTCGTACCAATGTGATTTGTATACTGTCAATAGATCAAGGCAAATTATAACGTTCATTTACACAAACTGTTAGCGCATGCATAGGACCTCAAACCTAAATTAACGGTATCATTAAACATTCAGTGAACCGCATATGAAGTCAATGACTTAGAAATAATTAGACATATTGTCAATTACTACTGAGCCTTTGATGGTACTTTTTGGTGACTAACGCAGCAATAACTGAGACAATGTAAATTACCGGTATATGAGGTCAGTTAGTAACTAACTCTCTATTGAAAATAAATTAATTAATCAGTAATTATCCTGTTATTAGTATAAATATGCTCAGACAAAATATGGGGACACCCTAATGTTGATGCCACCAGACGAAGGAGATACGACACTCTTGGGTACTAGTTTTCATGTTACCAGCGCTGCCTTCTAATTGAAAGTTGTGAAATGTGCTGATGGGTTAAACAACATTTGTCCATAATTAAATAAATCAGATAATTCTACATATTAATATTCATTATAAAACCATGTATAATTATCATCAACTTGTTTCACTTCTATTTTCACTCTATTACTGCATGAGTTTAAATCAAAATGACAATTGATGTCTGTTTGCATCTAGACTGCTGCTAACATGCTGAAAAAATTTCTCCCAGTGACTGGATTTCTTGACATTGAAATAACATTAAACCGACCTCCAAAAATAAGGGCCAAAATGTTGACACAGATTCCCGGCTTAATGACTGGGACCTACAATATTAATAGACAAATCATATGTGAGGTATTCCATTGTTATCTTTATTTCTAAGTTGAAATTATCATCTCAGAGGACTATAGAGTCACACTGTTTTATTCCTTTATGCATCTGACTGAATTTCATTAAACATTATAGGTTAATTATATTTTTGTGTGTAATAGTGGTGATGAATGGGGACCAAGGAGTGGATTTTTTAATTATTATACACCTTTCTGGAACAAAGAATTAATGCATCACCTTTCATCCTCCAGAAACTGTACCTATGGAAATATCAGCATTTTTTCTGAGATTAAGAATTATTATTGCATTCTAGAAATTGTATCTGTAATAACTCCAGTATATGACATTTCATATGTTATTGTATATCTTCAGTTAATAAAAACTGGGATAGAGTTTTGCCATTGCCTTTAATATATATACTAAATTGACAGGTTTGTTTGGGGAGTATTCCTTAGATTAATAAAATGTGATTTAAACTTTTGCTATTGGTTTGGACTCAGAAACACTCTACATCAGCCGCCGTTCCAGTAATTCCTTTGCTAAGTCCACACGAAGAATATGATTGATGTAGCCAACTACATTATACTGCTGGAGAAAATATTACGTTTATTGCAATCAGGGTTGGAAAATATCATGATTTTTTTTAATAAATCAGATTTATTTGATCAAATTGATTTATTGTTTTTTTTCTTCACATTCTCGACAATCTCATAAAAATAATATGTATTTCTGAAAATAAATAAATATGTGGAATATCTTAATATACCTAATAGGGTGAACATTTCATTCTTAGCATTTCTAAAGAATTAAAGCTGTGATGTACTTATTTTAAAGTACATAGAGTTAAATCAACTGGCAGTAAGATAATCCCTTAAAGAAGCCATATGGGAGTATTTTAGAGTATATTCTACCATTTGCTTTTAAATTTAACTATAATAGTATAAAATGTTTGGGTTATATTTTATATAATTTCCTGAAAAGTGTATAAACGTTGCTGCATTTATCCATGTTTACATCAAAATATGAACGGTCAAATGTCAAGGTCACGTCAATAACATCATTTCACATAGCTTCTAATTCATTCTGAGGGCCCCTCCATGGTCTAGCAGTAGCGTGTTGGACCACAGATCACTACGAATCTCAGCGTGGGCATATCTGAAGATTGTTTCATCTTTGACTTCGCTTCATTACCTTTGGAGGTCGCTAGGCCCATTTAGCCTACCTTGAGCACAAAAGTGGCTGTAAAACACCAATTAATTCATTCTGTAAATGCCCACTTGTTGCACTGTCTAAGTATAATAAAATGAATATTGCATAGTGCTGCATTCGTCTCAAAATGGCATCCAGGTAAAATAGTTGGCAAGTGGGAAAACAGCCAAATCAAATTAAGGGGTGAGATTTTCCTGGCGACTGTACTAGACTTTATGCTCGCCAATGGTACCAAATATTAGCACTCATCAGCATGGCCAGTGCAGATCCATTGATACTCACCAGGAGAAAGATGCACTTGCCATGGCGAGTGGTCAGTGTCTTATCCATAATGCAACCATTTTCCATTTAAAGCACCAATTTTTCCTAGGGGGATACAACCTCTGTTGATGAAATGGAGAGACTCATATGATAATTTTAATTTACAGATGCGTATGGTGGATGTACAATTTCAGTACTGGCAAAAGCCTTTTTCGTTGTTGTACAGTGTTAATGAAGGGGAATGGATGTATTTATATGCAGCTTGCTTATGATCATCCAGTAATGAGATATTTTGAACAATTTATGCCACTGCTAATTCTGAATACAAAAAAAGGTTTCTGAATACACATAATAAATATTATTTGCCAAAATTCAAGTAACTAGATGTATTGTACTACAGTGAGAACAGTACTGGAATTTTTTTGTTGGGTACTTATTTTATACCCTGTTTTTATTCTCCTATTGTATGCTTTGTGTAATTCTGTTTAGACATGTTAAATGTATTCAAGGAGCTTATTTCATCTGATTATAATGTGAAAATGTTCAATTTCAGAAAAAGCATTGATTTGCTCAAGAAAGTAAAGGGTAAGCACTCCATAGATCAGGTCTATGATAAGGATGATGGTGTTGAAACAGCAAAGAAGATGAAAGCCAGTCTGGATGAAGAACTTAGGCAAGTCATCATTTTAAATGGGAACAGTTTGTAATAAGTCTCCATCAGATCTCGGTTCATTCCAAATCTATCAATTCCATTTTTTACCTACTTGGAATACCTACTCCGAGTAGTTTATATTCCAAGTAGGATTGTCATGGAGGAAATATTTCTGAATTAAAAAATTAATTTGTGGATTTAATTTTCTTTTTATAGCAAACTTCAATTCCCAATCCATATTTATCAAGGACTAATATTGGGCAATTACTGTATCAAACAGATGTCATCTTTAGAAATAATATAATTATATTATTTATCTTGTCACAACCACTGATATCTTAGGGTGTACAGGGACAGAACTTCATAGTAGTTTGTTGCTGTACAACAACATCAGTTACAGCTAATGTTTGCTTTCTTCTTAACAACATGATGATGTAGACTTTGTGTGTGATGAACAGTAAAAGTTATAATATTAAAAGGTTAGACAAGGAAGGTATGCTTAGAAGATAAGTTAGGATCATACAACACAACAGCAATTAGTTTTAGGTGATTTTCCCCTCTTACTGGAGAGTTAGTCAGTAGGTTCCTGTGCTAGTCTTCTCTTCTCCATCTAGCACATTTACCTTATTCACCCCACACACAGACCTGTATCCTTTTCCACCAGTTGACCCTATGTCATCCCAGTCTTCCTCTACCTCTTACACCATCCACTTCATATGCTATGCTTCTCTTCACCCAGTCACTACCGTAGATACTCGCGTATAAGTTGAGGTAAATTTTTGACCCTGTAATTCTTTCCTCGGGCATATGCTCACTGTATAAGTTGAGGTCCAATATTTGCTCAAAATCCGAATCTTTGTCGTCATTCGCGAAAAAGTTGACCAAGTCATTCAAACTCATGGTGTCAGCAAGTGCGTAGTGAATATCAATTTCTTCACCGGCAGCGACACACAGAGAGAGAGAGACACACACACACACAGATTTCCCATTGATGTTATAACTAATATAAATAAACAAACTTGTCACACCAAACACACTTGATTGTATTTGTAGACTCCCTTCAACTGGTAAGTGTTATTAATTAATTGTTTCACAGCAAGTGGCAGCAAGGTTTGCAATGTGAACAGTTATTTTTATATTATGCTAATCATCTGGTGGTACCAGTAGTTAACAACCCATGACTATCAAGTATTATATTACATACAGACTGGCATGTTTGTGAGATCCAAATAACAGTTTGGTGAAAATGAATCTTAATTTATTGACTAAGACTAGTAAGCAGAGATGTGGCGATTTTGATCCAACTATCACTCACACAAACTTGCCTGATTGTAAGTTCAATTAGCAAGTGTTATTAATTCATTGTTTCACAGCACGTCTGAAGGTACTGGTAGTTAACAGGGCATGACTATCAAGTATTATTACATAAAGACTGGCATGTTTGTGAGATCCAAATAACAGTTTGGTGAAAATAATAATAAATTAGGTAGTGATGTGATGATTTATTCTGACTCTGGCCCTTATTGGGTTGAATTCTAGTGTTGTGTGTCGAAAACATCTTTCCTTCAATTGGTAGGAAATATTACCGGCGTATAAGTCGGGGGCTTCTGGGAACTCCCTTTTCACTACCCAAAAAATCAACTTATACGCGAGTATATACAGTATCATCTTTCCATAGCACATGTCCGAGGGGCACCTGCATGGTCTAGCGGTAGTGTGCTGGACCACAGATCACTACCACCCATGTTCGAATCTCAGCTTGGGCATATCTGAAGGTTGTTTCATCTTTGGCTTCACTTCATTACCTTTGGACGTCGCTTGGCCCATTTAGCCTACCATGAGCACAAAAGTGGCTGTTAAACATCAATCATCATCATCATAAGTGACTTACTGAGCCTCTAAGATATCAAATAACTCTTTACTATATGTAATTCTGATGCCTAGAATCCTGTAAGCTTATCTTAGTTTTAACGGTACTGACCTAGATCAGACAAATGAAGACAAATATCTGATGTGAGAAACACAAGCTTTGTGACAAAGTTATGATCAGTTTTTAAAATTTGGCAATTCTTTGTTATCAATATGAGAACTTAAAAATAGTTCCTGAAATAACCTTGAGCTAGATCTAAGAACTTTTAAAACTTGTTATCCACAAAGCTAACTCAGATCAGTCATCCATTGGCTTGTTGACTGCTGATTAAAAATGTTAGTATGAACCTCAGTAACAATGAGGATATAGAATAGGGATAGTAAATATGGCTGGCCTCACTGCTACATCAATGGTTATATTGAACTATAAGGACTGTTTTAATGATGTGTTTATTGCTTGTTGTAGCCTCGCAGAAGCAGTGCCAAGAATTCAGATCCATACATTGGACACAGTGGAAGCTTGTACACACGAGGTAAATGTTGACTCATTTACATTAAGATAACACATGGTTGATTCTCATCAAACTCTCGTATAACTGATGGCACTTTTTTTCTTTCACTTCTACCAATAGCTTGCTCTGCCTCCAAACCACGAGTTCCAGCGGTTGATTCATCCCACTGGTAAGCCAGCCAAAGAATATCCCTTTATTCTGGATCCATTCCAGAAGGAGGCTGTCCTGTGTCTGGAGAATCATCAGTCTGTACTTGTGTCAGCACACACATCAGCTGGCAAAACTGTTGTTGCAGAGTAAGTAACCAGCCAATGACTGGATTAGTACTAATAAGAGTGATCCACTGGCAAGATCTGTTGTTCTAAGAGGAGTCTATCACTGACAATTGCTCCAGAAACCAATCCCCTTCACCATTGAACAGCTATCCCAGTTTCAATATTTTCCTTCTTGAATGTGTATATCAACCTATTCAAAACACACTTACTATCAGGAGCCACCTGAAGATGTTATATAGTATGTATGTGTCTATTTAATTAAAATTAAATATCACACACACACAAAGTGGATTAACTGTGTTGATGAGTAGCCCAGATTTATTATCAATACCTATGATTTATTTATGTGTGTGGAGGTGGAGGTTTTTGTATGTTTGAGTTTATGCATATGAATTTATTTATAGAATTAATCATGTATAGATTTTAAAGGATGTTTAAGTGTTGATGTTCTGAGCCAGTGCCACCATATATATATATATATATATATATATATATATATATCACCATAGGTCCCGGTCATTAAGCCGACCCGGTCATTAAGCTGAGGATGTTTTTAGGCCTAAAATATCATGATTATGGTAGTACCGTCCATTAAGCCAAACTAAAACTTTTCCCTGCAGTATTTCCAGGTGACATTTTGAATGCAGGAAATAGTTTTGTTTTCATAATTCGTTATTCATACAAATGTGTTTTGTATATTGTCAATAGATCAAGGCAAATTATAATGATTATTTACATAAACTTTTAGTGCATATATGGAACCTCAAACTGAAATTAACGGCGTGATTAAACATCCAGTGAACCACATATGAAGTCAATGACTTAGAAATAATTAGACTTATTATCATTTACTACAGAGCCTTTGATGGTATATCTACGTTTTGGTCAATATAAAGCGGCAATAACTGAGACAATCGTCACAATGTAAATTACTTGTATATGCAGTCAGTTAGTAACTAACTCTCTATTGAAACTAAATTAATTAATCAGTAACTATCCTGTTATTAGTATAAATATGCCCAGACAGTATAAGTATATAGAGGCACCCTAATGTTTATGCCGCCAAACGACTGAGATACAATGCTCTTGGGTACGAGTTGTCTTGTTACCGATGCTGCCTTCAAATTGAAATTTCTGAAACAATACTAATAAACAATTCATCTTATTGTTTACGAGATTGCAGTTATTGAACTGTATCTATCTAACGAGATGGACCTCTTCTGCCAATGATAGTATTAATTCCTAGATCTTATAGCATTTAAACTAATAAATTGTGTTATTAATTCCCAGACATCAATCTGTTTACCACCTGTATACATATTGAGAATTATTTATATTATTGATTTCTTGTTAAACTAATAGCTGCGTATGACACAGATGATGTTGACTTATAAACGGCTGGAATAATAATTGCTCTTCCCAACTGAGCGTCATTCCTGAGCTAATGTGATTCCGTCGTTCCAGGTATGCCATTGCAATGTCGCTAAAAGCAAAGCAGCGTGTGATTTACACGACGCCAATTAAAGCTCTCAGTAACCAGAAGTACAGGGAGCTGTTTGAAGAGTTCCAGGATGTAGGTCTAATGACTGGAGACGTCACCATCAATCCTAATGCTAGCTGTCTTATCATGACTACCGAGGTATGTCTACTGATGATGTTCGTGGATTTTGGAAACCAGTTAAAAGTGAAAATAGAACTCTCGATTCGGATATAAATTTGTAGGTAATTGGTTGGATGAGATAAATGACTTTAAACAGTGCCGCTAAAAAGCACACTTAGTGTCACCTTTAGCAATACTATTACATGGATGGCTGTAGTGTAAAAGACTAATGTTTTGAATGTATTTCAAGTATGAAAGTGGCCATTGAGCATTATAATGGGAAAGAGAGTGTTAATAATGCATATAAAAATACATAATTTATTCAGAATTTACACACACGTACACTTGCAGAAAACAATTTATTTAAACCGTTTTGTTGGATGTTGGATGAGTTAATGAGGTCACAGCTTACAGAGTCCAGCATCACTTTTATGTCATGGTTACTGAAAAACTCTTAACTGATTTTCCCACCATGGGGCAGTATGAAGCGTTGATGATTGATAATAACCCTCTCATCTATTCATTGACCACTAAACATAAGGGATTCAGTTTCGTAATTCTGACTCTATTTCTACAGAACATGAGCATCCAAGTTTTGTATTTGTGCATGACAACCAACCTGTAATTAATGGTTTATTAGTTGCAAACATTTATTTGTGTTGGATGAATGAATAAATTAAAATAAGTATTTTAATATCATCAGAATTGATTTGCCTAATTCTAAGGTAGTCGATTGGCATTCACATGTGATCCATAATTAATACTAATTAAAATTTTCAATACATCAACGAAAAAATACGAAATAAAAGTGATACCAGTGTACTATTTTACTATTGATGATATGCTTTATTCAGATTTTACGGAGCATGTTGTATCGAGGTTCAGAGGTCATGCGGGAGGTGGCATGGGTCATCTTTGATGAGATACATTATATGAGAGACAAAGGTATGTTACACAACTGAAACGCCTTTTTTACAAATTTCCCAGCTATCATAATGAAATTTTCTACATTGCTAATTTATTGTATAGCAGTAATCTTTTTTACATAATAAAGTAAATACTAAAGATCTGTAAACAAAATATTATGATCTTCTCATGTAATACAAAGCCATTGTTGAGGAAATGGTCACCTGGCTGTTGTTCATCATAATATTTTAATTATATAAACTGTAAATATCAGATGAACTTCTTAAGTGTATAATTCTCATCTATGGTACAGTTTTTATTTGATACAAAGATTAATAACTATTTTTGTATATTATCATATGTCATAATTAATATGATTTATTTCAGAACGTGGTGTTGTGTGGGAGGAGACCATTATATTGCTCCCGGATAATGTACATTATGTATTCTTATCTGCCACGATACCAAATGCCAGACAGTTTGCTGAATGGATCTGCTATCTACATAAACAGGTGTGTTCTATTTCATATATATATATATATATATATATAGTGTACAATGTATGGCGCTTTGGTAGTACAATAAAGTACACATGGTGATAAATATTTTCTTCAACAAAGAAGTGTATGCTTCCTTTGGACACTGTCTTTATTAGAAACAATACAAGATATATTTAAATTGTAAAATTAAAAAACAATTTTATCAGCACACCGTCAAAGATAGGTTTTGACCCTTTTCCATACAACTCTTTATAACTTGACATTTCTGGTGTAGTGGTTGAATGTATAAGTTACAAGCTACTACATTTTTTGGAATTAAGTGTTTGTACAGTTATCACTTCGACTGATACAGATTCTGAATACAAGCCGCAAGTGTTGGCATATATCTTTGACATTTATACGTAATATTCCTCACTCAGCAGCATCATGTTAAGATTAAAATAGCTATGGTGCAGTATGCTTCAAGCTATAAATGTTGTTACTTGCTGGCTTATTGTACCATTTTTTGTGTTTTTCAGCCGTGTCATGTGGTGTACACTGACTATCGCCCTACCCCATTACAACATTTTATATTCCCAGCAGGGGGTAATGGCATACACTTAGTTGTAGAAAATGTAAGTATATGGGAGATGCCAGTTGACATGCAGTTACATACTTTCACACACACACACATCTCGGCACAAAAAGGCGCCACTCTGGATTCAGTCCCCTGAAGAATCGACCGGAGTTTGAATTCATATTTCGAGATTCTCTGTGCCAGTGCCTTATTCCACATGCTTATATCACACACAGGGTTAATAATATTTCCTATTACGTAGAAAAATGGATGTATTAGTTTACCTTTTTTTTCTTATTGTGATTGTCCATTTTTATGAGACTATTTCTTCTATAGAGTGAATGTTATATATATATTGTATATAAATCAATCAATCAGATATACCATTTTTTCCAATTTAGGGAGAATTCAAAGAAGAGAACTTTAATACAGCAATGGCTGTGTTGAAGGATAGTGGAGATGCAGCAAAAGGTGACCAAAAAGGCAGAAAGGGTGGTTTTAAAGGTATGATAATGTTGTTTGAAACAAATATTTTTAAAATAAAGTATTTACTGGTTATTACCAGATTATCTCTTTCCTTATCAAATCCTTTTCATTACTGGTGTTTGCCTATTGTCGAACCTTATACGGTGTCTGTCCATTAGTTAATGCTGCATTTTCCATAGACACTGTGACAGGCAGTATCTATCTGTGTTATTTCCTGGTGACAGTTTTTTTTTAAATATTATAAACTTGTTTTTTTCTAGATACTGTCAAAAACTAGGTTTAAACGCCCCAAATCAAAAACACTGGTAGTTTTGTACTTTGTGTTTTTAGGTCAGATGGTCAGACCTTTGAGATAAGAAAAAGTAATATTGTTAGGAGTTTGACTTTATTATGTTGTTGGAAATGAAACTAAACAACATTTTGTAGATATAATGTTATTTCTTATTATCCATTTAATAAAGATTTTATCTACGTTATATAATATGGATAATTCATAGTTTGAAATTTGTAAATAACTTTGTTCTAAACTAGTTTTTCCATTTTTATGATGATTTTGTTTCATGTTATTTTGAAAAACGAAACTGCGAAAACCTGTTTTTGACTTGATATTTTTAACCATTGTGGTTTAAAAGACTTTATAGAAAACCTGTGAACTCTGACTGCAGTTGTATTATTTTTTTTTGGGGGGGGTCAACTGTTCTCTTCAGTTATTAAGACACCATAAATTTTAGGGAAATATTTTATCATTTATTTTCATGAAAACAACACAACCTACAACCACAATATTACACAATTTAAGAAACCAGTCAATGTTTTTTTGAATATTTTTGTATAAATGACACAACAGACTTGTTGAATTATGAAATATGGCCCCTCCATGTTGATGATGATTGATGTTTTACAGCCACTTTTGTGCACATGGTAGGCTAAATGGGCCGGGCGACCTCCAAAGGTAATGAAGTGAAGTCAAAGATGAAACAACCTTCAGATATGCCCACAGCCGAGATTCAAACCCGGGTGGTAGTGATCTGTGATCCAACACGCTACCGCTAGACCACGGAGGCGCCCCCCCTCCATGTTGAATAACTAAATATCACTTTATATTTATTCACAAGAACATCATCAGTATAAATATCCACAAATATAAATAAATACTTTGACAAAAACATATTGGACTTTCAGCGGATTGAACAAAAACATGACCAGTCAGTGCTATTTTAATTCATGCCATAAAGCCCTATATTTAATAACACACTATCAGATCTAGGTTCACGTGGATTTAATTTGTTTCATGAAACTGTCCAACAGATTAAAGCGGTAATTGTACATCTCATGGGATTTTAATCTGATAGTTATTGGCTTTGGATTCACCGAGTTTCAACTGGAGGCTTCATGAAAATATTATTCAGGTGAATGTAAACTATTTGCTGTTAAGGCATCAGTGAATTATATATATATATATATATATATATATATATGATACTGGGCATGCATCTGTGTATATCTGATTTGGGAATCTGGGGCACTACCACCTGTGTTTGAATCTCGGCTTGGGCATATCTGAAGGTTGTTTCGTCTTCGACTTCGCTTCATTCCCTTTGGAGGTTGCTCGGCCCATTTAGCTTACCATGTGCACAAAAGTGGCCATAAAACATAAATCATCATCAACAACAAATCATTACCGATTTGGGAATCTCTGAAACTTCCCTGTAACCACAGCATATAGAATTCTAGGCAGCAATTCTATTCATTCATTTGCACGTTCCTTCACACACTGAAGACTGGGTGTATTTTGCTGCTACGTCTAGCAGGGTTTATTTCCACTATACAAAAGATCTATCTGGTAACATGCGTCGCTATATTCAGCTGCAAGAGACACTACTTCATTCACTGTTCTATTCACTGCTTATTCGCTGTCTCTTCACTGCATGCTTATTCGCTCTACCCCATGAGTCAATCACTACTGGCTTATATAGCCATTCCCGGACCAGAGACCCAGCGTGATACTTGCGGCCAGGCATCAATTATCTTATCGTATCAGTACTTAATTGATAACTCTAAAGATAATTTGTTTCTAATTGACTTAGTATTAACTTTTCATATCGGTGCATGCCCACTTATATAAATCTAACCCTATCTTGTTTGGATTTCATGTCACCGTTTTAATGTTTATTAATTATTCCCAGCAATCTGACACTATCTTTTTAAGTCGTTGTTTTTCCATCAATGTCAAATTTATTAGTTATTTCTAAATAATATGATGCCTGCTGCTTGCTGTATCTTGTTGCATATGTTACTGGGAACTGTGTGAAGCCCCTGTCAATGGTTCACTAGACACTAACAGCTTGGTAATGGCTGAGGTTTACAAACCGAGCAAATCGGTATACTTTACAAGCAGTGTATGATGTTGAACATCTTAAATGTTCTACAGACTATTTGTGATGAGTTGTGATAAACACATGAATATATGGTTCATACATTCCAATTATGGCAATGAAATATTAACTCCTTATTAGTATGTGGCAACTGTACTTGCTCAGCTGTTCTGTCTCCTAGCTGTTCTGTCTCTCAGCTGCTCTGTCTCTCCGCCATTTCTGTATTGATTTTCTCTCTTTTTTGTAGGTGAATCTAACTGTTTGAAGATTGTTAAGATGATAATGGAGCGTAATTTAGCACCTGTCATCGTATTCAGCTTCAGCAGGAAGGATTGCGAAGCGTATGCCTTACAGATGAATCGACTTGACTTTAATACAGGTCTGTGTAATGCTATTTTTGTGCCAGTGAATAAGTTGTGGATGGATAGTATATGAGTAGTTAGTACACAGATATATGTGTGGTTTCCATGTATAACATAAGACTGTAACATATTTTGGTGGTTCTGTAGATGCTGAGAAGAAACTAGTAGAAGAGGTTTTCCATAATGCCATTGATTCATTATCAGATGATGATAAGAAATTGCCACAGGTAAGCTAATGTTAGATATAGAACTGTACATCAGATTATTATGAATGACTGTGTGGTATGACAAGTATTTGTATTATTTATTTATAACATTTATCAGCGTATCTAATTTCTTTAGCCCTGACTGCTATATACTAATTAGAAGTAATTCAATCAAATTTTTCCACATTTATTCATGTATTTTTGTCAAGGAGGTGGGGTGTCTCCGTGGTCTAGTGGTAGTGTGTTGGACCACAGATCACTACCACCTGTGTTCGAATCTCGACATGGGCATATCTGAAGGTTATTTCATCTTTGACTTCTTTCATTACATTTGGAGGTCGGTTGGTTCATTTAGTCTATCATGTGCACAAAAGTGGCCGTAAAACATCAATCATCATCATCATCATCTTGCCGGGAGGTCTGATTTGGTCAGACTATCTCTTTTTGCTTTATTAACCACTGAAGTGATATGATGAAATGAGGTGTGAGTAATAAACATCCATGGTTTCCTCCTTGTATGCCTTAGACGCCTTTCCATAATCATACCAAACACACAGGATGAAATAAATGCTATTTCTATACATTTTGTAATGGGGATATTGCAGCTTGCTAGTAAACTGCAAACTTATAACTCAGCAGGGCTTAGGGCAATTTCTCTTCAGCAAAGTATTTTATGGACTTCAAGACTTTATCCAAATGTTATTTACTGAGTGTAACTTCATGTGGAAATATCAACTTGAATATTTCTTTAATTCTTTGCCTATTTCCTATCATCAGTCATTAATGGTCATAATATAATTGTTGGGAGCCAGTTACACTTACAGGGTTCGGACAGCTCCTTGAAAACCTGGAAAGTCCTCGAATTTGAAAATTTGGATTCCAGGCCTGGAAAGTCCTGGAATTTGGACATATAGATCTATATTTCTAATCATAACCGTACAGGAATTCAGTCGTTACACTTCTTCCGAAATATGGGTGTATCTGTGCGCATTAAAAGTTCGTGAATTCATTGAAAAGGTCCTTGAATTTGACATTGGAAAGTCCTGGAATCTGAGATGTCAAAATGTGTATGAATCCTGATTTAACAGACATCATTATTAGTAGCAGTTTACTTTCGGGCGTTTTGGTCAGTCACATTTTGATTGGCTTATTAGATGTAAATATTTACTATGGCACATTCAGTATATGGCTTAGATTAAAAATTTGGAGAGGAAAATCCCAATTCGTTACTGAAATTTATGTAAGTTGATTACTTCTGAGTAAATCAGTTTGGGATGAAGAATGATGTTATATTCAATTTAGATGCATATTAATTTGATTGCTTATATAATTACTATAAAGGATATAGTAACTTTCAGTTTCTCTTAAAAATTAGATGCATGTAAATGTTTATGTGTGGATAACATTAATCTGATTAGTTTTATTTTGCCAAAAGTTATAATTATGTTCAGTAAATCTAGTTTCGACCACAGCATAACCCAGTAAAGACCCTGGCCTTCTAGAGTAAAAAATATTTGTCATGGTGCCTTGCCCACTGACCTTGGTGCCTCAAAATTTCCTCAAATTCAAACCAAAAGTGTACTTGCCTTTTATATATATATATATATATATATATATATATAATCTGATTTAGGTTGAAAGTGTACTACCACTGCTGAAGAAGGGTATTGGAATACATCATTCAGGTCTTTTACCACTGCTTAAAGAAACAATTGAAATTCTTTTCTCTGAAGGCTTGATTAAGGTCAGTATTTAAAATGTGATTAAGTAAAATATGGACTGTTCACAGTCTTTGAATTTATTTCCATCTCTGTGAGTAAAATGTAAACAAATTATTAAATTTGACTTCTTCGTGATATCTAGAGAATTTGTTATGATTTTGAGTTTTTGAAAATTCGTCTAATAAATTAATTATCTTTGATTAATGGTGTGGAATTAACCAAATTGTCATATCTGTGATTCTAAATTACTTCATAATTTTAAGGCTTTCTCTATCATACACCAGCACATCTTTAACTAGTCATGTTTTTATTTATCAGGCATTATTTGCAACTGAGACATTTGCTATGGGATTAAACATGCCAGCAAGGACAGTCTTGTTCACATCATGCAGAAAATTTGATGGCAAGGATTTCAGATGGGTAAGTGTCATCCATAATTAACTTATTAGTCAAGACTGAACAAAACCTTGTTTTAGGGATAATTTTGTTTTACAGTTCTTTCATTAATTAGCCAAACGTTTGACAGTTGACATTTTATACATGTATATGCCTGCAGGAACTTCAATCTAAAGTGTTAAGCACATTACGGAATGAATACAATAACATACAAACAAAAAATATACACAGTACTCAGGTCTGGGTAAGTGTCTGTCAGTCTTCAATAATGATATGCCTATTGTTGTGACATAAACTCTGTTACTCTGTATACTCCAATGGGAACTGAGCTGATGAAGGATTACAGATTTCAGCCATGGAAATATTATATACCATAGGTCCCGGCCATTAGGCCAAGGTCATTTTTAGGCCTAAAATATCACAATTTATGGTAGTAGCATCCATTAAACCGACCTAAAAATCTGAACTTTTCCCTGCAGGTGACGTTTTGAACACAGGAAATAGTTTTGTTTTCATAATTTGTTTTTCGTATACTGTATACTATAGTATATACACAAACTGTTAGCACACACAAGTGCCTCAAATTTAAATTAACAGCATGATTAAGCATTCAATGAACCGTATATGAAGTCGATGACTTAGAAATAATTAGACATATTGTAAATTACTACTGAGCCTTTGATGGTACGTTTTGGTCACTAACCATCTAACGTTCCAATAACCGAGACAATGCAAATTACCGGTATATGCGGTCAGTTAGTAATTAACCATCTATTAAAAATAAATTAATTAATCAGTAATTATCCCATTATTAGTATAAATATGCCCAGACAAAATATGTATATAGGGGCACCCTTATGCCTATGCAGCCAAACGAATGAGATACAACGCTCTTGGTACTGGATGTCTTGGGTACAAGTTGTCTTGTTACCGATGCTGCCTTCGAATGAAAGTTGCGAAATGCACTACTGAGTCCACCAACATTTATCCATAATTACAAAAATCAGATAATTCTACATATAAATATTGATTTTCATTATAAAGCCATGTATAATTATCATTCATCCATGACTACATGAGTTTAAATCAAAATGACATTGATGTCCGTTTGCATCTAGATCTAGACGTCTGCTAATACACTGAAACTTTTTCTCCTGATGAAATAGCACCAGCCATTAAGCCGACCCCCCAAAATAAGTGTCAAAATTTGGACAAAGTATCAGCTTAATGGCCGGGACCTACTGTAGTATGATATATCAAAACAACATTTATAGAAAAGAGCTTAGATTATTTTATATTGTGTCCCATTCTGGATGCTTTTTACATACCATTGTGACCAATATAATATATCCTAAATTACTAGTTGTCATCGGGAGAGTACATCCAAATGAGCGGACGAGCTGGACGTCGTGGTATTGATGACAAGGGAATTGTTATACTAATGGTAGATGAGAAGATGTCTTCAGGTGTTGGTAAAAACATTATCAAGGTTAGTAAGTGTGATGTTTTTGTACTTTGTGTTTAATTCAACAGACTTTCATCATCATTGTTTGATATTTGGGAAATATAAAACAGAATCTAAACTATTTTCTAATATTCGGCAAATTAGAAAAAATATTTATCGAGATGGCTAGCTAGCTTTGAATTAGTTTCATTATGAAGCAAACTTTGATAACATTAATTGTTCTTTACATTAATTGTTCTTTAAATTTTATATGAATCATCAGTACAGAATTTGGACAAACATCATATTTCATTTAGAGCCTGCTATTTTAACCAAACATAATTTGCTATGTTTATGAAAGATAGTTGTCAAAAAACAAACCATTTCTAGTATTAATAATATGTTAAAATACTTTATCATCTGGAAGATCCAAAATTGGGGAATAACATTTATCTTTTCCCAAATGTAGTTGTTATATGTATCTTTTTTCTCCTCCAAATTTACAAATCCATTTATAGAGATGTTTTCTTCATCATACAGTGACTAGTATACTACCCTACAATGTACAAGCTATTGCTCATAAAACAACATTTCTTATGTACTTCATTATATTGACATTTCATCATCCAGGGACAAGCTGATCCACTAAACAGTGCCTTTCATCTGACATATAACATGGTTCTGAATCTGCTGCGTGTTGAAGAGATCAATCCAGAATACATGTTGGAGAGGTCATTTTATCAGTTCCAGAATTATGCTGCCATACCTGAACTGGTCGAAAGTTAGTATGGGAAAAATATATTATTATTAATACAGGTTATAATTGTTCCTTATAATTCAGATCATACAGTTTAGATTATATTTTGATAATGGCTTATTTATAACTTATCATATTCTGAACTTAATTGAAAAAAATGGAAGTATAAGTGATTTCACTTAATGATGTGTGTTGATAAACATATCTTTTTTTTAATTACATTTACCTTACATGTTTGAAACTTCTGAAATGAAGTTCAAATTTAATTATATATTGCACGGCTTGAATCCAGGATTCAAATGGTCATTCTAAGGAATTTATTCATGACACAGTTTATCAATATCATCAGCCTTCTGAAAAGCGTGTTCATTCTGCCAGTTTTTGTAGACATACAAGACTCCATCTCACTTGAATTTAAATTCTAGTTTTCTAGATACTCTGATTAGGTGAAGAGAGTCAGACCTATTGGAAATCTTGAATTTCTTTCTAATATTTTTGTTGGAGTACCTCCATGGTCTAACTAGTAGTGTGGTGGCCAAAGATCTCAACCACCTAAGTTCAAATCTTAGCATGGGCATGTTTGAGGGGTGTTTCATCTTTCGCTTCACCTCATGTGGCCATAAAATATCTAATGTGTTTGTTTATGTTTTCAGAGGTTAAGAACTTGGAGAAGGAGTATAATAAAATTGTCATACCCAATGATGACCAGGTATCCAGTTATTATAAGATACGACAACAGTTAGACAACTTAGCTCTTGAACTGAAGCATTACATACACAAGCCACAATATTTGCTACCATTTCTACAACCAGGAAGGCTTGTCCAGGTAAACTTAGTTATTAATTAGTAGTTATGAAGATGTGCTTTTTTTGACTGCACCAAAATTAATTTGTCCTTTTTAATGCCCACAACACACACACATACACACAATAAAAATATAACTTTTCCAACTTGATGTATATATACATACTCTGTTGCCCATACCACCGAGCACCCACCCACCTACACAAACATGCAGACACACATAGAGAGAGAGAGAGAGAGAGAGACTTGTACATAATTATTTTCTCTGTCAGATATTTGTAATTAATCATTTTCAGGTGAAGCATGATGACAAAGACTTCGGATGGGGAATTGTTGTCAATTTTCAAAAGAAAGCCAACCAGAAAAAGGTGAATGATGCATGAAGTGATTTATTTTAAATGTAATAAATGCTCTGAAATATCAAATTATCACAGTTTTATAATATTGCCACCATATTTATTTCTTGCTTTTATTTAAAAACATTTTCAGTTGTCTGAAGATCAGGTTGAATACATTGTAGAGATTTTACTACATCTGACCAAAGAGACAGCAAATGTGAACAGAACTTTGGATATACAGCCATGTCCATTGGGTCAGAAAGGAGAAATGCAGGTCTTTGTTGTTTTGTTTCTTAACAAAACAGGGAGACTCCAATAGTGTAGTAGTTAGAACATAGCTCTTTGAACCTCCAGGTAGTAGGTTTGAATCTGGCTCATACCTGTATTTGTGAGTTGTTTCCTTGGATCAGTTGCCCCTCAGTCTTATGTTTCAAGTGTAATCAGAATCTAGGCTAAACAACTCAACTGAACAAAACAGGATTAAGATTAGTTCACCTGGATCTAGGATATGTATGATGAAGCAGTCTGCACTTAGCTTAACAAAATTATTTCAATTTCGTGAATCATTGCATGGTTTTTAAGTGGATTCTGCAAAACAGATTAACTTGGTCTTCCAAACAAATTTTGTATTTGTTCATCTATTCAGCCATATTTAGTTAAATAAAATGATATCAAAAGTTTATATCAAAAGAGTTTTATCAGAGGATGTCAGTTGATGACAATTATTCGTGTGCGATTTTATAATAAACAATGTTAATATTCTTGCAGGTGGTTCCGGTATTACTTAGTTTAATCAGTGCAGTAAGTGCTGTGAGACTGTACTTTCCCAAAGATCTTATGTCATTCTCAAACAGAATGAGTGTGCTTAAATCGATTCAGGTCAGTGATTCAGTGTCAGAAAATCCCATTTCTTTTCCAGTTACATAGAAACGAATATTTTTTTCCACTATTAACAAGCCAAAAACATACATCATAGCTTCCACCAGCTCTTCTTAGAAAATATGTTTTTTTTTTTCATTTCAGGAAGTACAAAAAAGATTCCCAGATGGTCTACCAGTATTAGATCCCATAGAAGACATGGGTATTAAAGAAAGGGGTCTCCAGACTGTGCTCAAGGTCAGTAGAACAGTGCATCATCATCTTGAAACAGTCTAAACAGAAATGCTTGATAGCCACTTGTGAAGTCAATGTTCATATCTAGTTTAAAGCTATGGTAATGGTTTATATTCTGTGTCCAGTATTCTCACAGAGAGAGAGAGAGATAAGCATGCCATCCAGCGATTACTCTTATGGAGTTTTGTTGCCACTCCGTTTCAACAATTTGTTCGTTTCTCTTACTTACGCCAACAGAAAACAGAAGCATTTGAACATCGATTGTATTCACATCCGCTCCACTCTGACCCGAACCTGGATGAATACTATGACTTGTATCAAAGGAGGGCCAAGGTATTGTTTGAATTAACCAACATTAACCTTCTCTGACTGAGATTAATCATCTAATCAGCATTAATTATATGATTAAGCATTGATGTTAATACAGTCTTTTCAATGACAGCCGACATCCGATGTTATACATCTTTTTTACAGTCCGTCGTCACCTATTTTATAGGCAGAAAATCAGTCAGCTATTTTGGTTTGGGTGATAAAATTCTCAAAATAATCCATTTCCCACTCCTCCCTGCATCCATACCTCCCTCCAGCAATGACATGTCAATGACATCATGGTGTTTTTGCAGGCCACTGCAGGTGAGCTGCTGCCAACTTTTTGTAATGGGTCGTCTACTCTAGTCCCTACTGAAAAGGCTGTAATACTAAATAGAATCAGGATTGATTTCTATTACGATCATCTGTTATGCAAACTTGATTTAAAAAAAATTGCATTTAAATTATTTAATTCTGACTACAATCTTAACCTATATCAGTTCTAATTATGAACAGATAATGTGGCTGCGTGTCATACAGTTAAAAATTTGAAGAAGAGAAAAAAAGTATTTGCAAACAAAGGTTTTCTTCCTTGTTTTGTTTTTTATTAATGGCAGACCATTTTTTTGTAAACAATAACAACATATTGGGATTATTAACTGATAGAAAGACAAACTGACAAATTTCTAGTGTAATAAATTAGTTTAAAAAACCTTTTTGTTACTGATTAACTAATCACAGTGTTGCTTCTAGGATGCGTTTTTACGGGATTCCTGCAATATTTTTACGTATGGCGCAAAATAAAAATATCCCTGCGCCCCACATGGCGCAGAATAAAACCCCATGGTGTAATATTGTAAGTGTTGTGCACCTTAATGTTCTCCCTGTCACTTACATTTTGTGTGAATGGTTTCTAGGCAATGCTAAGTCCTGTGTACAGAGATCAGTGTTGCTTCTAGGACGCGTTTTTGCTGGATTCCCCTGATATTTAACATGACATAAAATTTAAAAAATCCCTGGTCTTGTTTATATGGTGGATTTCTCTGTCCCTCTCCTATATATTTGTTTGATCACTGTTGTGTTATTTTTGGGCATTTTATGTTAATATTATGATATAAATATGGATTTCATATATCATGTTAACTGTATTCATACTTTACTGAAGGAATTATAGGCAGTTTTTGGTAACTTAATGTGTTTCTACCTTGATCCTCTGTCCATCCACTGCTGGGTGTGAGAAGCAGTTCTCTATGAATAGCATTAAAACTTTGTTGAGTAACTCCCTTGGCCAGGACAATCTATTTGATTTGATGCTTATTGATGGCCTGCTACCCAAAGAATTTCTGCCAGGCCTATTGATAAAAATACTTTAAATGGGTGGCAAATGTCATCATTTTCAGTTCAAATATTCCCGGTGGTATGCTTTTGTACCCCTAAATGGTTTTCATGCCAAGTACCCATGTTACATTAAAACCCCCCACATTTTTAAAACCTAAAGGGGATGTCCCCCACACTGGCTAGATCCTAGAAGCAACACTGAATCATGACATTAGGGTGCTTCAGTGGCGAAGTGGTTAGGGCACTGCAATGTAAACCTCCAGGTGATGAGGCTAAATATCTTTCAACTAATCATAGCAATACAAAATACATAGATCTAAGTTCAATTTCTCACTTCCTAAAGAACTGAATATTTAAGTGTGAATCGTTGATCTACAAATACAATTACAAGTGTACAAGAACAATCAGGTACCAGTCTTTCGTAGCAAAAAAATTAAATTGTGAAACAATAATATTTTAAAGGACACTGAATGGCCTAAGTTGTGCCGATGTGTCATTAAACAACATTAATTCATCCATTCATCATCCAATAATATTCTGAGTTTGATGAAAAATGAATCATCTTGAAATTGGTTTCACAGTAATGTGGGTGAATTGAATCGGGGTTCCAGATAATATTTGAGGTTGGAGGGTAATCAGAAAAAGAAAGGGGTTAAAGATAGTGCATGACTGGCCACGAGTGGAATTGAGTGGACCCTAGAGGTCTGGGGGTTCGCACGTTGACAGCTCCCCCCCCTGCAGGAAAAATCGTAGAAATGATTCTCTGAGAAACAATTTGAGGCGTACTTCAATGTCTTGGGAGCACAAGTAGATATTATTTGTATTATATATTTTTGTATTTCAATCTGCTGCTGCTGAGTCATCTTGTCATGTAGCACATTGGTATCATATTTTTTCACGCTTATATTTTCCTTTTCCATATAATTGCATTATTCACACACAGACTAGCTCCTGTAGATATAAATGACCACACAATTCTCTATCAATTAAGGGGGGGGGTTATAAACTGATTTTAGTGAACAATGGAAGCCATGCCTTCATGACATTATAGAGTTGAAATACTAGTTCCTTTCCTCTTGACCACAACAACTGGCCTGTATTCAGGGCAGTGAGTTGTGTCAGTTCATTGAAAAGTTTAAGAACCTGTAGAACAAACAATACTGGATGTTGATTGGCTTTTGCACGTGTTCTTGATGACAAGGAGTACTTTTTAGTCATTGTCATCAAAATAATGAAGAATTTATATTAAAGTGGCATTCTGCCATTTGAAGACTAAGTATATATTACAAATTTAGAAATATTTTTCAGTTCATACTTTTTGGTCATAAATATATGTTGTGTGATAATTTGATATGTAAAATCGGCAATTCCCCCACCACGGCAACACTGAAGGTATTATTTTGACAATTTCGGTTATTATGTTTTTTTTGCTAAATTAATCAATTATTATAGTGTTTTGCACAAGTGTGACACTATTTCAAGTTTGCAGGATGTTTCTCATGTATACTGTCCTCCACATAATCACTTAAATACATGTATATAGGTAGCACCATTTATCCGGTGTAGATGAAACTTAATGACTTTCCATGGTCTAGCGGTAGCATGTTGGACCACAGATCACTACCACCCGTGTTCGAATCTCGGCATGGGCATATCTGAAGGTTGTTTCATCTTTGACTTCGCCTCATTACCTTTGGAGGTCACTCGGCCCATTTAGCCTACCAAGTGCACAAAAGTGGCCGTAAAACATCAATCATCACCATTATAAGGTCACTGGTTGGGGGGTCCACTTGAGATTTTAAGCCTGCTGGTTCTATGCTAAAGAACCTGTTTGGTTCTCATTTCCCAAGTGATTTATTACTTTTTGAGGAGGCCCAAAGCATGTAAATAAAAGAAATACTTTGGTTCATTGGCAGCAAATATTCTATTTAGAGTAAATAAAGCAACAAGCAATTACTGGTAATTCAATCAATTATGACCCATGCCACTCCCTCTGCAACCCCCCCCCCCCACACCACATTTGATACAGTGCTATTGCTACCCTATGGGTGACCTAGATAACCCACTTTATTGCCCATGATTTCAACAGTGAAACTGAAAGCAACTTAAAACATAGAACAATATTTGTAATAAAAGGATTCAATTACCAGGTCTTGATTGGGCTGAAGACTTCTTATTCCCCTGGCCCCAGGCCTCTGATTAAAAAAATTGTTGCTTCATGTTTACATTTACAATTACAGTCAGAATCCATTAATCCAACAAAGTTTGTCACATGATAATATGTCGGATAAATGCGAATGTCGAGTCCGTGACATAGCAGTAGTCTGTGTCACATAACAAAAGTAACATCCATTTATAACAACAATGACACATATAATTTTGCGGTATATTTCTGGATTAATGAATTCTGACTGTATAACTGTGTCTGAAACTGGACATTTTTCCCCTTGTGCACACACACTGCAGCTCTCATGTGAACACATTCACCAGACAAGATTAGAGACATCAACCAGTGCCATCCCATGTGCAGTAAATCTACTGTATATGCAGCCCCCCCCCCTCATGGCCGGTGTGGCTGACCTGGGTTGCCACGCATATAAAACCATGACAGCTGATTGGCTGCTGTGTGAGGTGAATTGGACAATCAAATTGACCTAATTAAAGTTCATTCATAAATTGATTCCAATGCACGATGCTGAGAACACCCCATGAAGCAGCAGTGGTGATGGCCTGGGAAAGAATCCCATGTACATGGAATATTAACAAATATCTCTGGCTTGGCAGACGACAGTCTGTCGGGTCACAGCGCTGCCACTGTCGGGTCATCGACCCGAGACCCGTCTGTTATCTGGAACACTGTGATAATCACCATTAGAAATTATATAAATATTTGTCCAAGAACTGATCGGAACAAAGTGATGGTTATTGTTGATGATTTAAAACTTGGAAAATTTCTTTAAGGGTTTTTGGGTATCTGACATTTCTCAAACTGAAATATATAGAAGAAAGTGAAGACCAATCTTTTTTATGTGACGACAACACATAATTGATTACCGTTTTAGTAAAATATCCCTTCATAGCATGTTTTATGTCTTTTTCCTACTTCTTCCTGTTTACAAGAGATCAATGTTAGATGCCTTCTATTTTTAAAGATCGGTGACGAGATTAAAGGCGTCAAGTCTGAGTTGAAGAAGAAACGATCACTTCTACAGATGGACGAGTTGAAGTGTCGTAAACGTGTCCTCAGAAGAATGGGTTATGTCACAGCATCTGACGTTATAGAGATCAAAGGACGAGTGGCTTGTGAAATTAGCAGGTGATCTAGATTATGGCATGTGTTGTGAGCATCCTAGAACATGTAGGATGTCCTTATCTTAAAGTGAAAGCCAAAGCATGCCTCCATTTTTCTTGGATGTTAATGAATATTTCAAATTCATCTGAAACATTGAATGTTATTTAATTTAAAGTAGTACGTACAGCAGACATGGGGTCAATTCAATTCCGGAATTACAATTGATTATTTAAAAAAGTTGAAATTGATGAATTGGAATTGAAGTTTCCTACAAAAAGATTTAATCCACAAATTAATTTGCCACTTAATTTTTTAATTGAGAAATATTTCTTCCATGATGATCCTACTTGTATAAAGACACCGGATGGTCTAGAATGTCGATTTAGCTGAACTTTTTCCCCATAAAATCTGTCATGGCCATGTTTTCAGAGTTATGGCTTCTAAATTGATATAAAACATAACATGTTATCAATGACATGTTGTCAATTATAAAGATGATCATGATAAGCATTATTATCACTGTCAAAAGATGAATTGTTCTAATTTGAAAATAATTAATTAAGTGATACCATCAAGTTAGAGAGCAGACAGAAGTGTGTGTGTGTGTGTGTGTGTGCGCGCGCGCAGGTTGTTTTTTGCCATTATAAAAGCCAAGACTAAAAGTATATACAATACCTTAACATATACTGTTTCAGTGCTGACGAGTTAGTTGTTACAGAGTTGCTGTTTAATGGCGTCTTCAATGACCTGACACCACAACAGGCGTGTGCTCTACTCAGCTGTTTTGTGTTCCAAGAACGAGCCAATGACGTGCCAAAGCTGACAGAAGCCCTATCAGCTCCACTACGAATAATGCAGGTCAGATATTTAAAACGACCTTTTATTGTATCTTCTATTTAGATGCATCAGGTCATTTTAATTATGGCTTTCCATTAATTAATTCCGTAATTAATAATTTTTAAGTTTGGTCAGAATTATTGCTAGTTTGTACATATAGAATATGATGATATAGGATGATAGTTGTTATGTATTATAGCTAAAGGATGCTGTGTGACAGTGGTAGAGTACAGTTTATATGTCAGATGTGTATTCCCAAATGATAATATACTGGATATTTGAGTCATTGTGATCATTAATAAGAGATTTATCATGGGTTATAATCATATTATTTATTGAAATTTAAAGTTTTTTGGATGGCACCACACTTCGTTGTACTTACTGATACTAATAGAGAGAGAGAGAGAGAGAGAGAGAGATTTGTCAAAGATTGCAAATATTCAGATGTATAAAGTAGGTTTTGTGAAATTCACAAAACTGTTTCACGAAGATGAATTTGAGGTGCTCTCACGGTGCAGCTTGCAACATGCTGTGCCACATGGTTCCTCGGTATGGGGTTACCTATATCTGTAGTATGTTTCGTATTACCATAAAAAGTTTGACAGTCGTTTCCCTGGTCAGTAAGCCCTCATTCAATTAACCCAGGTGTGACCGATGCCAATTTTAAAGAAACCAATCACACATTTTACTAGACAGTTGTATATCAATAGTAATAACTAATCCTTAGTAACTGACGTTGTTTTCCTGTCTTTTTGTTTGTTTGTTTATTTGTTTGTTTGTTTGTCTGTTTATCAATGTAGGAGACGGCTCGACGTATAGCCAAGGTGAGCATCGAGGCTAAGCTAGAGATGGACGAAGAAAATTATGTAGAAGGGTTTAAGCCACACATGATGGACGTGGTACACGTCTGGTGTAATGGCGCATCATTCTCACAGATATGTAGGATGACTGATGTGATGGAAGGTTAGTTGGCTACAATTCTCTCTCTCTATGATATATATATATATATATATATATATATATATATATATATAGAGAGAGAGAGAGAGAGAGAGAGAGAGAGAGGGGGGTGTCTAACCTGCTTGAAACACCACCTGTTTAGAAGTGTCATCTGCTATCAATATGATATCAGATATATGATATCCCAGTCACCATTATTACCTGTTAAGCAACTCCCCACATGTGCTATCAATATCAAATTTATTTTTCCAACATATCGACCAATGATAGCTCTTGCACAGTTATGCATCTGATAGTGTGTATAGAGTTGTATGCATTGTTATGTAATTAACAGGTTTTCAACAGTCATTCAGTAAAGGCAATTGTTTATTGAGCAGCTCTCATAGTAGATTTGCAAACTGACAATTAATTACATTAAAGAATTGATGTAATTAGCTATGCATCAGACAATGGCTTGCACGAAGCTGAATGCCACCGTAGACTTCTAAATGCATTATTTTAAGAAATGTAATTGTAATATCTACAAATACCTATATATATATATATAGAGAGAGAGAGAGAGAGAGGGGGGGGGGTGAGAGAGAGAGAGAGAGCACTGAAAACCTCCATCTTGTGGGTTTGAATCCAACTGATACCCAGGTTTGTGGGTTGTTTCCCTAAGAGTCATCCCTTGTCCATATGTCTCAGATGTGACTAATACCAAGGCTGAACAACTGAACTGAACTATACGACCTTATCGCAGGATGTACAACAAAAGATCGTTTCCTACTCAAAATGTTAAATATCGATGTGATTGAAATAATGTGTATGGTCATATTGGCCATTTGATGTAATTATTTATTGATTCTTAAAATTTTAGGATTACTTATCATTGTTCATATTTCTCCATTTCTAGGTAGCGTAATTCGCTGTATGAGAAGGCTCGAGGAAGCCTTAAGACAGATGTGTCAGGCCGCAAAAGCGATTGGAAATATTGAACTGGAAAATAAATTTTCCGAAGGTGAGCCTTCTGATAGGAGTTTCTTTCTTACAAATAATTTCCACGGAACATTTTAAATTTGGAAGTTTCTTTTGATGATATAAACTTTAGGAAAAGATTAACTATCCACGATTTATTAATTTCATCTGATACGTGTCATTTTTGTTTTATTTCAGGCATCCGATCGCTGAAGAGAGATATTGTATTTGCTGCCAGTTTGTATTTGTAGATATCCACATACACACACACACACACACACACACACACACACTTGTATCTGGTTTCTAGATGGTATCACCTAATTAAATAGATTTAATTGAATTAACTAGACAATGTTTATCATGATCAAGTTTGTAATTGACGCCATGTCATTGATCACATGTTACGTGTCATTAAATACAGGTGGTCTTTTAAGACAGGTTTAGCTGTGTGCTCATGACCAAATATCAGATTTTTTGTCAGTGTTATACCTGATATGTTGTATATAGCCATAGTGTGTAAGTTGTATTCAAAACTAACATGACAATTGCTGAGTGGCAACAATCATACAAAATAAATACATTGAAATATACTTTGCTTCATTTGTTAATGAATTTATATTTAAGTTTATAGATATGTATATATATATATATATATATATATATATACACACATACATAGAGGCATGTTTGTATTGTTTTGTTAAGAGAAGATATTATCTTTTATACAGCTTCCATGATACAGTGGAAGGGAAATGATCCAAAATATAGGAATATATATTAATGTGTGTGTGCACTGACATCTTTACACCATATTAAAAAATCCCCACTCAATTAATATTTTCTGTTTCTAAAGATGACCTTCTCTAGATGTAGAAATGGCTGCTCCAGGAAACTGGTAACCACAAAACTTGCTCCTAGCGTCAGTCCCAAATTACCGAAAAAATAGTAAATCTGCGGACGGGAAATAGGTTGGTTAATACACATATATATTTATACACGCACACTGAGCACTGATATGTACACAGATGTACCGATAATCACCACATTCCAGTCTGATATATAAACTTGTATAGGACTGCTGTAATACGTATAGAACACAATGATGGAATGAATAAGGTATCCTGTATAAGTCAGCTTCGCCAGAGGTACCCATCCTACCCAGGAGAGGGCGGAGTTTATGACACCTAAAAATAACCACTACCAATAATAATAGTAATTATTACAAAACTTCTATTGTGCCAATATCCTCAAAAACAATCGAGCTCAGTGGCGCACCTAGTACAAGGGTTGGGCAAAACTCATAGTCCAGGTACAGCACCTGTACAGAGATGTTACGACTCAACATAATGATATAGGTCAGAGGTGTTACAACTGGACATAATTATATAAGCCAGAGATGTTACATCTCGGCATAATGATATTGATATATATATATATATATATATATACACACACACACAAACACATATCAGGGTTCTCACGAACATGGAAAATTGAAGAATAACATCTGGAAAAATCAAGGAATTTGGGGAAAATCAGGGAAATTATTTTGAAACACTATTTGGCAACGTAATATATGATTAAGTTAAACGACTTAAGATCGATCATGTTGCCTGATTATGACAATACATCCTAAAACATGATTTTCGAAACACGGAACTTAATCCTCATTTAATAAGTGATATAATAGGCGAATTATGTAATCCAGATATATTCAGAATCATTTTGGTAGCTAGAGTGTGTGTGCTTTAACCATGTTTGTGGTTATAGCTCAATAACTGCGTATATTTTCTTCAAGTTTAACATGATGTTCAATTTTTCTTCACCTTAATTGTCACTTCTGGTTATTCAAAATAAAAAATGTGACCGATCAATGACTTTGAGCTGTTATTTTTATATTATTTCTAGATGGGCCTCAGATTGTCTAATTTACACAATATTCTGGGGGCATTCCGCCTTACACCGTGACATCCGGACAATAGATCGATAGTATTTATGATGCTTGGCATTTCAATATAAAATTATGTAGGGGGTTGCCAAATAAATAAAAATAACAATATCAAATATAATTATTTTGAACTGTTATTTTTATGCATGATTTGCATAACTTTTTAGGAGACGTGCTCGCGAACCCCTTCCATGGCTTGCCATTTCATGTTCTGGAAAATCGCGGACTTTCAAAATGAATTCAGTATGGAAACCCTAATATATAGATATATATATATTGTCAATTTTTTCTTACACCTGTCGCCATTCTTATTTAAAGTTCAGATTATTGGTGTGATAATTTTGTATTTCGCACGTTTGTGGCATTTCCACTTATATGTTGTTTGGTTACTGTTAAAATTTAGATTTGTTGGTATGATAAGACGGTTTTGTGAGTGTTCGTGGTTTTTCCAAATAGACATACAGAATGTTATTTAAGAATATTCCGAAAGGAAAATGTTTAATTCTCGTAACAGTGATGGGTGACAGCTTTTGAAAACACATTTAATACACATAATATTGTTAAAGAGAGAACGATAACCATATTGAAACATTCATAATGATGTATTTAATCAATTGACTTTAATTTAGGCAAAATTAATTGAAAACCATTGAAAACTTTCCTTCCTATATATATATATATATATATATATATATATAGTTATACACTTCACTTGCTCTTGTTAGAGGAAAGGCTGACACTGTCCCTCATTCTTGTATATTTGCTATTGTAGCTGATAATTATCGAAGTGTATAGATATACAAAATGAACATAAACCAATCATACACAAGAAGAACAAAAGGAAACGATTTAGAGATCTGTAACTTTTACCTCTCGTCATCTCTCACTCTTACCTCCATTACCTGTACAACAAGCAAATATGATCCAGGCGACGCCAGCGGCAAATATTGGCCGCTGAATGGAGAGAAAGGCCACTTTTACTGTCACTGACCAATCTCCGGAGAAATGAAGAAGGTAAATTGCTAGGAAAATTCCAGATATACCTATCAGCCATCCGAATATTACTGCTACCTGTTTATACAAATTTTATTATTATTATTATCATCATCATCATATGACACGGACACGTACCCGCTGTTGTTGTTGTTGTTGTTGACGAAATGTTGATTTTTTTTTAAATTATAAATGTTTCTCTATATGTATTACTTAACTATTATGTTGTAAGTATTTTAATTGTCTTTTAACATATTTAATTAGGCACCTGTATTTGAACATGTCTTTTTTTTAAACTACGCAAAAATACTAAATCTAAATATTGCTGTTTTATGGCCACGTTTATGCAAATGGTAGGCTAAATGGACCGATCGACCTCCAAGGGTAATGAATTGAAGTCAAGGATGAAACACCCTTCAGATATGCTAACGGCGACATTCGAACTCATGCGGTAGTAGTAACATTATAACATACATTTTATAACATTAATATGATAGGTAAGTAAATGTTTGTGCACATGGTAGTCCAAATGTAATGAAGCGAAGTGAAAGTTGAAATACCCTTCTGACATAGCCCGGCCGGGGGTTTGAACCCAGGTACTATAGCTATGTGGCCAACCGCGCTACCAGTTAGACCAGTGAAAATACTAAATATAAATCTGTAAACATAATGTTAATATGTCCAAATATATCGGTGATGCGCTCAACTTTTGACTATGATAGTGTGTGCGTGTGTGCGTGCGTGTGGCGTGCGTGCGCGCACGCGCGCAACGTACTAAAGTGATCATTACGAGATATCACCTCCCCAGCATTTCCGTCTCTACGCAGTTTAATCTTAATCATCATGACTTAATTAGCACATTAGCAATGATATACAAATTATCATATTTTTATCATTATGATTTAGCGTTATCTTACCTTGTTTAACTTAGCTTTAAAGTCGCATCTAATCAGAATATAGCCGAGTATTATCCCAATGAAGTAAAGACCGCATCTAGTCCACGGAGCCAGATATATTTGAAAAAAGGAATCGGTGTCTTTTCGCACATGTCTGTTATGGGATGTTGTGGAAAAAAAAACGATCAAATGTCTAAACAATTAGAGGATTTAATAGACAAAGATCAATAACCAAAAATATGTTTAATAATAATAATAATAATAATAATAATAATAATAATAATAATAATAATAATGTAATACATGAATATTCGTGAATGTTTGTCTGTTTGTTTGTCTCCTCTCGGTGCAACTAAACATGGGGTATACTGTAATTGTTCAAAGAGGTTCAGTATGAGGGGTAATTTTATGCCGATTCTCATCTGCACATTGAATTTGACATTCGGGGTCATCTGACGTAGTAGGGGGATAAAATGGTGTCAAAATTACCAAACAAGAGTGAGCTCCGGTGGCCTAGCGGTTAAGCACCCGGCACTTGGTGCCAAGGGTCATAGATTCGATGCCAGCAAGAGATCGACACTTTTTCAGAGATTAATTTCTCGGCTCACTACATCGTGGGTGGCTGACCACGTTAAATGGTACTGCCGTCTCCATTGAATTATTAAAAATAAAGGGGACGTTAAAGATCCCGTGAGGACGTAAAACACTCTAGCAGTGACCACCCTCAGGGTATTTCGGCTCCATCTTTCCGTACTGCTCCCCTGTGAGTGGTGGGGGAGAAGGTTTCTCAACCACTCCAACATAGAGGCTGTGCTGATTAAGCGACAGCCTGAGGATTCTCCCCGAAAACTCAAGCACAAGCACCAAACAAGACTGCATTAAATAAACGAACCACTGAGGCGGGACTGTCGTAACAAGATTCAACTCGTACAGATTTGCATTATTGTCGCTAAAGCTACAGATTGTGCAAGGCTATTTTTGACAGGTTCTAGAAGGTTCTAAAAAGTTCTGGATTTCACTATTAATTGAACCAATTTACACTTATATAAAGACCTCCGTTAATTAATCTTTCTAAAGTCTAATTTTGAACTTGCACCAAAGAAAGCACAATCACCGACAGTCTTTCATATCATTGCACATTCACAATAGGAACAAGTGGCCAAAACCATGTTGAACATGGCAACAAAAAAGGATTATTATTATTATTATTATATCTGGGACATACAATCGAAGGGCTACTCCTCTAGGAAATGATACGATCAGAGTTATTATTATATTGATAGATTATCACTAACTAGATGTCTGTAATAGAGTGTGCACCATATCAACTACGCCATGAGAATAGTATTAATTACCAAAAAGAAATTAATCTTGCACATTCCACTCTCAATGAAATGGTATGATGTACCCCTAATATTCTAGCTTCGATAACTTTTACCAACTGTATGATGTGTGTGTGTGTGTGCGTGTGTGCACGCGCGCACAATAAAGTTTCGCTGCGTCTTTGGATTCGTTTGGATTGCGATGGAATTTACTTTATCTATCCTCAAAGTCGCGTATGATACCAAATGGCATGCCAGTAATATAAAATCTCTAATACCGATGCTAGTAAGCCCCCCCCCCCCCCCCCGCTATGATGTGTCAACCGCAGACAGAGTAAACTTACCAAAGACAAATGGCATGCCAGTAATACAAAATCTCTAATACCAATACGAGTACCCCCCCCCCCGCTATGATGTGTCAACCGCAGATCGAGTTAACTTACACCTGTAATATCACACCTCATTAATTAACCTGGCAGAGACCTAATGACGTCATAACAATTCCAGCTTTAGGCATCCCGTTAGCAGCAATCCATTGAAGTGCGATTGTTATATGGAATTAAAGAGAGACAAGACGGTATATAGACTGATCCAGTAATAAGCTTACTTGTTTTGGCCAAATACGAACTAAACCAATATCAAGATTTATGTCTAATATCGTGTTATATAATATTATGCGATTGTAGGACATTTTTTCTCATCATCATCATCATCATCATCATCATTATCATCATTATCACTATACCATGATAACAGAGACAAGAAAAGCGGCGCCGCCACGTAGAACTGAAAATCACAAGCCAAATACCAGGTCCATCCCATGCACTGTAATATAATAATAATAATAAAAATAATAATAATAATAATAATAATAATAATAATAAAAGCTATAGGTGTCATTCAGTATTCAACCGATAAAAATATCCTTCCAGACATTATATGTTTTATAGAACAGTAAAATCAATTCTAATTACTGACGTTACATATACTGGGAGGTAAGGAGATATAAAGTATCTGATTAGATAAATGAGCTTTTAAAAGAGATTCCTTCAAATTTGAGATAAAATTGCATCGGGTCATTCTGGGAAGTGTGTCATCGTGTTAGCCATGCTCCGATAAAGATCACAATCGGGAGGTGTCTCCAGGTGTGTATAATTACAGAGCTGCCAGTAATTGATCAAATATACGAAAATGTCGTAAAGTGTGACAATAGATGATGATGTTTGTCGATCCCTGACTTGATGAATTAAACCCCCCCCCCCGGCATTGTGCAGCCTCATTCTGGCATTAAATAAAATGGAGGAAAAGACAGGAGACGCTCGAGTGTTATAATATGTTAACCGTACTTAATAACAACAACACAAGAATAAAGCTTATACGAAATGAAATTTGTTCAACTCACATTGACGCATGGGCCTTTTTACGTATTGTTTATATAGGTTTTGCGATATACAATGATCCCTTTGTTCATTTCACATCACTAATCTCTACCGATGCATTTAGTCCACCATATAAACAACAATGGCCATAAACAAACAAGGTTAAACATCTCACATTGTAAAGTTTATCTCCTGACGCATCCTCAAAAGACAATTTTTGTGATCGTTTTTTTTCCTTCTACATTTTAAACACAACCGTATGGTTATTATTATTAGACGTAAGCGTACCAACTGTTCTCAAATAAACAGCTAACAACTAACCAGTTCCTGAGGCTTGATGATGTTGTTAAGGTAGATAAGATGTTTCCACCAAACGGTTCGACACGTGTCAGCATCGAAACTCGGTGAAGGATAGGCTGGCCCAGTACCAAGGTGAGAAAACATGGTCCCGTAAAACATCAAGATTAGCATATAGACAGGTGTCAGTCTGGAATAGAAGATATACTGAAATGGGTCTGCTTTTTGTTTTAAACACGCACATCCACATTCTATATCTAGGCATAGGATTCCAGTGTTTATTCGACTCGAATTGATTGATTGATTTTCTTTCGTTTCATGATCTATGATCATGAAACAGGGATAGCACCCGAAAGTGCGAGCACATATTTTCAATGTGGTCCCTTTTATTGAGTGTTTCTTCATAACACCTCCCCGACCACTCACAGAGGAGCAGTACGGAAAGATGGAGCCAAAATACTCCGAGGGTGGTCACTGCCAGAGTATATTATGTCCTTAGGGGGGGGTCTTTAACGCCCCCCTTTATAATAATAAATTCAGTGAAGACTGCAGCGCCATTTAACGTTGTTCAACCACCCACAATGCTATGAACCGATAAATAAATATCTGGAAAAGTTTCGACCTCTTGATGGGATAGAACCTGTGACCCTTGGCACAAAGTGCGAGGTACTTAACCACTAGACCGCCGGAGCGCACTGCACATTATAGGAACAATTAAGTAAGGAAATAAAACAAATAGATAACTGTATAATATTTATAAAACAATAATACACTGACCTCCAGAACCGATGGAAGTAATACATCCCGAACATGGCAGACGATGGCTTGTTGTTGTGTTTCTTAATCTTCTTCATAAATGAAATTGTTGTGAGCATGGAACTGGAACGAGGTAATCATGCAAGTTGTACAGCATTATTGTAAAGTTATGTTACTCGTAACAAATCCTCTCCGTACGACGTCGGAGTTTCCCGTAATGCGCCATTTTATTCGAGACGAGGTTAGCTAAAATACGGAACTAATTCGCTTAAAAATTCATCCAAACCTCTCTCTCCAAACAGCATTATAAATAAATAATTTTAATTGTAAGAAATTAATAACTTACCTTATGGTGACATCTTCCGTTTGTTCGTCGTTAGAGTTAGTGTTAGTCATCTCGTAGATAAGTTGATTATCGTCTGTAGTCATCTTCTCCTTGTTGTCATTAGCTCTGACGTTACTCAGATCCGAAACGCCGGCAGAACCCGGCATAGAACGACGCTGATCCAGAAATATATCATATCCCGACGCTAGAACACCGATCAGGACAAAAAAACACAGGATCGTTCTGAAAAATAAAAGCTAAAACTATCACGTATATAGTAGATCGAGCTTAAACCGGAATTGTATTGATGATGATGATGATAATTGGTGTTTTACGGCCACTTTTGTGCACATTGTAGGCTAAATGGGCCAATGTTTATGTTTGAGGGCTGTCTCTTGTGTACGTTAGACAAAAATATTACAGGAATATAAGTTCCTTTATACTTTAGTTAGCATATTATCTCAACTGAAAGGGTGATGTTGATTACCCGTCCATTTATTTCTTCACGTTATTTACGTTTCTGTGTTTCTGATATATTTTTCTTTTCAACACTCGACAAATTTATAATCATCAAATGGTATAATCCATTGACCTGAAAGAAACTAGACCGAACACGACCGCCGATTTGATGGCAAAAGGGTCCCAACTTCCGGTTGGGGCAAAAAAGGAACGCAAATTGCTAAAATCAGGTTTATAAACATGGTGACTTATTGTTGTATCGATGGTTGTATAAGCCATGGGCTTGGAAGTAATACAAAAGGAATATCTTTTCATCGGTAAGTATAAAGAACACATTTAAATTAGCTGTTAAAGCGGGTTTTTTGGATGGGAAATTAAACCTAACTATATTATTATATTTAGCCTACTCGACAACCCCCGGCCTATCTCTGGCATTTAATCCCAGCTAAACTAGATCTGTGGACTTGCATAAAACGACATTTACATATTTCATCATATTTCATGGCATATAATAGGAAATGAGTAACATAGATTCTCTGCACACACAAAATTATAATGCACACATCACAATAAATGTCCGTATTCATATGTTCAAAACTCGAAGCGCAGTCACTTTAACGTTGCTTTTTGCCACTACCGGAAGTCAGAGCTGTTTGGTGATGGCGACCCACTGACCTATTCAAACATCACTGACTGCTCGGTCTAGTTTTCTTTCAAGTCAATGGTATAATGGTATCTTGTTGACAAACCTATCTACAATATTTAACCTATCTACAATATTTAACCTATCCACAATATTTAACTTATCTACAATAATTAACTTATCTATATTGATGACACCTACATTGCTACTATGGCACCTGGATCGTTCTTCATTGGCGGTATGACAGCGCAGCGCGTTTCGGTTTCGTTTGCCGTCAAACCCGTAAAACCTGGCGGAATTTCTTTAACGACAATAAGTCACGTGTTTTTAATCAATGCAGCTTATGTATTAATCGTAATTTTTTAAATTCACATTTGCATATCTTCTAACAACTATTCAAAATCAATAAACGTTCATCTGACTGTGTACAAATCCAACAATAAGTCTAGTACGTATAAACATTAAGTCTAGTACGTGTAAACGATAAGTCTTGTATGTATACACATTAAGTTTAGTACGTATAAACAATAAATCTAGGACGTATAAACATTAAGTTTAGTACGTATAACATTAAGTCTAGTGCGTGTAAACAATAAGTCTAGTACGTGTAAACAACAAGAATAGGACGTATAAACATTAAGTCTAGAACGTATAAACATTACATATAAACAATAAGTTTAGTACCTATAAAGGTAAATAATGAACCAGAAATAGTATATGAATTCATAATCTTTGAATTACAGGTAGATATGTCTGTTATAAAACCCTTCTGAACAGTAGGGCCGTATTATCCATAAGATTGACAAGGCTGAAGCATAGGAGCCCGTCAATTCTTTTTTTACTGAGGCACTGTTACGAGCGCCCTAAGGCTACAATGGTTAAAGACACTCCTCTCTGGTCCGTAGCGATACATGTACATATGTATTTATCCATATATATATATATATATATATATATATATATATATATATATATATATATATATATATATAGTCAGAATCCGTTAATCTGACAAGGTTTGTCATATGACAATAAGTCGGATAAACAAGAATGTCGGAATATCGAGTCCGTGACATACCGTTAATGTGTGTCACACATTTTTAAATCATAAAGATATACCTCCGTATTTAAGATACAGAATGCGTTGGAATCCATTGATCATTTTGATGTTTGTTAGTTGCAGACACTATAAAGAAATACTCGTATCACTTAGTCCATCAGATTAACTCATGATCTGCTCATAGGAAAGATCACACATTTGTGTTTATAATTAGCCATGAATGATTAGCATCGTGTGTCGGTGTGTATGATCAAGGGCGATTATAATTGGTTACGATATAGCAATTATCGCGGGTGGGCGGTTAATTAACCATTACTGACAACATGACTGAACCAGCGGAAATATTTGAATTTTTTTTCGTGTTGCCGGATTATTGAGTTCATTTTACATTGAAATGTCACATTCTGTTGGCGAAATGAAGTGTCGGAGTCGGAACACGGAACACGATTTTGTCGAATTAAAGAGTCGTTTATAATGGAGCTAAATCCGTCACAGTCAATAATATGTCGGATGGTGGATTTGTCGGATAAACGATGTCCGGATTAATGGATTCTGACTATATATATATATATATATATATATATATATATATATATATATGTTTATTTACAGTCTCACTATTTTGTTGTTTATTAAAATACTATTTAAAAAAAAGGTTGTGAGTAGAAATATTCAGGAGACCTTTAGTATAGGCATAGAGCTATGTACTGGGGCCTAGTACCTACCGTACTAGGATCAGGGTGTCATCTGTAGTGGTTTGTCTCATTGATGTATTTTAGGGAGCATTATGTTTCACTAAATATTAATTAAAAAAACTGACCAACTTCTGTGGGTTTTTTTTTTTGGGGGGGATTCTATATACCCTACATGCTTGAGGCCAGCTAACTAAATCTGAAACAGGACGAACATTGCTGATAACATAACCTTGACATAGCCTATATAGTCCCTTAGCAGAAACACCACGTGACAACCAAAAAAAAGGTAGAAACAGAGAATTGGGTCAGGTCTTTACTCACCAATAGCACGGCCATGAACCAAAAGACGAACTATGTCAAAAACGTCACCTTCTGAACAAGACAATGGAATACACGTTCCTATACCAGCCGTCAGCTATAATGGTAAAGGTTATACATTAGAAGACGATCTAAGCAGTCCATTAGTAATGGCTGTGTAACATATATTCTCAGTTGAGTCGCTTCGCCTCGGCTCCGGTCACCCCTTTGGAACAATGGCTAAGGGGCGTCTTCCGAGGGAATCAAATTCCACAAAGACAGGTTTGACCCGGATTCGAACTCACATCGTGGAGGTTTACAGCACAGCGCTGTAACCGCTGTGCCATCGGAACGCCCGATTAGCATAGATTTTGAAGAATATTTTTTTTATTAACACATAAATACTGTTGGATATTTTATCTCTACATTGTGTTAGATATCTTTTAAGGACGAAACAAATTGACAATCGGTCATTTTCTATGTGATTCATCAATAATCCGCTGATCTTATTAAGAAAAAGGGATGCCGCCATTTCTCCTACTGTAGAAAGTTTCTCTATTTCAGTGTATTCAAAATTGGAACGAAACAACTTAATTGTAACAAACACATTTCATGGCAAAGTACCATTTTGTTGATGAAATTTTACCTGCCACGTTCCAAGTATCGCCCAGTCGAGCTTGCAGTACTTTCCTTTAATCTCTCTGCCTTCGTTTCCTATCACGCCAGAGGATACGTGTTTACATTGGTCCATTCTACCTTCCCAGTTGCTGTTATCAGAAATTATACCGGATTCTCTAACACCCCAAGATTCCTTATTACACCAATGTAAGAAAGTTATGTCGTTATTACAACATGTTTGAGTTTATTAGCTTTGTTATGTATAATGTAGAATCTATATTGTTGTCCTCTTATGTGGTCTGGCGAAACGACCTATTAATTCATACAATGCTGCTTGATGGATTTATACTCCTGGAGTCGTTTGTTACTCCGGCAGGCATCTCCATGGGTATTAAGCTGCGGACAGAGTTTTTTCCCATATTATGAGTAATTAGATTACACTGATATAGGAAATTTGTTAAATGTATAGCTATTATAATCCCGACGTGTCATTCGCAGTATCGGAGATCTGCCTGAAATCCGCTGTTCTCGACCATGGGTCAAATAGATCAAGTGGATAGGCGCTTTAATTTAGATCCCACCACACCTAACTGCATATACTTAGGGACGCTAAATTAAGCGTGAATGAACGTTCCCTTAGTGATGAACGGAAACGTATGAGGGTTAGCTGTTATGTTCGAGTAAATCGTAGTATTTACTCAGGTTTGAGACGATATTTCGTTCTAGTCCAGTAATAATCCATTGTGCGGTATTGCTACTTTGTTTTTATTTTAGTTTAATCGCTTTAGTGAGTCCATACTGTGTTAGTGTACATTCTCTTTGTTATGAACAAACTGTAATGTTGTTAACACGCTGAGGCTATATATAGGGCTTGAATTTTCACTTAGGTTAGAGAAGAACTTCGACGCCAGACCAGTCGGACGTGTATTGATACATGGTTCATATAGGTAGGATTTATTCAGTTATTCGAACCCAGAATAAAGCTGAGGTCAGCATCTGAGGTGTCGAAATGCTTTATATACAGGTTTCTTTTGGACCACAGAAAATTACTGTTGAATGTAAACTGTGGTGTCAAAATAGTTTATGATATGTATGTAGCAAGTCACCATTGAACCACACGCACGTGTTGTTTGTTGCGAGCTGTGGTATCAAATGGTATGTTTTTTACGTGCTTCCGCTTTTTGTACGTAGCCTGCATGTAGCCGCTTTCCTGTGGGCGTGACATATTTGTCGCGTACGAAAAGCGAATTAGCTGGTTCCCACAGGCTGATGAGTAGACCAGACACATGCTTAGGTATACGCACACATTTATCAATATGTGGAGGTATGGAACACTTTATTTTTAGATTAATGCATGTATAGTTGTATTTAGATTTATGGAGGTAGGTTTCGAAGGATGTTTAGATATGTTGATGCTCTGTGCCTGTTGCCTCTTACTATGTACCCTAACGCACGCACGCGCGCACGCACGCACGCGTGCACGCACGCATATATCCTTCTATTATGACAGGCGACCTTTATTATTGGAATGGTTGCCTTGTGTGCGACTATGAAAACCTTTAAATTCCGTTAAACATCTGAATAAATAGGTCAGTTAACCTGTTAGTGACCTGTCTCGATGTCTGAACGAAATATGCTGGCTGTCCAGTCTATCATTAAATGCCCGACTTGCGTGTATTTCATTAGTTAGTCAGCTACTGAATTTTAATGAGCCAAGAAAAACGTAGAAAAAAGACAGGTTGTTTCCCTATTGTTGTGACAGGTAAACGGCAAATTTTTGCAGTGCTCCAGTCTACTTCCCGACTTTCGGAACTGTCAAACTTTCTTGACTGTGAGCCCCCATAAAAACGACATAATAATTCATATGAACAAAAGCTCTCTGGTCAACGTCAGTATGATCGAAAAAAGAAAAGGGATTTTGTAGTATCGTGGTCCAGTGATCGTCCTTGGCTGAGACATGTAGATGATCTGGTACTGTGCCCTACTTGCCAGGAAGGTGCTACCCTTGATCAATCCATCAAGCTGAGAAACACCTTCGTTGCTGGTGATTGACGAATCCCTTGATTCCCAGAATCCTAACTTGCCGGTTCGAGACTTAATGACACTCCCCGAATCAAGTGATAGTGCAGATTCTGCTAGTGATAGTGCAGATTCTACTGTAGAGTCAGGTGATGAGCAGTTGATCGATTATACGATAGACTGATTGAATATACCATTTTTAAATAATGTGCTATTGACTATTCATTAACAGACTCTTTGTCATTGGAATCTAAGAAATATATTGGATAATAAAACTGTCACCTTGTTATCACGTTCTATTCTTGTCTTCAGAAAAAGGAAAAAGTAGTTGATAAAATGTTCAAACGTGGCATTTTATGTCAAATAAGTGCTTGAAATGGCTCAAAATCAAACCCAGCATCACCATTTTTCTTGCGCCCGGGAAGCTTAAAGTGCTCCCCCCTCCTAACCCCCAGCTGCATCAACTTGCTTCGCGCGTGTTTTTCTGTTATCAGGTTACTATCGTTTTGGTCAGGCTACCATCTTTTTTGTCTAGCATGACTGGCTCATATCAATTTTAACTTAACTTTCAACCTTGATATATAATATAATATATATATATATATATATATATATATATATATATCTTTAAGTAAACCATCCACGCAAATCTTTATCTACTGGACCACGACGACCTGTAAAACAATGTTGATATTGGTAGATACGCCCACACCTCTCCATTCTCCACGCTGTTTAACATGTGAACGTCTCATTTCAATGCCTTTCCGAAATGACAATAAGTCATTATTATATTTAAATGTATTTATTATAAGTCAGAGACAGAGACACATACAGAGAGAGAGGGGGTGGGGAGATGCTTTAAAAGTATAGACAATTTAATTGTATCAAGAGATTATCTATATTTTTGGATAAAAAGTAATTTACTCCTCCTGCTAAACATGATATGGAATCGATCCGATTTTCATAATTCAGAAATAATAAGAATAGTCATCATAGTGATAGCTGTAATCATCAGAAGACTTGGTGTACACTGTTCCTTTTAGACAAAGAAGAACATCGCCTCTCTGGTTTGTAACTTTCGCTTGAATTATGAATTCTCCCTGAAATGAATAAAACAAAATAGAAATTGTTAATTGTCGAAAACTACGAATAATGAATAATGTAGTGCGTCGCATTTGGAAATACTGGTTATTAAAATAATGAAATGGAATCATTTAAGTGCCATTTTACTACCACCATCTCTGTCGCCATGCACCGCCACTATCAGCAGCACCACAATCATCATCATCATCATCAATAATAAAACAATTAATATCATACAGATATAACATAAAGCCTCTTAGTTCATAAAGTAGGACACACACACACACACACACACACACACACACACAACACACACACACACACAAGCATTCAATAAAATGAAGACAATAACAGATAATTGGAAGAATTTTATCGGCCTGCCACCTACTGATCACTCCACCAACTAACAATCACAGTCCAATATTATTGAATATTTCTAAGACCGGGACGGATCATTTAGAAATAGCCAAATCGTTGTCTGTTTCCGAAATCAGTTAAATCGAGGAGTGTAAAACAAATAGAAACCTATAATATTATATAACTTACGCCTGCGGGAATGCCTTTGGCCTTCCATATATAGTTGTGTATCTTCGCAGTTTCTGAGGAACGAAAAGTTAAAAGATGAATTTGATCAATAATCCTAGCACTTTCCGATTTATTAACCTGGTAACCGCATTAAATATCATAACATTTTTACTGTATGCTACTTATAGGATATTTATAATTATCTTCTTACAGTGGAACACACACACACACACACACACACAGAGAGAGAGAGAGAGAGAGAGAGATAACATTATACTTACCCCCTTTACGTAGTGGGCAGAGACCCTTATATTTTCTGTTTATGGATTCACAAGTAAAATATTTGCTGTAAGTGAGGATAGGATAAGAATAACCTGGGAGCCAGAGGCTGGCCTCTACAAATCCGCCATAAACATCAACAGCTATATATAGGGATAAAAATGACTTCGTTAATGTTATGACAACATGTGTGTGTGCGTTTGTGTGTGTGTGTGTGATGATGATGATGATTGATGTTTTACGGCCACTTTTGTGCACAAAGTAGGCTAAATGGGCCGAGCGACCTCCAAAGGTAATGAGACGAAGTCAAAGACGAAACAACCTTCAGATATGCCCACGCCGAGATTCGAACACGGGTGGTAGTGATCTGTGGTCCAGCACGCTACCGCTAGACCACGGAGGCGCCCAATGTGTGTGTGTGTGTGAGTGTGTATGTGTGTGTGTGTGTGTGCGTGTGCGTGCGTGCGTGCGTGCGTGCGTGTGCATGTCTGTGTGCTAACAGTATGTGGGATAAGGCACTGCCACAAAGAATCCTGAATTGTGAAAGATTCATCAGTGGATCGAAACCAGAGCAGCAACTTTTCCTGCTAAGACGTCTGGGTCTGTGCATACTCTATTTAAAGGTACGTTTAATTTTGTTCCTATTTAATATTTAATATTAACCCCCCCCCCCCCAACAAAAATATAACAGGTATAATGCGCTCATGGTGACCTTAATTGTCCCTCATAATTCCATGGTCCATTATGGCACAATTTATTTAACTGCTTCTTTTATTGTTTTGTAAACGTATGTATACGTTATTTTACCAATATTTTTAAACATTTCTGGATCAGAATGACTTTGTCCGGATCGCCTTCGTCAGCAGACATAAATTAGATCTACTTGTATTTTGATAGCCACTTGATAAATGGCGAAACTGACCGATTACGTATACTTTTTGCTATTTGCATAGCTCTTAGTGCAAATATTTCTGAAAACATAGTAATACCAATGTTTAGGTACTATAGTTATTCATGATTATTCTATGCGATTATGATGATGAAGATGCAGACAGAGAATTGTCATCACATTTGAAACGTAAAATCGTCAGTAGTTGGGTGACGCAGCTATGATAGCATTTCTTTGATGACCAATTAAACCGCGCTATATAATATTACTCATATTTAAATTCAAAATCACGTACCATTGTTCATATTTTATTCTAGCATAAACATACACCGTGTATCCGCATAATAATATTTAGCCGTCAAACATAATATACTTTTAAACATGGGGGATGATTTATGTTCAATTAGCAATATTTTATCTAAAAATGCCCCTCTTCCTCCAGATTAAAGGGTCCCCTTTCTCCCAGTATGTCCAAACCAATATAATATTAGCGACAGGATAATTTCGACGGGAACAGTTTTAATCGAGTACACCGTTGCTATTTATTTTGATACCTCAGAACCCCCGGCCCCTATTCAAGTCCATCAAAGATTTCAACGGCGCCCGGGCTACTATTTAGCCATTTTCTGAAAGAAAGTGGCAATTATATCAAAGTCCGCTCGCTCGTGATTCATTCAGAGATACTTACTCGGGGTTATTTCAAAGTTCAGTACGACATCTTCCCCGTCCTTAATTAGTTTCGGCGACCACGTGAACACAAATTCTGGATCACTTTTGTCTAGAAATAGAAACAAAACATCATAAACAAATCTCGCTGATTAGCCATTTTCTTGTGGTAACGATTTTGTTCATATTATTGTTGCTATATACCAAGTGTATAAATCGTTGTTTATTTAAAAATCGAGCTTTTTATAAAGCACTATATGTGTGGTCAGTTTTAATAATGGACCTCTCGCGACGACACTCTTAAAGAACGGCTTCGCAGGACCAAAACCAGATATGTCACGATAAACATCAAACTGATTACATTATGAAATTATTAAACCAATCAGTCACGATGATGATGATGATTGATGTTTTACGGCCACTTTTGTGCACATGTTAGGCTGATAGGCCGAGCGACTTCCGAAGGTAATGAAGCGAAGTCAAAGATGAAACAACCTTCAGATATGCCCACACCGAGATTCGAACATGGGTGGTAGTGATCTGTGGTACAACCCGCTACCGCTAGACCACGGAGGTTTGTAAATATGTTTTATGTGTGTCATCTCGAACACCTTCAGCTGTAGTTACTTGGAGAATATGGTAGACTCTCATTGTCAATTCGTTATATTTTTAGATGTGTGAAATATTGAATCCGTTTAGTAACCGGTCATACCGTATACACACACTCATGCTATTATTTACTCAAGAGTCTTAGCGACGCAGGCAGGGTTACTTGGGTTACAAATGTTAAAGATATAGTGGATAGGTACGGCTTTGGAGGTGTATGAATCAACCAAAGTGTTGGTGAATGTTGATACGAAATAATGTTTTTGAGATTACTTACGTTGACTGAATTTCTTTTTAGGTTAGGTATTTTATAGATGGAATTGGTACGTTTTGTCATCTGTATATTTGTTAAAATCTTGATGTAAAACTTCTTTTAATAACCAATGATATATCTAGATGTTTACTATGTTAACTAGTAATTTCACTCTACAGTGTCCTGCCATTGTGGTTGTTGTAGGAGAACGGTATACGCCAACAGTAATATACAAGTCTCTGTCAACTACGTAAAGGGAGTACGCGTGGTATTAACTTTCTCTCCCTCCTCCTCTCTCTATCTATCTCTCTCTCTCTCGCTCTCTCATTATTCCCCCCCCCCCTCTCTCTCATTCTCTCTCTCTTTATTTCACTCACTCACTCACTCACTCACTCACTCACTCACTCACTCACTCACTCACTCACTCACTCACTCACTCACTCACTCACTCACTCACTCACTCACTCACTCACTCACTCACTCACTCACTCACTCACTCACCACTCACTCACCACTCACTCACTCACTCACTCACTCACTCACTCACTCACTCACTCACTCACTCAACCCACTCACTCTATCTATCTATCTATCTATCTATCTATCTATCTCTCTCTCTCTATGCGCCTCCGTGGTCTAGCGGTAGCGTGCTGGACCACAGATCACTACCACCCGTGTTCGAATCCCGGCGTGGGCATATCTGAAGGTTGTTTCGTTTTTCACTTCGTCTCATTACCTTTGGAAGTCGCTCGGTCCATTTAGCCTACCTTGTGCACAAAGGTGGCCGTGAAACATCAATCATCATCACCACCTCTCCATAAATAATGTTAACAGTTTACTTACTACACGGCACAAACCGTCCAACATCATCATCATTCCTGTATGAAGCAGTCGCAACATCATGTTTATCACCGTCAGTCTTACCAAAGATGACACCAAGCATATTTATAGGAGCCCGATTATCTCGTCCACAGCCGAGTCTAACAAGAGCTAGAACCACCACAACAGTAACAATCGACGGATAACGAGCCATCTTTAATATTTAGTAATATGCTGTAAATATGTGTAAAAGAGAGGAAATGGTTACGGTGTAAAAACAACTAAGTAATCTGAAAACACACACACGCAACCTCCCTCCCCATGTACACACTTGGTATACCAGATAAGTGGGTGATAAGTAAAACAACCTTGATGAATCGTCGATTAGTGAGAACAAATGATAGGTTTCAGGATGCACACATTTAGACATTAACAAACATTATATAATATATATATATATATATATATATATATATATATATATATAAAACACAAATATAAACAATAATATGCTGTAAATATGTATAAAAGAGACAAAATGGTTAAGGTGTAGCAGAAACACACACAGACACACACACACACACACATGGCGTGCCAGATAAATATGTGATGTTAAAAAACTGATGAATCGTCCATAAGTAAGAAGAAATTATAGGTTCCAGGATGTAGATATTTCAGCCTTAACAAACGCCATTATCATTATATATATATATATATATATATATATATATATAATGTAAAACACAACTACAAACACAATTCACAATGATAACTGTGTAACATGAAGCACGTTCACTTACCGGATCATTTATCAGTCCAATTCGTCTTGACAATTGCCTATAAACATTTAACTAACGATCTATTTATACATCAGCACCGACAGTTTCCCTTCGAGCTACTTCCTCAATGAGTAGAAGAAATTTTCGATCTAAGCCATTTAACTGTGCGGCTAAAACGAGTCCGATCCCGAAATGTGATCAGCTGTCGACAACCAACATCCTGTTGGGCGTTCGTCATCTCTCGCCAGCAGCCGAAGGATAGGAATTCCGTAACCGATTTAAGTACCATCATCGTCGCTATTATTAGAATCAAATGGCGGTCGTGAGAGGATGACTAATAGAGAATTATTAATTTAAAATTAAAGGACTGGTTTGAAAGCACAACGAATTCAAGTTTCAGACAGGATACACCATTTTCTTAATAGTTTCAGATGATGAACCAATATTGAGACATTTTTTCCATCAGCCATAGTAACGAATAATCGGATAATTTTTTCACATCAAACTGGAATCTTGTTTTTATTTTATTAGACGAATACATAAATTTGCGATGGCCCCCCACCAAAATTTATAATTTCTATTACTAATCATTTGGTGTAGATTACCCCCCCCCCCCACCCCCATTACTAACACTTGATTTTAGTGAGTTTCTTTCCGGAACACAAACACGGATCCGGACTAAATAGAACAGGGACGAGTTATTCAACATAAAGCCGGCATACTGGAAGCCCGTAATAATTAATAAACTAATTGGGATGACAATTGATGACACGTGCCTAGTTGTCACCCAAAACCATAAATATTCTATTGTCGTGGGGCTCACTTTAATCTGAGGATACATACGATGACAGGCTATTATAATCATAATACTAAGCTTTATTGTGTACTTGAGAGGCCCGAGGTCCATGGTACGAAGTACTTGCACCATTGTGGACATGACAAATAATAGCTGCATAAACACATGAAATACAAACTCCGACTCGTTCAACATGTTATCAACATCTATTGTATGGTAAACATATTTAGACAGATTGATGTTTACATATTCGTTATTGGATTACATTACAGAAGAAACTGCATTTAAAGAGTTATCACGACGGATGCCTTGCAGGAAAGTGGATCTGAGGTGTTGGTAAAGGGAGGGGGGTGGGGGGGTTTAGGGTACAGATACAAATCGAATGATAGTCATCCTCTATAACACGAATGACGTTATTTAGACATAACGCGCTCTTGTTGGGATGGTATTTTCCACGCCTTGTCGTCCGGATTTCGTCTGTACTTCCCAAACCTAAGGAACAAGTATCGCGACTGATCTTCCACATTCGGTAAACAATTAAATTACCGAAACCCGAGTACTCCGAGTTGCAACATCCCCGAGTCAGTGAGTGCATCAAGTAATATAGAATAATGAGTGAACTGAGTGTCACCAAATGCCTTTGATTTGGTTATTTACTGTTAAAAATCTTTCCATTTTATTATTTGGGTTGGCTTAGAGGTTAGTGGAGATTATTGAAATCTTCCAACAACTCAGGCTTCGAAACTATGACTGAACATCCGCTACCCTGGGCATTACCAACTGAATAGTGGTAGTGGGTGAGTGAGTGAGTGAGTGAGTGAGTGAGTGGGTGAATTAATGCCGCAGATATTGAGTGATTGAGTGTTGTTCGCAGTGAAAACATTGCACAAATATTTGTAACGTCAGTCTTCGAACTTTGATCTCGATAGTTTCAACTCAGCACTCAGGACAGTAAAACATGGCTAATCAAATTACCTAACTAGCTGTTATTAGCCCGTTATGACCCAATTAGACCAATTTTTTTATCACTGACAAAAAAACCCTACTTATGTTGACCAGAACACAGAGATAAGCACATTACACAGCCAATTTCTGGCATCTGTATCTCGCTATATTTGAATATAAACTGTTTATGCATTAAATATATCTGAATTATTCACCTTTATCAGTTTGTTTGTGTTTATCAGTTTGTTTACAAATGATCATTTGATGACGGTTCTGTCTTATGACTAACGACGGATTGGTGAAATGAATAGACAAATCGATGCCAACTTTTAGGGCATGTGGTCCCTTAATGTCGATGTCGGTAGAGACGGGTTTCGTCTTAATACAGTATCAACTGTTTCCAGCTTTTGGGATCGTCGCATTACTGATGCTTAGTATTCACGTGTTTAGTGAATGTGTTGGCGACGTTTCAAAACCTGGTCTCCACCCGTGTTGTTACTCAAATTTATTGTCGAAATATGGAAATAAGTCATAGTAAAGAATTTCGTGCACAACAAACCATTAATACATTATGCCATAACATCAATTTTTACCCAAAAAATACATTTCTGTGTAAATAACACAGAAATAAAAGTGACAAGCTAATATTTACTTCCATTTTCTATTTTAATATTTCGCACACAAATTACATGCACCCACATAATTCGATCATATTGCTGAAAATAAGACAGAAATTAACCTTGCAAGTGATTCACGCAACACATTATTTAATGAATTCAAGGTAGTTTTACTCAATGGAGTATCGGCTTTGCATTAAACGGGCGTACTTACTAATATTAATATTACGAAAAAGAATATATATATATATATAGCTAGCTGCAACATATTTTATACATAAATTAGAGGTCGGTTGATAAATATTATAAATGGGCTAATATAAATAAGTAGATTGTAAGATTGGTACACAATATTTCCTTATTTGAGTTTACTTATTCAACAGCCTGGAAATTGATGATCGGAAATATGTCTTTCCGTACATTGTTCTGTGACTTTTTGGCACTCTCAATAGTTAACAAGATTCGAATAGCAGCACCTGAGGATATAGACTTCTATATTTGCAACAACAACAATATAAAAACAACAACAACAACAACAACAAAATTCAGAGACTTTTAACAGATGAAGGAATATATAGCTTAAGGCGTTGAAAGTATTTTCGCATAATGCTCGGAGAAATACAATGTAACAACACTAACTTCTTACTGCCAAAAACCAGTACGACATACTGACGTCATTAACTGTGAGGGGAAAGCCTAACACTATTTATAGACTCTCGTGATATGACATATGTAAGGAACATTATAATAAATGGTGTCATCTGTAGCTTGGTACGAGCTCTTATCCTTTATAACGACTAGTAAAATCACATCTGTTAATTCTGTATTTATTTTATTTTCATTTGTCGCCAACTGGAGCAATGGCGGTGCCCGTATAATTAACGCCACAGATACGGTGGACCTTGTATGGGCGATATTATATCCATATGTTATGTATGTATGTATGTATGTATATATGTATGCAAACTCGGCAAAGCAATAGCGGTATTCTCGTGACAACATCCGGTTGTAACCTGTCTTTCAAAATCTTGGCCATCCGACCTTGTCTTGTGCCAAATGTCAATTTTGCTTGAGGTGGCCATTTTGTCCTCAGGGGTCTTAGTCCTGCTCGTTTTAGGCGTGTACCCATGACTTCCAGTAAGTTTCTGCCGTATGGATTTGTCATGTTTTTTCTAACTACTAATTGTCTTCACGAGATACTCCAGCGATTTTGGTGTTGGTGTATCAGGATGCGTGCGTAGGCCATTGGCGAACATTGACCGTCTTAGGGGTTAACAAACTTTCTAGGGCGAGATTCTTCGTAAGTGATATGATAAATTTATATATTTAGATAAGTTTAGATGCAATAAATTAACAATAATTAGTTTCCTTTGAACCGACAAGTTTAGTTTCTTGCGTACCAACTAGTTTAGTTTCCAGTAAGCTGTGAAGGGAGGTATCTTTTGGGGGTTTTCCTGTCTGAAACGTACCACATATTGTGTCTCTCGTCTCCACATGAAGTCTCTTTTCCTCTCACAACAACAAAAACAAAAACAACAATAATCCGCTCTTAAGCCGATCTCTGTTATTAATAGACATGCGCAATGAGGTTTTTCTTGTATCTTATCTCCTAACCTCATTTATTTATATTAAACTATCGTATCATTGTATTCTGTTCTTCGGCAATAGGGTAAATAATTCATAAATAAATAAGTGTGTGGGGGTGTGGGGGTGTGTGGGTGTGGGGGGCTACATCCTCTGAATGATTCATCAGAGGACTGAATCTAGGAAGCTACTCTTCATGCGAGAGGACACCGAATTGCCTAAATTGTGCCGATGTGTCGTTAAATAACATTCATCCACCCATTCTTCAAGCTGAGACGTATTATGTCTCATCAGTCCATACCTGTCTGTCTGTCTGTCTGTCTGTCTGCCTTGCTGTGAGTCACATTAAAAAACACACAACGACATGAATTAATACAAAAACTACTGAAAATATGCGTATAATAGAAGATCAGTAAGTTGTTACCGGATAAAAGGAGGGAGTGAGGGAGATATGGATGAGTGGATGAATGGACGGAGGGAGATAGGCAGGGAGGCAGGAAGAGACGGACGGACGAAAGGACCGCAGACGGGTGGATGGATAGACAGATATATAGATTATTAATATTGTTGTATTAATATTGTTCGAGCTCAATAACGAGATACTCTAAATTGGTTACAACAACACAGAACAAGAAGTTAAAATGCCTAAACATCCGAAATACATATGCTGACCTCATCAAATCAGATGTGGTAAGTACTTACTGGAATTAAACTCGTTTGGAGATCACCACACGAGGATAATTTATTTGGTCTTCAAAGAATATATAACGTTATCTAATACCTGTCATTG
>JAODUP010000462.1:52500-212500 GCA_025642065.1 Paralvinella palmiformis | reverse complement strand
CACTCACTCACTCACTCATTCCAGCTGTAATGATAAATGTGGACGTGGAATAAATATTCGCTCTAACTCACTCACTCACTCACTCACTCACTCTTTTTCTCACTCACTCACTCACTCACTCACTCATTCTGTCTCACTCACTCTGTTTCACTCATTGACTCACTCACTCGTTCACTTATTCGCTCACTGACTGTAGAGTGGGATCCTGGAAATATAGTTACTTTCAGACATTCCTTAATTATTATTGTATTGTAACTAAAATCCATCATCTCGTTTTCAAGATTCAAACCTGTTCCGTCCAAGACCATCCCCGTGAGACCATTTACGATAATAATAATAATAATAACTATAAAACATATCACGCTTCTCCCAGATTCCATTTTATGTCGTAGACGGAGTTGGCATACAGCGTAATATAAACTATGATAGAAGTAGGCCACTTTTAAACAACTTTAATTAAGTCAATCAGGAAATTGGCCAGAAGCGCCACCATATCCACCATATCCACCGTCACGTGATAGCAATTTGTAATTAACCAATTATATCTTACTATATTGTAAACATAACAAATGGCCATTATGCTATATCGGTAAACTTAATCAATTAAGATAGAACATCCGAATTGATCAATATACTCTCCATACGTGGCATATCTTGTAAACAAAACCTGTATATAGTCACTGAGAGATGAAAAACAAAAATTAATATTAGAAGAAGATTATATTTTATTTAGTTCATTAACAAGTGGTACAAGAAATTATAATATGGAAACATTTTTAATACAATGCAAACTGAATGGACCAGGATAACTATTGCTCTCGTTCACCAGCGCCACCCTCCACCCCCCAATTTAAAAATAATAATTTAACGAAGGAGACTGTCTGAAGAGGAGACATTACCCAAAATTGAATTACAGTTATATTAACCAGATCAGAAGGATAATGAGTTAACCTCATTTCTTAGATGAAGTTCATAATAAATACTAAGACAATACAAGAGGATTTGATCATTACTGACAGTCTTTGCAATGAGTGTTAACACACCTTACATTAACTGCATACTTGGACAACATTTCAGCCTTGAGCTGCTTTTTCAGCATAGACTGAGAAATTAATGCATTTTGAGTACAATAACTCCATTTGTTCCATATTTTAGGAAATTCGAATAAAGGAAATTTGCTGGCAAAGGTAGAGTCACACATTTGAATATATAGCTGATTTGATTGTCTGGTTCTGAATATGGTATATAATTATATATAGTGCTTGAACTGGCTAAAGATGGAATTTCTGCTCTAAGGATGTTATCTTCTGGCTAGAAATATTAGCTGCCTATAACACCTAGGTGATGTTTTGGAACAAGCAGAAGAGATGTTGACTAGATGATCACGACAATGTAGATGCTGACCAGATGATTTCAACAATGGAGACGTTGACTAGATGATCACGACAATAGAGATATGTTGACAAGATGATCACGACAATAGAGATGTGCTGACTAGATGATCACGACAATAGAGATATGTTGACTAGATTATCACAACAATATAGAGATATTGACTAGATGATCACGACAATAGGGATGTTGACAATATTATCACGATAATAGAGATATGTTGATTAGATGATCACGATAATAGAGATATGTTGATTAGATGATCACGACCATAGAGATATGTTGATTAGATTATCACAACAATAGAGATATGTTGGCAAGATGATCACGACAATAGAGATATTTTGACTAGATCATCATAACATACAGATATATTGACCAGATAATCACAGGAATAGAGCTCTTGATTGGATAATCACGACAATAGAGATATTGACTAGATTATTTAAACAATGGAGATGTTGATTAGATAATCATGACAATATAGATATGTTGACTAGATGATAACGACAATAGAGATATTTTGAATAGATTATCATAACATATAGATTTATTGACCAGATAATCACGACAATAGAGTTCGTGACTGGATAATCACGACAATAGAGATATTGACTAGATAATCACGATAATAGAAATTTATTGACTAGATTATCACAATAATAAATAGCTCTTAACTAGATCATCACTGGAATAGAGCTTTTGACTAGATGATCACGACAATAGAGATATGTTGACCAAATGATTTCGACAATAAAGATGTTGACTAGATGATCAGGACAATAGACATGTTGACTAGATGATCACGACAATAGACAGATGATTCCTAGTATTCGGTCAACGGTTTTTATAGTGAACTGACCCAGTTCCGTATATTGTAGGTTATTTAGTGAGAAGAGCGTTGTTTTCAACCCTCTGCTTCACAAAACTAGTCATTCATTGTTATGTAATACATAACTGCAGCTTCGTTTCACCAGTCAGTTATTTTAAATATGTATAATAATTATTTTAACATTAAAACACGTACCAATAACAACAACATTTACAACAACAACAACAACAACAACAACAAAACAACAACAATAATAATAATAATAATAACGTACATCTTGGGATGGATATTTCTAGAAAAAGGTTTTAAACTCCAATGTTATTTCCTCACCTGGCGCGGTTATATAGATTGAGAGCTGATTCGTCGACATCCATAATTTGATTGATATTTGATACCACAGGTAGGATTCATCTAATACGGGTATAGACATCCTAAATTTAAACAGACAACCAATGTATAAATGAACTGCGTGATTACCAGAATGAAGTTGTACAAAGAAGTCGACTATGGTACGTAATAGGCCGACTATAGCATTTTAGTTAAACAAATCTTAGGCAGGAGAAGGAGGCCAACGCCTCAAAAAGAATTTGTAACGGGATTGTATGTTAATAGCTGACATCGATGTGGAATCAATGATCAGTAAGCTGCAACATGTACAGAACACGGCAGCTCGCATTGTGATTAAAACAGCTAGACATAATCATATCACACCTGTGTTAAAGAAACTCCATCGGCTGCCAGTAAAACACCGTGCTCAGTTTAAACTTCTGGCCCACACGCATAAGGCATTGCACGATCGACCTCTTGTGTATCCGAGAGACATGTTACAGATGTATACACCAGACAGGACTCTAAGATCCCAGAATACCCATCTATTGGTAGTACCTAAGATGCGGACCACAGCATATGGCAACAGATGTTTTACTTATGCAGCACCCAGTCTCTAGAATGCACTGCCTGCAGATATCAGAGAATCTAAGACAACAGAGACTTTCAAAAAACGTTATTTTCTAGTTCAATATAGCCATTGAACAAATCTAGTCATTCTTAATAATGTGTACATATAACATGTTTATATTCTATTTTTATTTTCTAGTTAGTAGCAGTTCGATATATTCTTATATCAGTATATTAAAACGATTTAATTTAGTTGATTTGTCTTTTTTAAATCATACTATTACGTCAGAAAATATTAATCACCACTATATTGTAGTATTTATTTTACATTTAATATATATTATTCCATGTCATTTTAACCTTTGAACATGATATAGTTTATGAAAAGAGTGCTATATAAATATGGTATATAATAATAATAATTATTATTATTCATACGATGACAAAAATTATTTGGGTGGATGTCATTGTCAATCTTGAGTTTCACGGTCATTTTCAATGTCATAAAGGTCACCAAGGTCAAAAATGCCGTTTTCACAAGTTTACTTGTCTAAGTAGTTTATAAGTGCGGCAGAAGTATGATAATTGAGACCAAAAAATATTTTGAGACATTCGTCAAATCCAAATAAGTGAACATTTGAAAATTCACGATGGGGGCCACATGGTTTGATCTCTTCTCGTTGACCTTGCATCTGTATGAATCCGCCTCCCGTAACCATCTGATATCGCTCGGGTAGGTCTTTGCCTTTATCAGGATGACATATGATAAGAACCGGGCAAGATCAGCCTTGTTTTCATCCAAGGCAATGAAGGTGTTCCATACCTGTGGGAGTGGGACATGTGCTCCTTCAATAAGCTTGCGAATTGGGTTCTGTTTGCCCAGTCTCTTTAAAGGTGCCACTGCCTTGATTGAGTCCTCCCCTATATAGCGATCAAACACAGCATCAATTCTGGTTATGTGTTCTACAAAGTAATGTGTTGCAATTTGCATGAACATACCAGGTAGGTCGCCAAATATCTTGCATCGATGGGGCTTTCCAAGGGACTGGATCAGTGCATGCCATCTATCAGCACACAGGTCTTCATGTCAGCATCTGGAACATCAGATGTAGGCTAGTGTGAAATCCAGCCAGCAAAATGCTGATCAAGTCTACGTTCGATGTTGTCTTCATCTCTCCTTCGGACTTTGCTAATGATTGTGGGAATGGAGACAGCTCATGCTTAAGCACATTCACCATTTCTGCTGTTCTACCTACAATGACAACATTGAGCAGAAGCTGCAGTAGCTTCCTGTCAGCTTTGATTATTTTCTCTACATTCTGTGTAGTAGACACTTTAGGTTTGTACAGGTCACTAAACGTCTTTCAGCTTCTTTAGTACATCATAGAACCCGGTGCTTCCCTCTGTTAGTAGTTCCTTCATATTGGTCATGAATGCCTGCATTTCTCTCTCTCTTCTGCAGTTAAGCGATCACTGGCTACTTGGTACAATGTCTTTTATTGCCAGAGGTTTGTCCATAGTCTCTGAGTAGGTGTCCCCAACCTCTTCTGCTGATTTCATGTGTAACCTGAATACATCAAATCCTCTGAGTTGCGTAGCAAGCTTCTTCACATCATCAGCATCGCGTCTTGTTCGAGAAGGAAGAGTGTCACAACGGCAGAATATAGTCTCCTGATCACCATATTGTAGATTAAAGAGTGATCCGGTTTGTTGTGAAATGCGTGATCGTTCTGACCATGTGACACAAAAGTTGTCGTCTCTGGCTTGGTCATTTCCTGCGATGCCGATTATGCTATTAGGCATCTTGCATGTCCTGTTGTTCCATTCAGTTGCCTGATCAAGACATTTATGCATGGAACGCTGGTGCAGCCTTCTCGGGGAGTTTCATGTCTGCAAGGTAAATTGGCACTCGCCGTGCATAGTTTATGTGGTCACATATTGCTTCTAGGTGTAGAATCCAGTTTCCATCCCTCTCAGCTCTGATGAAGTCCAGCAGGATCTCAAGCATGCTCATATAAGTTGACTACAACCTGACAGTACATTAGTAGGCCTTGCCATCCAGCATTGTCTGAGTGGTGTTAAGTGAATATACAACTGCCTCAGTACATAAGTCATCCAGTTCTGAACTGTCCATGTGTTGACCAATGCTTTTGAGGAAGTCTACATGTACCGGTACACATAATGACCATCATATTAAGTATTGTGTTTAAAATGGCTAAATCTAAAGTAATGATATACTGAAGATGATTTGGTAGAGCATAAATGGCTTTAGATACCAAGATGACTCAAATCGAATATGATTATAATATAATCACTAATTATCCACTCGTCATAGTGGAAACGTCCAACGGGATCACCAGGCTGTGTTTGGACCCAAAAGATTTAATTGTGCACATCAAGAGGGAACATTACCATTTGCGACACAAATCCGAGATCATTGCTGATATGCAGTTAGATGAAGCAAGCACCATGTTGTGCACAATGACAACACCATATGGGAGATATAGCTTCAAGATAATGCCGTATGGGATCAGTTCAGCACCAGAAATCTTCCACAAGAAAATTATCAGAATCACGGAAAGTCTAGACGGAGTTGACGTTTTTATTGATGATATACTGATTTTGGTATGTACAAAGGAAGAACATGACTGGAGACTACAAAATGCTCTAGAAAGAATGAAGGCAACCAATTTAAAGCTAAAAAGTGAGCAAGTGTGAAATATGCATGGAACAAATTACGTTCCTTGGAGACAGACTCACTCGTGACGGTGCGCAACCTGATGACAGAAAGGTTCAAGCTATCCATGAGGTGAAGCGTCCCGAAACCAAAGATGTCAAGCGAGCCCTTGGTGTGATAAACTACCTGGCTAGATACATGCCACACCAATCAACCAACTGCAAGGTATTGCGTTCCCTGCCTAATGAAGATATAGCATGGGAATTGTCTACTCAACACGAAAAAGAGTGGGACGAGATCAAAACATTTCGAACAACTAAACCAGTACTAGCTTATTTTGATCCACAGAAGCAAATATAAATATCCTCTGACGCTTCAAAGGATGCTTTAGGTGCAGTGATAATGCAACTACATGAATCAAAATAGCTGCAGAGACGTTTAACTAACAACTAATGAGAATAATCAAAAAGAGTTTGAGTGAGATGAGATCCAGACTACAAAGACTGATGCTAAAAATACGGAGAAAAAATATGGATTTACAATATACACCTGGAAAATCTCTGATTTTAGCAGATGCACTCTCATGTCGCAAACCACCTAAAACGAAAGTCACACAGAACAAGAGATATCAATTCACGTCAACTTAGTCCAGAAAACGATACCGGTAAGTGATGACATGTGGAGAAGAAGAAACGGACAAAGATGAAACATTACACCAGCTGAAAACAAATATAATTAATGGCTCAGTAGCACATTGCAGCCCTTATCACAATTTTCTGCAAGAGCTCTCAAATAGTTAACGGAATTATCATCAAGTCAAACAGAATCGTGGTTCCAACGTCGTTGAGGGGATGAATGATAAAAATAATCCATGAGGGATATCCAGAGCTCGTCGATCATTGTACTGGCCCAAGATGAATGAAGACATTCATAAAATGGTCAGCAACTGTGTCAACTGTATCAATACAAACAACCTGCATCACCGTGGATGAAAATAGGAACAGATCTATTTGCGCTTAATGGAGCAGACGATCTAATTGTAGTTGACAACACAGCCAACTTTCCAGAAATTGTCAAGCTCCGTGGTACTACATCAAAGCACGTGATTGATGCTTTGAAATCAATTATGGCAAGATTCGGGGTACCAAAGATCGTATTCTCAGATAATGCGCCACAGTTCAGTAGTGCAGAGTTTCTGTCATTTGCAAAGTTCTACAACTTTCAGTCAAAAACGTTAAGTCCAGAGTTTGCTTAGAGTAATGGAAAAGCTGAAAAAGCTGTCCAAATTGCGAAAAGTTTGATGAAAAAGTCAGCGAAAAACAACGAAGATCCTCACTCAGCATTACTAGCTTAACAAGGCTACACCTCTAGAATGTGGCAAATCGCCGGCAGAGTTATTCTTCGGTCGTCAGCTGCGAACTACATTGCCAAATATTCGACATCGCCAAAATGCAAAGCTGAAAGAAAGGAAAGGAAGACGAAAAGGTATTATGACAAGTCTGTTAAGCCATTAAAGTCATTACCTACCAATAAACACCTGTCCGATTATATTACAACGAATCATGGAAACGGAAAGCAACAGTCTTATAAGATGTCAGCCGCGCTCATACAATGTCCGAACAGACGATGGTGCTATTTACAGAAGGAATCGTAGACATTCGCTTCACATTGCAGACACGCAAGCAATGAATATGACCAGCGAATAAACACCTGCGCCAACAACTAATGTTAACCAGCAAGATCGAACAGCTGCCGATTATGTATGTTCATCAAATACACCTATAAGAACAAGTGGCCGAATTGTTAAGAAACCGGAACGATACATTGAAATATGCTAAGATTGAACTATAAGATATATGACAATGGCAAAATAATCCCTTCGAACCAAATGAGCTGTTACTCCACCCTTTACATAGCAAGATGTGTATACTGTATATTTATGATTAGTCGATCAACAGTATGTAGAATTTCATAGTGAAATATTACTGCTTAATAATCAGTAAATGATGTATAATCCAAATTACAATTTAGAAACAAATGCAGAAAATGGTCTGTGGAATGTCCAACATCATTATATGACTGACAACAAGATGCCAACACTGTAATATTCAATATTAGAACAATAAAGACAGAACTAGAAAGGGAGATGTAATGATATATTTGTGTTATGCGATAGTGTACGTTTATAATTAGTGGTTAACACACACACACGCACACACACGCACGCGCGCGCGCACACACACACACACATATATATATATATATATATATATATATATATATATATATATATACACCACGTGACCAGTGTACAGTAGCACAGAAAGACTTGTTTTAATCAAATAAGTTCATATTCAAGACTGTGTTGTGGACACACACTTCCATACAGACACAGCATACATTACAATATTACAATATATATATATATATATATATATATATATATATATATATATATACTAAAATAGAAACTAAAAATGATACTCAAATAAAGTAAAATTCACTTCAAAACAACATAATGTAAATGTATGGGAACTTTATAGTAATTACAACGCATACTCGATCCAATCTTGCGAGTAATATTTCGCAGAAAATGTTTTGCGCTAGCGAAGGATTGTTTATGATAATTATGTAATTTCAACCTCATGCAACCTCATGCTTAAATTAACTGTTGTTGTTTTTAGTGTAAATATTGTTACTATCATTTATAATAGGGCTTTATGGATTGATACGATACGTACTTAATTGGAGGTCGGTTTCCCAGTGAAGGTTTCCCAGTGAAGGTTTTGTCTTCTGCCCACCCGGCAAAGATTCGGTTCCCCAGTGAAGATTTTGCCAATTGTGCACCCGGCCAAGATCTATTTTGAGGCCTATCTTGTCCAATTTGAGGCGTCTATTTGCACTAAGTTCACCAAAGATGACTGTCGAACCTGGCAGTTACTAATAAAATTTAGGCACAGGACAGACGACATTCAGAGAAAAATTAATGCGTCCTTATTTTGCGATTACCCGACTGGACTTGCCGGCCACCGAGTGAAGATTTATGTCGTTGCGCACCTGACAGTGCCAGCTGAAAAGAAAAAATTGCGTTGTATACCCGGTTGCCGGATAAGCAGTCGCCGATACTTTCCTTCGGGACCCGGCTGCCGGATGAATAAGACCGTTTTCTATCGTTCGTGACCCAGCTGTCGGGTAAATAATACCGGCCTACTTAATTATATAACAGGTGATATATTTCCCTTAATAAGCCAGGTGATGAACTTGTCATGCAATTGGTCTATTGTATGGTTAGCGAATCCATTTAACGCGTGCTCACACAAGCGCGCACACATACAGTATTAGCATTATTATTTACTGAATTATATTGCAAGACAAAGGCGCAAAACGTATGGTATTGTTTTATTGGTAAACCCATAAGCATGGCCATAGGCCATAGGCACAGTTTACTGATCTATGTTCGTGTGGGGTTATGACTTATGTGTGGTTTAATAGAAATACATATAAGAAACAAAACAAATTGCGCGAAAATAGTATGTAAAATTGATTATTTTTACGCCAAGCATTTTGCATTCTGTCCTTGAATGTGAATATGTATTATGGTCTATGGCAAAGCCATGACGGCACGTGATAATTTACAACAATAAATGAACGCTCCTCTGAAAACGTCATACTACCAGAACGAGGCATCTAGATTTCTTGGAAATCCTTTATTTAGACCCCATCATGATTTTTGACAGACGACTTAATTTTATCTTCATTTTAAGAAATATATTTCATACAGTTTGTTTATTACATTTAAGACCGCAGGACAGTTCAATTTATAATTATCATAAAGAAGACAAAAGTCGCAGTGGAGCTCAAATCGAGGCTAACGTGGGGAATACCGGTGATTCCCGTCCATGTTTGAGCTTGCGTTTAGCTTGGTAGCAACTTGAGACTATTACTTTCCTGTTTTCAAGGTATTTATGTCTGTTTGTGTTCATAGGATCATTATTACTTTTCAGATTACTTGTTAATTCGTTTTGTAAATGTAAGTCCTGAAGTTTATTAGTTTTCGTGAAATGCAATGTATTGGGATATAATATTAGACTATAGATTCATAATAGAACGTCTAAAGTCAATAACAAACTAATGTAAATTCTGAAGTTGTAACAGATCTAGATCACTCTACGACTACGGCTCTATATCTAGTCTATATATTTAAGATTAGACCCTACTCAGGTTACTGGGCCTAGCCCTAGGCCATACATTGCTACAATCTTTATCAAGTTTATGATCAATTTGTGACATATATTGATATAACCACTTACAAACTTGAAACTGTGTTAAAAGTCAGCTGATTATTGACTTAACTTATTTAGTTTTGTAAAGAGAACAATCGAAAATTATCAATAAGAGCTATATATATATATATATATATATATATATATATATATATAATATTTTAATTATATCATTATTTACTATCTTAAATTAATTGTGATTTGTTCAGTGAATAATGATCCAGTCAATGGAACACAAATGTGTTCTTTTTCCTAATACAGGTCATTTGTTGTGTTTGGAACATTGTTAGAGCACTATCACTATGAACTGCCAGAGTGTTAGTTGGAAATAGGAGATAATGTTTTATTTGAATCTACCTGTCCAATAATATATATATATATATATATATATATATATATATATATATATATATGCATTCAAACACATGCAGAAATAATAAATTAAAATTTTACAAAATGGTGCACAGTCAAATTTATTATGATCTGATCATGCAGATAGTATACTGAATCAAGTGGTTGCAAAACAGGCCACTCATCTTACAATCACAAGGCTTCCGGTTGTGAAACAGGAAGGTCCTGTTTTAAAATAGGCAGGGTTGTCCATAATTAATAATGAGTTTTGTTTGTCTTTTATGGATGTGTGTAGTATAAGTGTACTATAACTATAAGTAAAAAGATTCAGAAACTTAGCCTGGAAATTTCATATAACGGAAAGACCAGTACATACAAATTATATAAAAGACCCATAGTCATAGTCCTGCCATTCCTTCTCGCAGCCTACAGCTGAGGTTTGGTGTAACTGAGATGACAGATTCATCATATTCCTTCATTCAACTGCTGACTTCAGATGGCAATGGTTCAGTAACATTGTTTTCCCCATTTCTCTTTCAAGTTATATATTTATATTTATTTATATATACAAAATAACAAGGTGGTATATATTATTAACAATCTACAAAAATAATTTTGATAGGTGAGGAAATAACCTTTTAAATTGGCAACAAACTGGTAGTGTTGACTAATAATCTTGCAACCTTAGGCACAATGCATATTGATTACATGGTGGGTAGTCAACACTGGAACTGATTAGAAAAATAACAGCCTATACACTGTCATCAGTAGACTTTGTTATACGAAGCATGAACAGAATTTCAAAGTTGTACAAAACACAGACATGTTAAAAAAAATTGACTTGGAATTTCCTTTCCCAGTTGCCTTTATATATATATATATATATATATATATATATATATATATATATATATAAACACTTAGTGATAGTCAGTGTTATACTTGTTTTATTATATATATATATATATAAAAGCATATATATATATATAACACTTAGGGATATTCAGTGTTTATACTAACTTGTTTTATTATATGTGTATGACAAACTATATCCTACTTGTTTGTTAGAAGCAAATAATTTTGCTCAGAAAAGTAATTGTTGATTTCAACCTCCCCTGTATAATTGCTATAACTATGTGTGTGCATGTGCTTAGTTTTCGTCATTATGTTATTACCACACTGCTGCACATGCACACACACACAAACAACAACATTGTCTTAAATACTCAGATTAAGTTCTTCTTGTTATTATGTCATTGACTGCATATATCTTGCTTGAATGGGAACCATTTGTTAGCTAATCCAAATGTTTGATTCCTGTAAGCCTTTTTACAGCTTTATGATTGTCATGTTAAATAGATTCACAAAGACATATACCATTGAGCTCATGCCAGAATAATTATTGCCCTTTAAGTAATATTGAAATTCAGGCCAGGTACAGCTTCTGCCAAGATAATTAATGACTTGAAAGTAGAATTGAAATTAACAGCAGAAAGTTGGCGCAAATTAAGAGCAAAGATTAGCATTCAGTGGCAATGACTGATGTTACCTTGATTAATTTTATTTTGTGATTCTGAATAGGGGCCATTTGGTATAGACAGAGTTGTTTTTTTACTGTAAAATACTTTTTGCATAATATTTGGAAAAAAACTATTAATTGTAAAAATACTAATACCGGTAATGAAATATGTTTAGAAAAATTTTAGCATCAGTCATAGTGTACATCAATAAGTATATACAATCATCTAATCATGGCTTCAGTTGTATATATCTCACAAACATACACATATTTAGAACTAACTAGAAGAGAACAAAATGATTAACTTTGATTCTTTGCATGATATTATTGTAATCATTGTCACATGAATCAAATGGCTATCATGGCATAACAAATGTAAACTATCAACACAGTTAGTATTCCAATTTAGCAGTTCTTTTAAACTTACTGTAGCCAAATACAAGCTTAATGGCTATATTATTGGGTGGATGATTGTTAACTTGGGTGTGAATATTTCCAAAATTTTAAAATATTTTCTCGGTGGATGCAGTTCAATCTGAGCATGATAGCAGTTTGACAGGTAATGCAAGAGAGTCGTTTGGCAGTCGATGAGATTTAAGGGCCTTCAACTAATTAACTGGGGAGATCTTCATCGTGATATCAGTGAAAAGACAGGGATCCCTGCAAATGGTGAAGCATGTGTTTGATAGTTTATCATCACCATGATGATACTTGCATCTTGTGATACTGGATCTGGGCCTTTGGTAGTTCTCTCTGGATAACACAATTAGTTCAGGATTTCAGACAGAATCTTTTGAACACCGTGTGTAATGCACTTGCATGCTGGCTTGCTGATGACCACATTTCTTACATTTGATTTAGGATATGTTTTGTTGTTTATAGTCACAGGGAGAAAGTGTTTTGTATCCTTCTACCTTTATGAAATTACAACAACACCACAGTTTGACTGTTGTTGTTGTCATCAAACTTCTGGGGTAGATACCCCCGGTTCTTGCCTATTGGGCACAGCCACCATGATTTTAATTTAGTTAGTTGTTGTAGTTTGAGGATTGACCCCAGACTGTGTTACTGAGGGTGAGTGGGTCGCAGGCAGCATGAGCTGGACAGTCGATGAGGTAGTGTATTGGGTTGAGATCTTGTTGGCAGTGTGGACAGATTGTATTATGACGGGTATTGGATAAGTTCTTGGTGAAAACCCAAAATGGTAGCTGGGTGTCTGCCTGTATGTTAGGCAGGAAGTTCAGGCCAGGCACCATAGACTTCTGATACCAATGCTGAAGAGGGGATGTATCTTCTGTTGTTGTACGGCGGAGTTGGTTGTCAAAATATCCCTTCATAAGGTGACTGTATGCTCCTCATGTCTGTTCAGCGTGGAATACTTTCAATAAATTTGTGGCGACGTTGACAGGTCTGTCTGCACTTTCGTTTCCATCCAAGTTGACTTAACTTCGAACCCAATGGATGGTTGATCGGGTTCCTTGTCATTGAAGGGCTTTGGCTGCTCTAAAACAGTTTCTGATTATTTCTGTATGTGTTTTGAAGTTTAGACTAAGAGTGGATAGGATGGTGAGGGCTGGCATGGGGTCAGAATGTGTTATTGTGTCTTCAGTACTGTGTCTTGAAATCTTTCAGGCTACAGCTGCATGTATGGCGTGGAGCTCTACTAGGCTGATGGGAGTGTTATGTGGAAATCTTCTTGTCTGTTGAAGTCCTCTTCTTGAACATAACAAGCTCAAGCGGTCCTGCTGGGTGCTGGCATCAGTATATATGTTGACGGATATATGTTGCTTTGGATGCTTCATGTGGCTGTTGGTGTTTGTTGATCAAATGGCATTTCTATTCTAGTTAGAAATGAAGTCACAGACTCCATGATTTTGGGGAAAGGAAGTCACAAACACAATTACAAGAGGTGCAAATTTAAGATGGGGAATCATCAGACCAGAGGATTAGCATTTTAATCTGATAAGTTATGGTCATACGGTCAGTGACTGTCGCTTGGAATTAGTGAGAGGGGTATCATGGGATAATTACATCCAATTGTGATTTGGTACCTGAATGATGTTATTATTGGCTAGATTAGGTTTTGTGAGTTTTCTGTGCCAATTAAGTATATACACCTATTTAATTGGTCAATTCAGTAAACAGTCATGTGTAGTATTACATGTATTAATATTGTGATTTTTACAGTAATGTAGAGTAATACAGTAACAGGGTTCCCTCATGTCCTGAAAAACTTGGAAAATAACAAATTAATTTTCCAGGTCCTGGAAATGTCCTTGAATTTGACAAAATCAGGAAATGTCCTGGCAAAATATAGATCATAATATAATATCACATAAAAACATAACAAAGGATTCTAGTGGCACAGTGTTTAGAGCACTGTGTTGCAAACCTCCAGGTTGTGGATTCGAATCTGGCTCGCATCTGTTTTGTGGGAATTGTTTTCCTAGGGAGCCCCCCCCCACCATATGTCCTACATGTTACAAGCGACGAGGGTAAACAACTTGACTTGATATAAGAGCATAAGAATAACGGTAAGGAAATAATAGTTAAGTTTTATATTAACCAATTATTGATAACAATAATAAGACAAATTGTTAGTGATGTATTGTTATAGAAAATATAAATATGGAAAAATGTCATTGTTCTTAGGCTTACTTTATGAGGTAGCAGTCATAAGATTGGATTTTTAACTTTCTTGAAAGAAAAAACAGTTTCAGAATGTAGAATTATGCTAAAATAAATAACAGACAAATTTTTTATATGTCGAGAATGGCAAGAACTGGTTTGATTTATTGTTGATTTATTTCTACAAATTCTGTCATCTGATTGCTGAAAAATTAGCAGAAGAATTATTTTAAAGAAAATCTCTAAATCGTGCACAGCTTTTGCTGTCACAGACCACCATCTTGCCAGAAGTTCAAAAATGATGTAGAACAGAATCATTTGAGGATTGTCCAACTGATTTCTTATTTCCCTGAACTGCCAGCATTTTGATGTTGATCGGCAGATACTGGCTTGTGTACATCTTTATCAAATGTTGAAACGGTGCATCTGGAATTCTCCCCATTCTCTTGGTAAAGTTGTTTTTATCTGGCAGAGCTACAAGTCAGCGATTGATAAATATGGTATTCTTCTCAACATTTTAATATAGTGAATCAGGTAGTATGGCATAATATATCAGGTAGTATGGCATAATATATCAGGTAGTATGGCATAATATATCAGGTAGTATGGCATAATATATCAGGTAGTATGGCATAATATATCAGGTAGTATGGCATAATATATCAGGTAGTATGGCATAATATACAGAGGTAATAGCGTACTACTAGGGAAAGTTTGTACAGGGCAGCTGTATCCTAGTAAAAACTGGTGTTGTCAAGATGGAGGAAATTAAATGGACACATTAGACGATGAGTGAAGTTGGTATCGAAGCACTCTGTGTTTCTTCATATAGGTTTACTAAAAGCTGCAGCTGGCACAGATCTGTTCATTCATAATTAATTATTAAATTAACAATTGAAAAGATAAATATTCAAGTGTCCACTGGATTATAACATATTGGTATTATACTAGCTGGAAAAGTTGTTACGTGCTACTCGTACTTTTGTGGTTCAGGTAAATTTGATTGGTCAATTCAAAGCTCACTATCAAATCATGCTAATGTATAATAGTAATTGGCCTATATACATCTTAGATGACATTCAGTATAAAATACACTGAATACTAAATAAAGCAAATGACATTGAGAGAGAGAGAGAGAGAGAGATATGTTTCTAGTATTTACTACTTTAGCGAATTTTTACCAAAGCAAATATTCTGGTATTTGAAAAACATGGGATAAGCTTCTAGGCATAAATGGAGTTATCACTATCCAACTTGAAGATATGCCAAGCAGCAATACTGATGCCCCCCCCCCCCCTCGCAGCCATGAGTGTAGTCTTTCTCAGGAGAGCTTCGAATCTTATGTATCTCGTATTACTTTGATGACATTCTTAGCTGACACTTGAACTGAATTGATACCATGAGTATGATACAGATCATATGTATAGGTCAATAGCATAAAGCTATCCTTGAACACGTTAATCACCTGTACTCATCAAATATATTATACCAGACCAGGTTTATGTTTGGCATTTCAGTATGATTATGAAGGCAGGACTGCTGTCTGGCTAAATTCTTGTACTAAAAATTGGAGCGATTGGCTTCTGCGGTGTTGTGTCGCTTATTCATTATGACGTCACTTAACTTGTCCTGATCTTCCCGATGAAGCATTAACTTTTTATTTCTTAATCTTCTATAAATACGCCTCATTTGTTTTTTTTTTGCTTGTCTTATCTCATTTGATTGTCTTGGGTGCACACAGTGAAATGTGACATCATGTTATATTTCCTGGGACCCTTAGGCAGTCAACTTATAGTAGCTATGCCGGCCCTCAAATTTGTGTAAATTAAAACGTATTAATATTTTCCGCAAAATGTTCAAAGAAATTGTAGAAAATTGTAAATAAATATCTTATCCTATCAATCCTGATAAAAGCGGTAGAAATCTAAGGAGTGATCACCTTCCATGTTTGTTTAGCTCCAGGTCTGTTAAGACATGTGGTAATACCAAGTATCTATGTATCAGTATTATTTGTCTGTCATATAACCATAAGCTACTAATGTACTATATTCTTTACACTGAGTACAGTTTGATGTTTTATTATTGTTTAGAGTAGATGTCAGATTTTGGGTTTTATAGAACAACCATAAGGAGAACAACTGTGTCTCATGAGTTGTTTGATTGGTGACGAGTAGTTTGTTGTTGTTTTTGTTGGTTCTCAAACTTGTTTGGAGATGTATATGACACCCAGTGGGCTGTTGGGCCATCACTGTCTGGGCTCAAGTCATAACGTGATTATACCCTCACCCCTCAGTAGTCGCCATTTTGTGGCACAAGCTCTCGGCATAAATTTGAACCATGAGTCATCACTCAAAAAGTTTTAATCTTTTCTGTAAACTTATGTGTTCAAGGTGACTTTTTCAGATGATTCTTTATTAGGGTATTTGTTGTTCGATATCTTTGTTTGGTTTGGAGATATATTGTACTTTAGGCCTCAATCAGAGCGGTGTTTCTGGATACTAATTGCCACGCTATGGCTGCTTTATGCAATCTACATTATAAGATATATATACATTTATTTGGGATGACTTTGAGAAATTTTAAAACGATTTATTTTATTTCCAGGATTTTGTCTGTGGTCCTAACTACCAGCACTGCTAGTATTTGGAACCTAGTTATAGGGTTAACTGCTTTTGGAAGGATTCAGTATATTGAAACTTTTAGTTCATTTCAGCTGCAATCATTTTCAGTTATGATCGGATGAAAAGGGGAAAGCTGCTTGTAATTGGTTGCGTATTCTGTCAGGCGATTGAATTAAAGTGAGGGATTTCTTGCTCTGGGTTGTTCGCAAGATATTAGAGTGATAGAATAGGGTGTATTCATGGCCTAACTGGTAGAGCTGTTGATGGCAGATCTGTAGCATCTACGTTCAAGACCTGGCTGGGCTATTTCCAAAGAGCGTTTCATCTTTCACTTTGCCTCATTACCTTTGGCAGTCACTCGGTCCATTTGGCCAACCACATTCACAAAACATTTAGGGAAGTTCTGTAGTAGGATGAAGTTTTTAGTTTCAACAGACAACTATAAGGTTTTCTGACCTGAATGTGCCATATCAAAATTGAAATGGTGTTTGAACCAGCTATAAGATCTCTTATTAATAAACTGACTTTTGAATAGCACATTCGTTTTGACAATAGAATAAAACAATAAAACAGACATAGTAAATATCATACATCTGACTAGTAGTAGATATATAAAAATAAGTAGTACACCAAAACACTAATGGACTAATTTGGGTGTGTTATTTTAAACGAATAAAGTTTCAAACACATAAAAACAGGAGATTGGTCAGATTCTGGAATGCGTAGTAGTAGCAAATTCCATAGAGTGAGAGCTAATACAGAAAATGCATTACCTCCATATTGGACTGTCTCGGACTTTGGGACATTTTTTTGGAAAATTATCTGAGCTGTCTTGTGGGCTGACACTCCTTTAGGTATTCACGAATATACTGATGGCCCAGTCCATGTAGGGCTTTATACACTCTGAGTAACACCTTGAAGTTGACACGGCGGTCCACAGGTAACCAATAGACTTAATACATCCGAAATGTCTTCAGCTGAAATTGCCTCATTCATTTACTAGGGGCATTTGAGTAAACCACAATTCATCTATTCTGAATATCAGCTGGCTTTTCTAGCTTAGTGCTAGATTTTCAATGCATGTTTTGCTTTCATAATTAACCTTCGAGTTACCAACTGCGAATAAGCATATTTGTTTTGGCTGATTACTTATGGACTTATCTTAACTGTTCAGTGTAATTTACAGATGGTCTGATACCTAGGTCATAGAATTTCTGCAAGAGGTAGTTTAGGGAACATCTAAAAGATCATTTGCATGGTTAGAAAGGTCAAGATGATATGTTTTTGGCAGATATTGTCCAATGTTTCGATACTCCGACTATAAGGATGATTTGTTCTAATTACAGAATGGAGACATCTGTGATCGCGAAACATGTCTGGGGTTGAGGTGGGAGGGGGGGGGGGTCCAACGTTTGTGGTGATAGATTCTATGTCTTTGATAAATTAATAATAATAATAGGACTGAGATTGGTTGTGGATACAAAAGATCTACTTCATTCACAGTAGATATATTCTATTTACCCCCCCCCACTACACACACACACCTATGACGGTATCAATTGCACTCCACTAATACTTGATACATGTCTATTTACTATTTGTCACTATGATGTTGTGGTTCACTATATGAGTGCTATAGCTGACCAGGCATAACTGATTATTGATTAACCATACCTTAGGCTACTTGGTATTATAACATGGTAGACTTTTTGACTGAAAGTTACTCTTTGTGGGCCAACTCAAAACTCTCAAAGGGACTAACATCTGCTGAGATATCGCCTTCTTGTGCAGTAATTTATGGACAAGGCATAGTAATGTACACAGACTACCACAGTAATGTATGCAAATGAGCAGTTTAGTTGTGGTGATGATCTTAATAATAATTTATTTATTGTCATATTAAACATGTATTTTGTGAAATGTGAAGAAATGCATCGTTTCTCAGACGAAGTTTGAAAACATTTAAAACATATATATATATATATATATATATATATATATATATATATATATATATATATAAGCTATTTGCTACTAATGCAGTTAAAGACATTTTGTCATCCGGAGAAGTTTGACTGGGATGAATTTTTGGAGATGGCCCCTTTCTGATGAGTTAAAAGGTTAACCGAGGTTATTTGGTGGATATGTGTATGTGACAAACTAGAATTAATACATTTCTGGTTGGTATTGCCAATTAATACCTTTTTCCATGATTTGGAACAGTCACTGTGTTGGGGAGGGTGGGGGGGGGTTACCATTACTACTCTTAGCTTATATCAAAGTCAGCTGTTAGTTTTTGTGTATTAAAACCAGACTGTCTCTCCATAGAACTGTTTATAATCCTAACTGTACCAGAATTATAATTAGTAGCACTGTTACCTGGAATTACCGTAGTCTACTCTTTGAGACGTTTTTGACTCGTCTTGGGGGATTGACCTATTTCTGTAGGGATTTAGCATCTGCCACTCGCTGATACGATTCATATAATGTAGGTAATTGTTGACACTGTATTTACAGGTGTGAGACTGTGATGTTCGTTGTGTGTCAACATTCTGAGATAAGAGTCTTGTTTATCTGTTGTCCGGAAGATATGGGTACTTGGGTTGTCGAAAAAACTGTTCATTATACATGTATGTTTATATACACCTTTAAACGTGCACACACACACATACCATTTTGTGTGTGTGTGTGTGTGTGTGACATGTGTCATTTGAGAAGAAGAATTACTTTAATTGTAGGGATACCATTTGGGTTTGTTTTTAAGAGGTCTCTCTCTCTCTCTATCTATATATATATATATATATATATATATATATATATATATATATATAAATACTCATACATACACACACAAATCCTAACATGAGTGACAGATTCAATTGGTTGTGTGGATAATCCTTATTGACCCTTTTCTTGCGAATATTGATACATTGTTGGAATTTGTCAATGATGGGTGAAGCTGTGATTAATCAGTAAATAATTTGTCTCATGTTGTGATCTTAAAAACCACACTTAAATTTGTGGGCGTTTTGCGTACTGATCTGAAGTAAGCTCGACGAACAATGTATGATCACTTTTGCTTTCTTGTGGAGCATACAGTTTACATGCAAGACTTTATCACTATCATATCTCTGTGTTGTAATGTTGTTGTTTTGGCTTATTACAGGGTTATATGTGTACACAGCGGTGCATTCAGGAGGCATGATGTAGGCGTAAATCTGATGAACTATTCCAGATTTAGTAACCTTGCTTGTTTCAGTAAGTGTCCAGCGAATATTGTATTAGTAACTGTGTTTGGCATTTTCATTGAACTGCTTCAGCTTAAAATATATTATTAAAAATGTGTGTGTGTGTTGAAATGGAGAATACTCTTTTCTATAGTTATTGCTGTGTAATTAACCTTGATGCCATTATGTTTTTCAGACAGAGGATTCGCTTATTGATCATTGCCTTATTTAGATTTGTTAACACATTTGGACCATCTACATCACTCAGCAGCACAAAATTTGTTAACCAGCTAATTGCTACACTTTTCATTGATCACATGGGAAAACTAACCAAAACCAGAATTTATGAATGGCGCTCACTGTGAATCTTCAAGTTTGTATTTGCTAAAGAGTGGTTTATAATTATGAGGCATTCAGTGTGCATCTAGTTCAGGACATCTGCGATGGTCTCTTAGCACACATTAGCATCGCACGACGTGTCACGTGACCATTGGATAAACATGGCCGACCAGGATTTGGATGATTTTGCCTTTGATGAGCATGGGATCTATCGCGAGGTTCCCAACAGCCTTCCTAATGGAGACCAAGGTAGTGTGTCAGAGTTGAAATATTAGTGACATAAATCAGTTTAATTGAGTAGTTCCCCATCTCTCAAAGTTGGCAAATAATGAATTTTATTTTTAATTTTGCCAAATCACTCAAAACCATTCCTCGTTGGGAATGTAGGGAAAAACTTTGCAATGTCATTCTTAAATATATATATATATATATATATATATATATATGCTAATATTCTGTATAGTGCAATGCTGCCTAGACTCCAAATATTTTAATACTACTAGCTTGAGCATAGGCTTAAAATTCGAAATGAAATGAATCCCTGACAATAATAGTTTGACTACCATTGTATTGTATTCATTTTTATTAAGTTTAACTATATTTTATGATGAGTGTTAGAGGCTCTCATTAATTTTCATGTGGATAATTTTATGATAAAACTGCAATTTTGATACAATTTTGCAAATAGAAAGAAATGGAAATATAAAACCTACCTATCCAGTAACCATCTTACTGATGTATGTGATAATTATATCATAAAACAGCTAACAAGAAATGAACTCAGATCAAGAAGTTTACTTTCTTCTGCTATATTTTTGTATTTATTACTTCTCTTCATTATTATGGCAATTAGTATATTTAACACAGATTTCTCAATGGTGACAGATCTCAGTTCCAGTGAAATAATAGGCCTTTTCAATTGCTGCTTGGTTCACTTTCTGTCTGGACTACCATTATGCAATGTTTGACTATTGTTTGGGGACTTGGGGTATTATATATTTATATTAAAACCTTTTTTAGAAGACCACATGATAGCTTCAATCTGAGATGATGATTATTATTATTATTATTACAACAATACAAATTATTTGTGACTAATAGGCATAAACATGAAATAAACATACATATTAACATTATTAGTGTCAGTTTGATATTATGTACAGGTAAACATAAGCCTTATGCACAAGATATAAATATCATTGTCTAATTAGTGTCTGCTGACCTCTTCTCCATGATTTATTTTATGTGATTAATTAACACCATTTTGCACTTATGGCAGCCTTATATGTGCTATTTGTGACTGTATTCGAAATTGTATATTTTATTACATATTTTATTGTATGCCTCTACTGAGATCCAAAAGCTACCACCTCGTGACTGTTTATGTTCAATGTAGAACATAGCTACCTCTTATGATATGAAATATTAGTTAGAATAACAATGAAGGCAACAGAAATTGAGCTGTTAAAATTATAATAAATAAACAGATAAAGTATCCTTTTATCAGAGGAATAATACATTAATCAACACGTTAGCTTCGTTAGTTAGAGAAATGATGATGATGATTGGTGTTTTACGGCCACTTTTGTGCACACATTAGGCTAAATGGGCCGAGCAATCTCCAAAGGTACTAAGTCAAAGATGAAACACCCATCGGATTAATTAGTGAGATAAAATTACATTAATTTCAAGTGAAGTGCAAGGAGTTGAAATGGGTGGTTTTCTGGTGATTTCCACATAATGTATTAATAAGATGAAGAACTGTGTTAACAAGAAAATGCAGCACTTAATACTGTTTCTACTTCTAACTGAGTAGCATATATTGGTGACGATGCTTGTTTTATACCTACTATCATTATTATACATTTCTTTCCAGTTTTTATGGCTATTCTAAGATAAATGATTCTGTTGAAACATAATTGTGATGTTTTGACGTCGTGATCATTTGAATAGCATTTTAGGGAATTTTTACTGTTGTGTGTCAATTTTAAATTAAAAAAATATTTTTCCATTAGCGTTCAGTGAACATTCTTGAAAACACCTGTTAAGTATGTTCAACCATTTCTGAATTATTCTGATAATTAATATGATGATGATTTCATAATATTTATACATCCTAAAATCATCAGGTATCAACCTGGATGAAGATGGTATATGGCGTGATGATACAGACCACTGGAGTCATCACACGTATCGTACATATGACTCAGGTATTGCCATAAATGACCATCGATCCTCGTCCTCAACTATCAACCGTCTGCCACAGGTCACAGCCGATGTTGATCCCATAAGCTATGGTCATGACAGCAACACAACAGACTCGCTGCTGCCAGATGAAAAAAGTTTAAACATCAGCGAGCTTGAGGCCTCGGAGTCGATGCTCGGTGATGAAATCTCCTTTGAGCAGCGATCATTCCATTCCGACGAAAACTTGGATTTGCCCGAACTCGTCGATGAGAGCTATCTTATTGAGAGTGAGACTTCAAAAGATTTCCAGGCAGAATATGGTCGAGATTCAGTAACAGATCGCAGTGAAATAAGTGCCTCTAAGATCAGTTACCATGATAGCCGAGATTATGATGATGATGATGAACTGGATAATCAACCCCCAGATTATATGCGACCTGACCTTAACCTAGATCTGGGGCTGCTCAATCGTGATTCTGATTGGGCACAATCAGCCAATGGGAAGGTTGCACTGGAACATGAGGATTCAGTGCCACCAATGATACAGAGGAAAGCTTATCATCCAAAGATTGAGGGTGACTCATTGTTCACGCAGGAAGAGCCAAATTCTGTTTTCGGTGGCCAGTCTCTTGCAGAATTTGAAGAGCTGGAGGCTGAGGTTCAAACTCATCTCGATGAGGCACAGATGGACAACCTTGATCTGATTGGTGCCTATCTGCATGGATTAACACAACAGGAAGCAGAAGATGATGATGATGAAGGAAGTGTCAGTGATGAAGATCATTGCCTCGATAACCACGAACTGAATGAGGGTATGTAGAGTTTTATGAGTAAATGAGGTAATCATGTAATGTGTGTAATTAAAACTGATTTAATTCGCTCATAAAACACTGTGTTTCATTTGGCACACATTACATATTGCAGGAATAATGGTACTTATTGATATGCATTCCAACTCAAATTAATTATCTTCATAGTCTAAGCCAGTTATTAATATTAATAAAACATCAATATTGAAGTCTTATTTATTATCAGTCATATTCGCTGATAAAATATTGTCTGTAGGTGATGACCTGGTTTCAATGTGTAAAATATGTCGATATATTATTTTTGTGCTTGTCTGTGATAATGCTTTGAAGTTTGATGTCACATCTATTGATCTAATAATTAGTAATATACTAACCAACTGTGTATTATAGCTTTAAATATGACTAACTGGTATATGGCAAATATGGTTTTAATGGTTCAACCTAACTTTCAGAAATGTCGTATAATAACCTTTACGTATTAAACACTAGCTGTGTCTGGAAATATTATCAAAAAGTCCTGCTAGAAAGAAAATAAGTCATTAATCAATTTCAGTCGATATTCTTTATTGTTTGGCAATTTATTGAGGCAATGACTTATCGCTTATTCGGGTTTCGTAGTTCTATTTCAGCCTGAGTTAAATCATGGAATACAGCCATTACCACAGATGGTTCTTTGATTCTTTAGCTTATAATGATTCCTTTTTTTTAAATGTTTATTCACTCACTGTAGACTTATTGATAAGTGGGTATAGGAAAATATTTGTCTCTTTAACCATGTCCTGGATCATTTACTTTTCATCTGATATGCTTGTTTACATAATCTTATACCGAAAAAGATACTGTTCTTATAACTGTATTTGTGTTTGTTAGCAAATCTGATGATCAAACATTGATCAGTTCTATTGGATTATGGGAAAAACTGATACTAAAAGTGATAGATTCATAATTTTTTACATATAATTTTTCTCTGTTTTGTTCATCAGTTTGTGGAAAATCACATTTTTAAATCAGCACACACACATACACACACATAAGTTTCAGTTATATATGTATATCTGTCTCTCTATATCTGTGTGTGTGTGTGTGTTTGATTTAGAATTATCAGTAATAACTTTGTTGAAAATTAATTGATATTAAATTCTTAACTAAACTGAAAAATATGTTCTGACCACTGTTTACTTATGGACAATTTGTCAACACTCTGGTTTTCATTGCTTTTGTAGTATATTGTCCAATGTTTTAAACAATGTTTCTTCCTTTAACAAAATTTCTTCTTGCTGAATTCTGCAATTCTGGACATAAAGACATGATAAACACTCTTTGGTACAGCACAAAATCCTTTATTATATTTGATGTATATAACACTAAAATGTATGTAGGTGCTGATCTTTAAATGCAATAATTTTATTTTTAGAGATTTTGTTATGATACATTTTACATCTAGCCTTTTATAAATTTTTGTGTATTATTATTATATATAAACATTCTCCTATAAGAGTTGACATAGAGTTATCATAACAGCATCAGAACATAGATAATGTGTATTCTGTGTCTATGTTTTATTCTTTTGTTACATTGAAGTAATATAATCCTATAGGGCTCTTTATGAGTACACACTTATTACATATTGACACAGGTGTCGTGAACCGTTTGGCAAACTCTGTGTGTCTCTACATATTGTGTAACTGTTCAAGTGTCCCATTTTTAGGTCAACTAGAATTGTAATTGTTCTCGAATTATTCAAGACACCTTTTTTTCTTTAATTGTTGGTCTAAAGCATCTCAAAATTTCAAATGTTTTCTAAACTGTTTTTCTCACTGAAGCTAAGAGGTAAACAAAATAATGTAGCATTGAATTGCCCATTCCTTGAAGATCGTGATAAGATGTTTTTCGTTTGTCGCACAGACCCCCATACATGCACATACACACACACACACACACACACCTAAAGCCTATGATCTTACTTGGGTATCACTGGTTGTATTATATAATATATTAACGTAGGACACTTGAGCAGCTTTACCCATAACTAAGACAGGTCATCTCATATTTGTATCCTTTATCAGCATTTATCAGTACTCAGATCCTCAAAAATTTTTTGAAAAAAGACTCAGATTATTACATTGTGTTTAGCACTAGAACATGAAGTGTGTAGGCTGTGTTATCTAGGGATGTGATTTTTTCACCTTTTCTCAGATTTCAAATCAGATTTGAGCATTCTGATGGATGGGTTTGCTAGGCACCTTAACATGGCTAGAAATGTTTTTCAGGTTCCCAAAAAATAGGTGAAAAGTTTTATTAAAAATTAATTTGTAATTAACTCAGATACTGGATTATATTTGAAAATTAAGTCTTCATTGTGTGTTTGTTAGAGTAAATTTAATACCTAATTGCAAAATAATGCATTTGGAAAAACAATTGGGCTAATAATGTGGTAATTCAGTGAATGTGGGGAGAGGGGAAAGTTTCCTAATTTTTTTTTTTTAAATTAAATTTTGTATGGTGCACATACACACTATTTTTTAAATGAGTACTTGGTAAAATTAATAGCACTTTTAGGTACTTAAAAGTGCATCTATTCTTCTGCATTTTCATTATACTCAAATGATATTAATGAAAATCGTACTTGCATATGAGCCTACCAAGTTCTAGAGATGTTTAATCAAGTGTTTTTCATGTTGTTAGTATGGAATGTTGTAAGTGTTTGAGAACATTGACTTCTGGCTTTGATAGTTAATTATACTCCTTAATATAGCTCAAATACAGCTTGTTTAGATATATGTTATACAATGTTAACTTTCAGTTTGGGTTAAGACCCATAATCCCACATTTGTTACGTTATTTTAAATTAATGAAAAGGTTCGCTTTTTAAAATTAATTAACCCTTAATGTAGTGTTTAATATGTTGTTATGGCAATTATTAAAAAGAATGTCTAGGTTTGTGGTCAATTCTTTATTTGTGGTTAGCCATAGATTCTTTACAAATATTTTGGTAATTAGTAATGGCACCTCTCTTGGTGACTTTTATTGTTCAGGGCTGTGTAAGATCTTCTGTTTATAATGTTATTTGTGTTTTCTGTGGATAAGCTAGAAGTCTGTGCTTATCGCTGCACATAATACATAATGTAAACAAAATATTACACTTCCTAGCAGAACAAACGAAGGTTATGAATTTACTAGAATGTTTCACAATTTAGCTTTTAAATTGTGCGTTATTTATTATAATCTGGACCGAACTAGTCATTTCATAACAAGAAATGTGCATGTCCGTTTCATTCTGGATTCTTTTGTAGTTACTTTGTTAGTGTATTGTTGATTGTTCATATTATCAGTGCAGGAATTACGCAGTTACTTCTTTTTAACTCTACTGCATCTTCATAACGCTATCACTATTTTAAACCTTTACTTCCATTAACTTACATATTATTATAAATAACTAATATTAGATACAATTTTGTTTTTCTCTATGACTATAAGAAGAGATGATGGTTTTGTTGTTGTCGTATGTCTGTATCTTCATCTTCAGTGCTATCCATGACTATAGACAGTTAAGGCTTCAAAAAATGGGATCATTCACTCGTTTTAGATGTTAATATAGACGTTTGTTGATGTGGTTTTTACCGATTGTAGATATGTAGAGAGTTAGCCGTGTTAATTAGTAACTAGTGTAACTCCCAACAGTTTTTAGTATTTTTATTTTGAAGGAATATTTTTATGGCTTGTAAACTGTCAAGAATCTTATAAACTGATAACAAAATCTCTATATTCTGTTATATGATCTGATCTGAGGAGTCGTAACAATTTATTATAATCTCTTAATAAGACTGCATCTTGTAGATGTTTTTAAGTGGAAGTTAAAAGATGAAACTTCACATTTTAAAATTCATGAGTTCATTTCAATCATCACGTTCTCCATCTTTGGGAATTTCTGTCTCCCTTTTTGCGAATAAATTGTCAATGATGTTTTCTGTAAACTTGAGAGTGGATGGTAACTGCTTGAGGGCAATAGCTTCAGAGTAAGCTTAGGGTATCATCGGCTCCCAGTTGAACTCATAAATCTATAAACTCATCAAATGCTATACACTGTATAGGGTAGTATTATCTTCTTCAGTTCTACATTCATTGTTTTGAGTTGATGATGGGAAACAACAGAATTTATCATCTGATTCAGTTCCAGTAGTTCAGAGTGAATGATGCCTACCTTATCCCACCCCATTGTGGGATATTTTACCTGGGGAGTCCCTCCTCAGTTATATGGTAATAATGATGCTTGGTTTATGTAGCACCACATTCGGCTGTGCTGTTCTGTGATGCTTTTACATTATTATTATTATTATTGTTGTTATTATTCCTTACCCAGATCTGCTTCAAATCAGCACCCGGCTCAACTCCCAAAGGAGCATACAGCACATGCTGCCACCATAGGCACATAGCGTTACTTGGACAAATACCAAACTATCTATCACATCCTGTCAGGTTCTCATTTCTGGCTGAGCGAACCAGTGGCTGCATGATGTCAGTGCGGCTCCGGAGCCTCGAACCCATGACCCTTCATTTATGAGCCCTACACTCTAACTAACTGTGCCATCTCGGCTCTACATATGTTGCAGGTGTGACCAGTGTTGGGGCCAAACCAGCCAACCTACCTTATTCCACCAAACCAAAAGAAAGATCTTCATTGGTTGCAACCCTCCCCAAGCATTGTTGTACCATTCTAAGACCATTGTATCTGTTATTTTCACCACCTCTCACGATTTGGACCAAGAAATGGCTCCTGTTTCTGTTGAGCAAGAAGTGATTTGCAGAAGTTTACTCAATGTTGAGTAAGTCATGTGTTTAATGATGGATGCTATTATGGGATGAATCTAGTCACTTGACAGTCTCATCCATCAAAAGGTCTGAGTCAGCATCCACAGGATCAGGGAGACTCTAGTTCTCATATGCGACAGCACATTTGAAATGGGGCCTGTCTATTTTGTGCTGATTTGCCCACCCATGACACATTTCAGTCATTTCTGACCAGTTCTTCCATTGTTGACATTCCTGCATTGAACTTCATTCAGTTTTCCCACTGAATGTTCTGATTGTACAGTGGTGAGAGCACTCACAGTGCCGTAAACCTCCACGTTGTGGGTTTGAATCTAGCTTACAGCCTTCTTTGTGAGATATGTTTCTCTAGAGAATAGCCCATAAGTCCTCGTGTGTGACCTGTGTCAAAGCTAAGCAACTCAACTCTATTTTCCAACTGTCTAATCTGGAATTCTTCCACTTTGGATCATTTACTAGAGAAAGTGCATAATTTGGACTGTCCACTAAAATTCAGTTTAGTGGAAGAGTAGTGTATGTATTACGTATCCCTTGTGAGTTTCCACTGCATCCGATCATTTGTTGATGAATTTCGCATCAAACCTTGACTATGAGATTGCGCAACCACTGAGTTCGATTCTTTTCGAGGATATTGGCGCTATAGAAGTTTGTTATTATCATTTATTATTATAATCTTTGTCCAAATCTCAAATCACACGATATAAAGTTTTGAGAATATTCTGGAACTAGCTATATGTGATCCAGAGACTAATGATCCAGAGACTGGTAGAGTCATCTTATATTTGACGTTTTTGTTTGTTTTAGTATTATTGTTAGTTAGAGTAAGCTTTAAGCAAATGTCCTTTACCTTTATGTTATATTCTTTTCTTTGGTGTGTTTAATTTGTTTTAGCTGTTTGTGTTCTTTCTGTCAAAGTGTTTTTGTCGTGTAACTCTGGTGTGTAATTTTGCCTGCGTCTAGGACCAGGTGGTAGCCATTCACATGACAAGTTTCAAAGTCACCAAACTGCTGACGAACTGGAAAGCAGGGATGGGTCGGGTGATCAAAAGCAAGTCGCCGTATTGGATAATAAAGTCAACCAATCAGACGTAACGGCGATGTCGCGTGACGGCAATCAGCATCAACCGCTGGCTAATGAACAGTCACATGTATATTCTGATTGGCCATCATTATCGAGTAATATGTTCCCGCAGGAAGACGCTTTGGATGAGAATCTTCTGGAAAACCAAAAGCCACCATTTGATACTTTAAATACACTGGAGATGTCTTCAGGTATCGCTTTGACATAGATAAGATTGATTAGAACAGTTTGATAAACAGTGGGGATGGAGATGAATGTTAGAAATTAATGTGTTAGTGTGTCACACACAATCATCACTTCGAAATATTGCACATTTTTATGCTTTCATTCTTTTTTGTTAATTAATTATTGTACTCATTTCTGGTGGTTTGTGTAATTGGTTTTGGTTGTTGAAGTGTAATGTTGTGTGTTCTCTTGCTCGCTGTGGTGGCGTTACAGTTTAGGCTGTGATACAGTATATGATGGTATGAAATTGTAATTCTGAGCCTCATTTCGCACCATATTTCTAGGCTTGCGGATAGACAGTGGACCAGATGATCAGACCGAGTCTGGTCAAGATTCGCTAAGAATGCAGTCAAAGATCCCAATGTTGCGGTCGAGGTCTCCGCTTATGTCTCGGCCAGGCAGCTGCTCGCCTCGGGTACGTGCACGCAGCATGTCACCAGCTGTGACCAGGAAGCATTTGTCACAGCTGGGTGTCGGCCTTCATCGGGCTGATAGAAATGCGTCAAATCTGTCACTGATCAACAAGAAAATGGCAAGTTTGACCTCTGCTTCTTATCCTGGTGAACGAGTTCGATCCCTCCCTCAAACACCTAATGAGGACTACTCACAGCATGATGCCAACAAATCACTTTTTGCTGGAGATGACACTGGCAGGTCAGCGGAGTTTGAGGCCAACGAATCATCAGCAGCCAATGATAATCATAGGATGAGTTCCAATGCTGAAGGGAATGAGGAGGATGGAAGCATAGAAGATTTACCCGAACTGTCATCGCATGACTCACAGATGTTTCGATCGGATGTGGATTACTTGCCAAGGTTGTCACGGCACTCAGTGCTGCAGAAGTTCAAGATGACGAATCATTCTCAACTGAGCAGTGCCTCTAGGTCTCATCCAATCAGGGCAACCGGTGAATCAACGGAGGCCCACAGTTCGTGCGATGAGACGTATGAGAGCGAGGACCTCAGCCAATCATCTGTCGTTACAGCCGATCTGAAGAAACGCTTCCTCCAGGAAAAAGAAGACCGCAAAGAGAAAGAACTAACCCTGGAACAACTCCAGAAAGAGTATAACAATCTTCTAAAGAAACACGCAACAGCTGAGAACCTGATCGACGAGTTGAGGCTCGGTGCCAAGGTCACACTGTATTCTGATGGTCCCGAAGCTGGGCAGGCCCAGATGGGCTCAATGCCTCCTGCCCAACATGGCCAAGTGTTCAACATACCACAGCCCGGTCTAGCCACTGTTGGCACTGTTGGTGTACCACAAGATGTTGGATGTGAGCCACAGCAAGGTGTGTTTCTGTGTGTTTGTGTGATTTGAAATTTACTATTCTGTGATATTTACCCAATATGACAAGTGGCAAACTTTAATAGTTACAAGCTTGAATATTGCTATCTTAATAAAAAGTTTTAAGTACAAATCCTAAAACAATCAACACTGATCCATGTCTGGTAAATCTAATCCACGTACATCCAGGTGTTTTGTCTGATTCGCATCTGAGCAATGCCTCGGTGAGTCATCGGGGCCAACGACGACGTACTCCAACCACCAACCACAGCCCAACATCTGTTTTGGCTGCAGCTGCTAATCCGGTCGAAATAACTCAGGAAGAATCTAGCTCCATCGCAGAAGAAGGTACCAAGTTATCTTTGTTCGCTCAGGCCAAGTCTGTTGAAGAGCAGGTCAGTGTGGTGAATTACGGGGGTGTTTTGTCTTTATTTACCTACATTCTTATTTTTTAACTTCATTTGCAAAATTAATACTGAATAATAAAATATCTTTTATCATCAGTACTAGCAGGGATATATATATATATATATATACATATATATATATACATATATATATGCACAGTGTTGCTGGCGCAAAATAAAAATATCCCTGCACCCCACATGGCACAGAATAAAACTCCATTACATGATATTGTACAGTCTCCCAAGCACTATTACATTTTGTGTGAACAGAAAATGGGTCGTGATAAACACCAAATATTTATCATCCGATGATTTCCTGATTTGAAATAATGCCAAAATCTACTGCTGTAGCCTTTTCAAATGTCATATCTATTAAATATTTACTGAATATAAGAATCATGCTTGAAGGATGGGAGAGATTTTGGTGGGCTGGTGATCTTGGCTGGTAAACGTCCAATTTGCATTATGATGGTCATGTGACTCAAATACTCTCCTCATTAGCTAGTTATCTTTGTTTACACTAAATAAAAGCACATGGTCTTGTTTATATGGTGGATTTCTCTCTCCCTCTCCTGTATATTTGTATGATCACATTTTTTGCATTTTATGTTAATATGATATAAATATGGATTTCATATATCATATTAACTGTATCCATATTTTACTGAAGGAAATATATGCAGTTTTTGGTAACTTAATAATTGGGTTTTAACTTAATCCTCTGTCCACCCACTGCTGATTGTGAGAAGCAGTTCTTCTCTATGAATAGCATTAAAACTTTGTTGAGGAAATCCCCTGCCCAGGAAAATCTACATGATTTGATGCTTATAGCATGTGATGGCCCCGCTACCCAAAGAATTTGATAAGTGGGTGGTGTCTGGTAATGGTGGTCTTCACCTGAACGGGCACAAGAAATAAATTCCTCAATGTGTTGATGAAAATTGAAACATCAAAATGTTCTGTGGCTGACTTTGACTATGAGTTAGCTGTAAATATGTGGAAGGAGAAGAAAGTCCATAGAATATATAAAAATGAGTTTCATCAATAACATTTTGAAGTATTTCTGTAGTCTTGTTTTTTCATGTTACAGATATTAGTGATATTCATCAATTTAATTATTCTTACACTGTAAAACTATGTGTATAAATACTTTAAATAGTATGCAAATGTCATTATTTTCAGTTCAAATATTCCTGGGGGTATGTGTTTGCACCCCTAAATGAATTTCCTGCCAAGTACCCATGTTACATTAAAATCCCCCACATTTTTAAAGCCTATATATATATATATATATATATATATATATATATATATATAAAGTGGATAGAGTAATGCACTGCAATTCTACAGGGGGTGGGTTTGAATTTGACTCATACATGCAATTGTGGGATGTTTCTTGAAGTAGTCACTCCATGGTCATATGTCCCAAGTGTGAGCAGTGCCAATGGCTAAACAATCCACACTCACTCACAAAAGATATATCTTTCTATGAAAGGCCTATATCCCCCCATTAGATATGATTGCATCACATTTGAGATATACATTTGATCACACACACATATATATATATATATATATATGTGTGTGTGTGTGTGGGGGGGGTCCACATATATGTGTGTATGATTAAGTTTTGAGAAATGTCATTGTTTTCTAGACGAAAGCCTTCCAAATTTTGCTTGGTGAAAATGCTGCGTCCTTGGATGAACAGGATCAAGGACTTAACAATGTCAAAGACTCAATGGAGAAACTACAACAGGCATACCGCGATGCCAAATCTGAACATGAGTACAGACGACGCAGGGGTACTACTGGACGAGACTCGGTCTTTGATCCGGGCAAGGAGGTGGAGGGTGAACTCTATAAGCTTAGCATGAAGATAGACGATATGGAGCACACGGTTCAGGAGAACCTGAAAAAGAAGTTCACCCGGATACCATTCCAGCATCCAGTGAAAGGGAATCATAACATTCTGATGAAGCCGACTCTGACATCAGATGGAGCAAACTTCTGGGAGCAGGCAGACTGTGAGACGCTGTCGCCACGGCGACCACCCAGCGTTGGCAGCATAGTCGGCGTGTCCGGTGATATCGACAAGACATTACACCAACTGCATAAGGATTACAATGCCCTGATGGATCGCTACAGGAAGTTGAAACAGCTGAAGAAGACACCGGAAACAGACCAAGAGATCAGTAATCTACTCAAGGTTAGCTCGGCTATTCGTCCACGTAATGTTGGCTATTACTTGGATTTTTGGGAGCAACATGATACAGGAATTATTCTTGGTCTTCGTTATTGGTCACTGATTATGTTGATTGTTTGTCAATTATTTGGTTGTTAAAATGCTGCGAAATTAATGCCTAAAACTGTAATTCCTTGGATTATAGTAATGATAAAAATTGTTTTATCCATATCTAATGAGACAATGTTTCATTCAGACAGAATAACCGAAACTAGTTTTTGTTCAATCACCTTGAATGACCTTCACTTCATAAACTTCGTTCTCAGTTTATCCCTTTTATTTAGTCACAGTTGTAAGTTAAAGAAGGAAAAAAAAATATTTTCATGTATAGCCAATATGGCTAAATAGAAAAGAAATTGAAAAGAAATTGATCGAGTGGTTGTTGTATTTGGAGAATATTAAATGGACTGTCCATTACTGGTGTTTAAGACAGGTGGCCTCTCATGTCAGGCAGTCATGAGGAGAGATTTTATAGTGTTTGTAAATGCATTTCCATTTATACTCCTAACATAAAATAGAAAATAAATTATATGCCAATGATTATCGCCACTGAATGTGTTTTCCATTATATTTTGTAGAATCTAAAAACCATATTCGAGCAGACTCCGGACCACAGAAAACCTGCCTTACCTCCAGAATTGGAAAGTCTGTAAGTGCAATTATTAACACACCAGGAAAGAGAAGATTCTGGAGTTTTTTGGTAGATTTGTGATGTTTCTGTATCCTCTTCAACAAACCTGATCATTTCAATGAAATGGTTTACTAAATTGTTTAATTCTTAACAAATATTTTATCGCATAAAACAACTTTAGGTTGTGACTAAGGGATTAAGTGTCAGTGTTGAGGTAATGTAGATTAGCTTCACATTTTCTGCAAGCATATAAACCATACATTGGAGAGAAGGAAGTCTGGTGTGGGGTTATGCTTTTTAATGTTGAAAAATGATGAAAAATGAAGTGCCGATTAATTGGTTAGTCACCCATCCTCTCACTACGGGACAGGTAAAGACCCTTAATTTCAAAACTGGTAATCATCATTTTCACCATTTACATTGGGGGGGGGGGGACGTGTATGATTTGTATAATTCTGAAATTGATAATAATTATGGATGACCCCTTTGGTGCAGTTCATTTTCTTTATGCTGAATATTTTCATATAGTCTTGCATCAAAGCTTTAAGAATAATGCAAAATCATATTGTATGTGCCTTACTTATGAAATCTTAGTCTGTATGATGATCTGTACTGTATAGGAAGTTAATGACACTAAAACCAATCTGGAGTTAGAAACTGTTGTTGAGTAAAACTGCCAATAAGTAATCAGTACTATGTATCACAACAATGATGATTATGATGATGATAATGATGATAATAATATGGTTTTCTGTAAAAATAATTGAACACTAACAAATTTCCTTCTTTCGCTGTTGCAGTTATAATCCAGTACGAGGCACATTTATGACACCAGATCAACTGCGTCAAGAACAGAAACACAGAGAGTCAAGGAGGGAGCATGCCTCAACCCGTCAGAGACAGAGAAACAAACAGGTCAGTGATGATGGCTTATCTATGTCTTGTTGCCATGGAAGCAGATTTGTAGAGAAGCAGAGATTTTCCCCAAAAAGGGAAATTGTTGAAAGCTATTATAATCCCGATGTGTCATTTGCAGTATCAGAGATTTGCCTGAAATCTTGTGTTCTGGATTATGGGTCAAATAGATCATGTGGATAGGCAATTTAGTTTAGACCATCACCACACCTAACTGCATATACTGTAATCTTCCATGTATAACGTGCACTCGTGTATAACCCACACCCCTTGTTGACCAGAAAAAATTCTAGAAAAACTTAGTTTTTTCAGTATAACACACAGGAGAAACTGGGAACATCTGCAGCTGGACTTGCGCACCATTTTTTTCTGTAATTACATGCACCATCCGCGTATGACAGCCTGATACAGATTTTGCTTCTTAGGTCTGCAAAAAGATCAAAAGCTGTTTGTCACAACCTTTCGTAATTGCTTTGATGTTATAATTAATAAACAAACTTGTCTCAATTGTGACACTTTTTCTATTGTTTCACTAATTAATGAAATATGACATGCCTATAAGTGGAGATGTTTATTTTTGTTCACATCTTGTATAATGATCCTTTTGATCATTTGGTAATTAAAAGTGATAAAAGACAATAATTAGACACAAGGAAATTAAATGATTTATTATAATAACCGTTCACACAGTTCAATTAAGTTTACAGTATTACAAATAGCAATGCACATATTCTTTTATCGGCACTAGCTTTATCACGGCAATATTTTCGATTGTGATTTTAAGTAAATCTTCACAAAGTTTGAACTATTTATTTTTTTCTTGGTATGGGGGAGTTATAGTTAGTTTAAATTTACAAGATTTCTAGGCTGGAAGACCATTTTACTATAGAAATAAATTTGAATAAGAACTGACCGGTCACCATTTTGGACTAGGCCATGTGGTAGCCTAAACTGCTTCCGCATGGTGTTTAGGCTGGTCAGCGCAAAAATAATAATAACAATAAATAACAATAATAACAATTTAATTCCTGACAGGCAGGGGTTTCAGCTGTGATCTTGGCTTTGTAAAGCAAGTATTAAAAAAACAATGGTCTTAGATGTCTGTCAAAAAGAAATCTTTAAAAAATGGACACAAAAACAAGTGAAAAAAGTGCGTTATTTAGGGATGGATAAACATTCACAGAGTAAACATATGAGGATTGGCTGTTAGATTTGAGTAAATCATAATATTTACTCAGGATTGAGGTGATATTTTGTTCTTGTCCAGTAATACTCCATTGCAAAGTATTGCTACTTAGTTTTTAGCCTGGTAGGTTTGCTGCTTCCATATGTAGGTAGTGTACATGACACAATTTTGTCACACGTTCAACAAACTAATATGTTGGATGATGTGGTAAGAGCCTATAAAAATCATAACTTTTCACCAGGATTAAACAACAACTTGCAATGCTGGACCTGTCCGACCGTAGTCAGTATGATTTATATAGGTAGGATCTGTTTAGCTATTCGAACTCCGAGGTCGAAATATTCTGATGTATAAGTATCTTTTGAACCACAGCAAATTACTGCTGACTGTAAACTGTGGTATCAAATTAGTTATATTGTATATGTATTAGCTTATCATTGAACCACACACATGTGTTATTTACTGTGAGGTGTAGTATCAAATGAGTCTTTTTAATTTTATCTGTGCTTCCATTTTATGTACATAGCCTACCCACAACCACTTCCCTGTGGGTGCAAAACCTTTGTCACATACAAAAAGCATATTGTCTGGGCCCCACAGGCTGATTTTTTTATATTTAGATATGTATTTAGTATGTATAGATTTATGTAGGTTTAGGTATATGTATGTGTATATTTATATATGTACAAATTGATGGATATATTGTATTTTAGGGATGTTTAGATGTTAATGCTCTGAGCCAGTGCCATCATATATATATATATATATATATATATATATATATATATATATATATATATATATATGTTACAGTTAATCTGTATAATCAGTTAATATGTATATTACCTGAAATTTTCAGGTAATCTGTATTAAATCTCAGTTAGCAATAGACGTATTACCTGAAAATTTAGGTAATATACATATTAACTGATTATACAGATTAACTGTAACATATATATATATATATATATATATATATATATATATATATATATATCCTAAAACACACACACACACGAAAGCATATTCGTTATAATTTCATTCTTTCTTTGTACAGAGAGTGATAGATACAAGTAGTACAGCTATTGAGAGTAGTGATATATCAAGTCCTGAGAGAGGTATGCCATTACATTGTTATTGTCACATATTTATAATATATGTATTGACTGATGCAATAGATGAGTAAAAATTTGGTGGGAAAAACTATTCATAAACTTTTTTTTATAAATTTATTCTGTCTAAAATATTTGTGGAAGAAATTTCTTAATATTGTACCAAATTAAAAATCAACCATGTTTGATATGGATAAACCTTTGATAGATGTACTTATATTCTTAAATTGATACCAATTTATTGGGACATATCTGTCTGTCTATATCTAAGTTTAGTCTCTCTCTCTCTCTCTCTCTCTCTCTGTGTGTGTGTGTGTGTGAGTGTGTGTGTGCACATGTGTGTAAATTCAAACATGCATGTAGTTCCACTACTGTCATATGGTGATACTACTATAAGCAGTATGTCTAGCAACTGTTGTTGAGCTGTTGTAATATTGTTTACTATATTTCATCAACTGTTTATGGTATTAAAGTTCATTTTGTTCTGATTAAGGTCATCACAACCACAATCACAGCTCATTAGACAAAGATTCAGGATCAATAAGTACAACCAGAGGCGAACGATTACGGCGAAGGCGTCAAGGTGGCAGACAGGTAGATATCATTAAAATCGTGACAAAAACATCAACAATATGATTATTTTGTTATTATCAATCTATTACTTTCGCAAGTTATCTCTGTCTAATTACTATCCATTTGATTAATCTACCTCATCATCAAGATCTCCGACTTAAGTTGTAAGAACTTATTTACAGTTTAATTTTGCACAATCCATTAACAAAGATATTTATAACAATGGAAACTTCAAAATTTAAAAAGTGAAGATTTAGATTCAAAATAAAAACAAAAATAGTTTTTTACCATTTTTTTTATTTTTGTGCTTTATGTTTGCCATTCTGACATTTCCTTTATTTGTGGGATATTTCATTCATCAATAAAAGATTTTAATATAATTGTCCCATCCCTTTAGTGAGTAGCTTCTTGGCAGTATAACTCCTGGGTGGTCAGCTCACTTGTTCCTTTATTCACTCATTCAATCGCTGATACACACTGTCATGTTGTCATTTTACCATGTTTGTCAAGTTTACCATGTGCACTATATTTACCATGTTTGTTAAGTTTACCATGTTCACCATGTTTGCCAAGTTTACCATGTTTACTGTATTTATAATTTTTGTCAAATTGACCATGTTCATTATATTAACCAAGCTTGACAAGTTTACCATGTTCAATATATTTACCATGTTTTTCATGTTTATCACATAGGACACTGAATGACCTAAATTGTGCCGATGTGTCGTTAAACCACATTCATCCATCATCATCCATCCATCCGTCATGTTTATCACATACTTTTGTTTACTATCCAGCTCCCAGATGCCAGCAGTAGTAGCTATAGAGACAGTGATTGGTCGACGGACCACCATTACCATGGCGACTACTCCAGCCATAGCAACACTCCTCACCATGGTAACCTCCGACATTCTGGTAACATTAAATCATCGGGTTCTGGCAGAAATCTATCAACTAAGGTATGTCATCTTGTGAATAATATAATACTAGTCTCTCAATATTTTACTGTTTAAGCTGGTGATTTTTTTCTCTCTCTGTATCTATTTGTATCCCTCTATCTATCTATCTATCTATCTCAATCGCTTATTCACTCACCATCTCTTACCACCAGATGATATGTTTAAGTAAGTAAATAATTTAATAAATGGTATATATGAATGAAGTTGTTATCTATAATTATATCATTATCAACGATAACAATCATTATGATTTGTGCTTACTAATCATTATTGTAGTTGGATTGTATTTATGGACAGTTTATGCATGAATTTATCACAGTGACTACAGTTATATATAAAATATGACATCATATCTGTGAAATAGGATAGATCAGTGTGCGGACAGCCATTGGTGTTTATTTCTTTCATTAACACCCAAGATAGCAGAGCTGCCAACCATTACGATTTATGCGGAATCATTATGATTTTCAATTATTCATTATGCCGGTACTCAAAAAAATATGATGAACCTGCCTTTTCCCGTAATAGTTCCATAAGGTGCAGTTCTGTCACTCTTTTAGATGCACACTGTATCACACGGCTTGCTTGCTTGTATTTCGCGGAGTATCCCCAGGCTGTCGCTTGTTCAGCACAGCCTCTATGGTGCCTCTGCCTGGGCCTGCAAATCAGAATGGCACATTATTTTCAGGGGGGCCCAGAATTTTGTGGGGTGATGGTTTTTACCTAGGCAGGAGATCCTCTCTTTCACGCAATGTTTCCTGATAAGCGAGTATATACGGTACTTGTAACCTTCAATAGGGTTTACACTTATCTCCAAAATTATTAAATGTTTTGGAATAGTTAAATTATAATCAGCACTAGAAGATCACAGAATTCTATCATTTAATTTGTCTACTTTACTACACAAGAAATATTAATTTGTTTCCCCTCACACAATTACTTTATTTAATTTTAAAAAACTTTTTAAAATCTATTTGGGATTCAGCCCTTTTTTTTTTTTTAAAAAAAAATTTTAAGGAAAAAAACATGTTAAATACAACTGAAGAGGGATACAATATCCTGAAACAGCTTCACAGCTAGGATGGTGATTGATGTTTTACTATAATATTGTTTTTCAACATTAATAATGAATATATGAACAAAAAACTAATTAATTAGGTGTGTTTTCGCTGTTGTCTTTCAAAGCCAAACTTAATCATGATAACTGCTGAGTGTGGCCTATACACGAGTATATACGCTAAATGTTGAGCAGTTTCAGATAGTTTCACAGGCTTTGGTAGGGTGCCTTCACAGTCTAGCGGTAGCATGTTGGATCACAGATCACTACCACCCGTGTTCGAATCTGGGCGTGGGCATATCTAAAGGTTGTTTCATCTTTGACTTTGCTTCATTACCTTTAGAGGTCGCTCGGCCCATTTAGCATAGCATGTGCACAAAAGTGGCCATAAAACATCAATCATCATCATCGTTATTATAACAGACTTTGGTGTGTGTGTGTGTGTGTGTGTGTGTGTGTGTGAGGCACAGTATTATATGTCTATTTTTATTCTGTTTATTCAGCAGGTTAGTGGTCGTTCTAGTCAACGTGATGATAAAGACAGTGGATACATGGGGTCAGAGGGTAGTCGCAAACGGGTAAAAGAATCAACAGGTGCTGGTGCATCTAGAGAAAGGTTAGTGTTTGCATCTTGGTAATTGATTTTCAAAATGCTAAAGAGTGCTTTTCTGTGGATTTAAAGATCTGATGTCAACACAGAACTAAATTTAATAACGTGGAATACAATTTATTATTAATAGAACAAAATAAACTGAAAGTATTACACCATACTGCTGCTGCTGAAACCATAATTTTATGTCTGTGGTTTTAGAGCTTTGAGTGAAATAAATCTTTGAGATATATATATATATATATATATATATATATATATTATTTATTTATATTCTGATGGTTCATATTTCTACAGTACAATGAAATGATAATATTTCTTTATTTTTTTCTGACAGATTGACACGACGAGGTCCAATTAAAACATCTGCTCTAAGGTCACCCGATCCACTTTATAGTGATACAGACTCGGCAAGTACAGCTAGTACAGTAGAGGAATGTCATAAAAAAACTGGTCATAGAACATCACATGAGAAACGATCCACTGGCCAAGGTAGGGTATCTAATGAATTGATATATTTAACAGTGAGCTCATACATATGATAGCAGATAGTTCTGCCCATTGGTGAATTGTGACCTGATTTTTCTAATGGGATTGAATTCTGCCTAATGGCAATTGTTTGGATGTTTGACAATTATGATCTTTGGATAAGTTGGTATAAGTGAACCTAATCTCATACAGAAATTCTGATCATCTTACCTTTTATGATTAATATTTGGTATCTCGTCAAATTTCTTTGCATAACATTTTATATGTCTTGGTTATGTGCCACTGAAATATGGATGTTTTGTTTATTGTCTGCATTTTCTATGATATAATTCATAACTATATTTTCCATATGAACATCGAGAAGATGCTCCTATCTTGATGTAGTCGCATGTCATAAATATTGTGAATGCCAATTATGATTTTTTTAATGTATTTGTTGATACATTTATGTTTGATGTTTGCTTTCTGTGATGGAGTGTATCCAGTAATTATATATGACAATTATTTGGAAGAAAGTTTGCATCATCTTTATTTTCTTTACTTCTCAGGCAAAAGTGTCACATAATAAACTTACGCTAAATATTTCAGCATTGATGATGATGGTAATAATAATAATACCAATAAAAATAATAATAATAAAGTATATTAAATAAACTGCCCTTACTAGCAGGAACCATTCAAAGGTGCTGTACAAATAATATGTAATACAATAATACTCCAAATAGTCTGATAACAATCCCTTTTATAAAGGTGGGATTTAGAAGTTAATAGGAATCCTCAACTGGCCAACAGGTTGAGTTAGTCTCCAAAATTAATATAATGTACACAAAGTAAATTGCTGAACCTAAGTTATGTGTACAAGTTAGCTAATTTGTACATGATAAACAACTCCACATGTAAAATGAACAACATGTACATAAGCCATTGTACAGCTGGAGTGTAATAATTAGACTGTCAAGATCTATATGCTTAGACTGTCAGACAGACTTTATTATAGTATCATTGTAGGTAGCTGTATATTATAGAATATTATGTGGTGTTACAAAATAATTTGGACACTTCTACTTTGACGTTTAGGAAGATATCAGTTGCTGATGGAATAAAACATGATTGAATAATATTGACTAAAATGTGACTAGTCTAAAAGACTGGGAACTTCTGACTACTGTTGTTGTGGCTAAACAAATGTTAATTTGTGGAGCTGATATTTATTTTGAATCCATAATTCATATCAGGATATAGTCACGGGATACGAATTACAAAAGAAAAGTAAACTAATTGTCACTTCCACCAAAGGTAGAAGGGTTACTTCATACTTTAAGTGTCATTGTTTATTTTCCATAAGAATCTCTCTTTCTCTCTCTCTCTCTCTCTCTCTCTCTGACTAATTCGCCCATACGTATACAGAGAGAGCAGAGGGAGGAGTGATACCTTTTAATCTCTATATGAAAGAAGCTTTTTAAAACCATATTTAGTCATTAATTTTAAGCCATATATCTGTATGTTAATTTTTGTGTGTGTGTATGTGTGTGTGTGGAACTGTGTATTTTATATAAAGCTTTGTGTGACAGTAATTGCCTACTTGTTGTGTTTACTTTAGCCCCTCCTTTGTGTAGAATCATAATCAATAATATTGTGCTGAGGTATATGTTTATGTCGACTGGAGAATGTCACGTGACCGGCGAGGACGACAAGTACAGTGATGATTGAATATAAACATCTCCATTAATATTTATCATCAACAGATTAATGAAGTCAGTGTGGAGGTGAATTGTTTGTTGTGTTACAGGTAAACATCATTCTTTTATCATATCATGTACAGTGAGTCCTGTATTAGCAGACCTCACCTACTGAGAACAGCTTAGGAGATTGTTATAGACAGGTGTTGTTGTTAGAGAGGGCTGTCTCGGTTTTACGATTGAAGAGTGTTTGCAATGAAGGGCAAGAACCAGGTTATATCAGTCTTTATAGAATCTGTCAGTGTAGACCATTTTTGCTAAGATAGGTAGCTAGGATAGGTAGTCTGGTTATCTAGAAGGGTAACTCTGAGTCTGACACCTTCTAGTCTCAGTACTTAGCTCCATTGATAGCGTATTGTGTACTTGACTCTGCTTGGCTTGCTGTTGACCGTTTTCTGAAAGTGACAGCCTCCAGTACCTCAATTTTGTATTACAAGTATTTGCAGAAAGAAAACCAGTATATGTTCTCACTTCTATTATATTATACCATATCTGTGATCGGATATATTACTCTTTATTACCCCTTTCAAGATAACTTTAGCTGGTGGTAATATAGCATTAGTACACCATATAATACCAGTACCTGTACATTTAATGCCAATAAATGTGTGTGAACTATTAGTGTTAACACATGTACAAATATTTACACTCGTATATTAATAATCTTACATGTACAAACAATACCAGAACATCTACTGTTAAGAAATATTAATTATTATCTTGGTGTCCATGTGAGTATAAACATCTGTACTGTATACATAATGTATATGTAGATGTGTAATATTTACTTGTTGATACTGTTTGTTTGATAATTGACATAAAGACTTCCTTTAAAGGGATAGTTCACCTTCATTTCAAATTTTCAGGACTAATACAGCTATACTCACAAATATCATGAATGGTGTCAAAATAAGCTCTTGAATGCTGATGTCAGTTGAACACAACAGTTTGACCAGAAGTCTGTACAGCCCATACAAAAGCATGTAAACCAGTGTGAGCAAAGAATGATTCCAGAACATAACGCAATTATCTTGTTAAAATTACATCATGAATGATATAACGTTATCAGTTTGAGCTGGAAGGAACCTTAGAAGATGATTCAAAATGGCTGAGATATTAATGCTCAAGAGCAACTATAATCCGCATCATTGTAGAGAGTGCTCATATGACATCAGAGCATTTCAGTTTTCTCCTTCCCACCTTTGAATCTGGCTTCAGGTGCAGTCATAATGGCGGCCCTCCAGTAATTTGGATTATTTTCCTAAATCTATGATATCAGGTATATTTCGTGATTATTATTGTGGAATTTTTGGTTATGGTTCTGAAGGTGAACTGTCTGTTTAAGTAAATATTTGATTCAGACCAGTGTTGCTTGAATTAAATTATGATTTAAATCAGAGTGAATTTTTATAGTTTTAATTTTTATTAACACATTTAATAGTGTTTTTATTCAGTATTGTAGCTTACACTAATTAATTATTAAGATACATAAAAATTGAACTGCAATTTATTTTCAAGATAGTGTAATCTTTATTTAGTATTTATAAAGCTGTATTTTGACATATTTCAGACCTGATTTAACTCATTTCAAAAATAACTTAAGTCTGATTTAAATCCAATAAACCTACTTTAAATAGTTTTTAAATAATATTTTTTTATAACCCTATTTGAGACAGCATGTAGGAATTTCCATAAGGACCAAAGATTAGGTGTTTGTGTATAAAGTTTATCTAGACTAAATGAGCCAATTTCACACTACCACCAAAAAGGTCTCCGGCTGCAATATGCAATATTGACTACAATATGCTCTTGAGTTACACAGTCCAGTTTAGGTGCGTAATAGAATATGGTCTAAATAATTAATATGGGTATGTTTATCTAGATAAGACAACAGTTCTGTAGACTCCTCTGATAAAGGGCAAGCCTACAGTTGGATTTGTTTGATTTCACCAAATGAGGGAAGGGCTCAAATGATGAGCCGATATCATACATTGTACTAGTGTATATTTCAGATTCATACTCTTCCTCTGAATCACTTGTAATGGAAGATTTGTCACCACTGTCACTCATAATCATCTGTGAAAAGTCTGTCAAGTTAGTTGAGGTCTACTGCTGTTAGCAGTTGGGTTCCATGACAAACTTCGGCAGTTTGCTTAGAATTGGTCTGCTTCCACCCTTAATTTAGTGATTTATCAATTAAATGTGCAATTTTATTAATTAGGGGTTTATTAGATCAATAGGAAACAGTGTCTAGTTTTGATACACAGAAAATGTTTGATACATTTTGTAACTTTTAAATCCATGATGTGGAACTATACAGTCTGACATCTTTCTCAGATCCCTGGAAAGCATACTATTGGTATTCCTAGTTGACTGTTATAGGCATATAACCCACACTAACCAGTGTGTGTGTGTGTGTGTGTAGCCAATGGAGTTTGAATCTTGGAAAGAATGGTTAAAGATTGGTATATTATTATTAACTGATGTTAGATGCTCAGCAGCTAATTTCAGGGACAGACTGTCATAAATATTTATAAACAAAACTAATATCCTTATTATAACACCAATAAAATAATTACTATGTTGATGTTAATTACCTGTTGGCTAGATGTAGTAATCATTTATAATAATTATAAATTGCATCTAAATTATAGATTGATGCCTCAGACTCAACTGATGGTCGTGTAAAATAGACAACAGGTTGTTGTTGGATCTGAACTGAGGTCCATCTAGTTACTAGTACAGCAAGTTATTAATGAACTAGAACAACAGGATGTTACAGTGACAGGTTTAACCATCAGTGATATAAAAGATGATGATTATTATTATCTGTTTGATGTAAAGTGATTGATGTATTTTGGTAAAGTGGTTACTATACATCTTCCAAAGTTTGAACTTAGTATCATCACTTCTAAACACGTCGATTTATGTCGCTACTATCCAGTTTGCTGGATCACCCCCCCCCCTAACCACAAACCCACCCCCAACATGGTAAATCAAATCAAGCAGTTAGTCTATAAATAATCTACATGAAATTCCGTGGACACCTCCGTGGTCTAGCAGTAGCTTGTTGGACTACAGATTACTATCACCCGTGTTAAAATCTCAGCGTGGGCATATCTGAAGGTTGTTTCATCTTTCATTTTGCTTCATTCCATTTGGAGGTCGCTCGGCGCATTTGGCCTACCATGTGCACAAAGGTGGCCGTAAAACATCAATCATCATCATCATCACATGAAATTCCGTAAAAAAATTAATGTTAACATTAAAAACATTAAAAATGTATTTTAATATTAAAAATTAACGTTAAGCAAACATTAATTTGTAACAGTGAATTTGTTCAGCTTCTGGATTATTATATTCAAATATATTTAACTTGTACCATCAGTCTATCATTATATTACTTTACTAGATGAGCTCTTTGGTATGTCAAAGTCAAAACGTTATCAACTCTCTCTCTCTCTCTCTCTCTCTCTATGTGTGTGTGTGTGTGTGTGTGTGTGTCTGTCTCCACTTATATAACCATCATATCTTTGTGTGGTATAACTCTTCTGTCCTGTCCTATGTATTGGGTTTGTGTGGGTTTATTTTAATTCTGTAGTTTTGTATTTTGTGGTTAAGTACTTCTGCCAATGTTGACATATGAGCTGGCTAGCGACCTACTTAAACCAAATAGTTGAATATGATCCTTGACTCTTTAAATGGCAGGTTTGGGTCTCGTGGTAAGAGATCTGTTGGATCTGGTAACGTCCATAGGTCAGCGGTGTTGACTCAGTGGTGGAGGTCAGTATTTGATCTCTCATCCAGTCTGAGAACAGAGCACCTTCACTAAAACATGACGACTGACTGATTAATGGCTTGAAATTCTTGCTCACAAAACAAACATGTCAGAATTAGACACTTTAAAGGCACCATTCAGTTGTGATCTTTACAATGACAGCGATCAGTCTTTGAATAGTTCGGAAGTGTATCAGATTTTAAGCCAAGAATTGGAGAGGATCGGTCAACCAACGACTGTTTCCGACTTGGATGCGACTGTTACTAATTTGGATGCCGCTTCAGCCTATGATGGAGTTCTCGGTTCTGGGTTGGATTCGAGTGTCCATGGGTCGAGAGCTAGTTTGGATGCTTCAAAGGTGGATGTGGATATCGTTGACCACGTCTCATCAAGCAGTGATATGGGATACGAATCTACCATCGCTTCTAGCATCGGTGACGGGAATCTGATAAAAATGGCTGCCACCAACGGTCAAACGCTAGCCATCTACCAACTGAAGTTCTTTTGGAGGAGATTTTCCTCAATGGTCGATTTAAACGGAGTTCATATTCTTACTTACGAGCGACCCGTTAAGTCTGTTTATGAACTGATTAGCGTTTTGCCATGTGATGGTATCAACAAGAATGGTTGTGTGAATGTTTCCTGTAAGTGATAGAATCCGTTTGAGGTATGCCTCTAAATGTCAGTAGAGTAATTCCGTAACATGGAGATACTTTTTCTCATTACTAAACCCGACTTTTTTTTGTTATCAGGTGGTAAATCTGGCCGGCACCATCAGGCTGCAGATCATGAGAGTTCCGATGCCAATAGAGGGCGCCACTCAGAGAGTGAAGAAGTCAGCATGATATCAGGCAATCGTCTTCTGAATAGGTTAGTATTTAGCATGATCCCCAGGGTGAATAATCGGGTAGAGATCCTGTTATACAAATACAAATAAAGATACGTTCAGCTATAAAACAGATCACATTAGTAATCAGCATACGATAACAAATATTCCATTTGTGAATGTTTGACAGCCATTTTGTGTACATTGTAAGCTATCAGATATGGCCTGGCCACAGTTTGAACCCAGGTGGTGAAGATCTGTGGCCAACTGCACTACCATTTAGGCCATGTAGACTCCCATTGATCTCTTTGTGGTTTCTTATTGTACATTGTTGTGTTTAAGTTATGAGTTCAAATTGTTCAAATGTGATGGCTTCAGAGGGAAGACATTTTGATGATAAAATATATTTCTGAGTGAACTATTTAGTAAATTAGAAGATGATGTGTTTTTAAAGTTTTTTGAAAATCTCTGTTGTCTTAGATTTTCTAATATCGGCAGAGACTGGGTGCTGCATAAGTAAAACATCTGTTGCCATAGGCTGTGGTCCGCATCTTAGGTACTACCAATAGATGGGTATTCTGGGATCTTAGAGTCAGTGCCTGGTGTATACATCTGTAATATGTCTCTCGGATACACAAGAGGTCGATCGTGCAATGCCTTATGCGTGTGGACCAAAAGTTTAAACTGAGCACGGTATTTTACTGGCAGCCGATGGAGTTTCTTTAACACAGGTGTGATATGATTATGTCCAGCTGTTTTAGTCACAATGCGAGCTGCCGTGTTCTGTACACGTTGCAGCTTACTGATCATGGTATCTGGTAGTCCGTGGATGAGCGCATTACAATAGTGAACTACAATATCACGGTATGTGATGTATCTATATTTTGGTCCAATAGCACCATTTAGTTATTAATGATGATCTGATACATCACACAACGATGGGACTTCGTCGTATATGATGATGGTTATCATTAACATTGGTCTAACTGGTAGCGCATAGGATCACAGATTACTACTACCCGAGTTCGAATCTCGCCGTCGGCATATCTGAAGGTTGTTTCATCTTTGACTTCGCTTCGTTGCCTTTCGAGGTCACTCGGCCCATTTAGCCTACCATGTGCACAAAAGTGGCCGTAAAACATCAATCATCATCATCATCATCTTATTGACATCACTACATTACACTTGTTATCTGATGAGAGCATCTCTGTGGCTTAACTGGTAGCATGTTGGGTTTTAAACCTCTAGTGCCCAAGTTGATGGCCGTAAAACATCAATCATCATCATCATCATCTAGTGCCCAAGTTCAAATCCAAGGTTAGCTGCGTCTGAAGGGTGTTTCGTCTTTCACTTCACTTAAATACCTTCAAATGTTACTCAGCTTATTTAGCCTACTATAAGCTGTACTTATGTAGTATTTTTCACGGGTTCTTAACTTCTTGGTTTGGCTGTGCCAAAGCCAATTTTCTCATTAACTTTCATTATATTAACATGTCAGAAAATACATATTTTAGCAATGTATTAACACATTAGGCAATAACATTAATGGTGATCATGTGGTGGCAAAAAGGGGATATTATTGACAACCAAAATTTAGTACAGCTACTGTATCCTTCATGATTTATTTCAGTTTCAGTTGAAAATTTTAAATTTTAAAACTTTGCCATGAAAATTTGGTGAATTTGTGTAAATCTGACATCTTTATAATGGAAGGAATTACTGCATTAACTATATTTGTAATTGGGATGATTCAGTGACAGTCTGTTGAAGTTATTCCTCTTCTTTTGTGAATTTGTGATTGATTGGCTTAGTTCCTTGTTACTTTTAATAGAACAAGGATTATGATAGGTTATCTATGTCCCCTTGTCTGTCTGTTTGTCTACCTGATTTTCTGTCAATTCTGTCTCCACACACACACACACACACACACACACATGCACACACACATGCAGGCACTAACATACATGTATTTGTGTGTATGGATGTGTGTGTATGTATATGTGTGTGTGTGATTTACTCATACAAATATTGTTACCTATTTAAGCTTATTTTTTTATTTTTAGGATTGACATTTCTGACCAAAACCTGCCTTCTGCTGTTGTGGTCAGTCAGGGCAGTGCATTTCAGGTGAAACAGACTCGACCACCATTAATACAGCCTCGTCCACTACAGCCAAATCAGGTAGCACCGATGACATTGACAGCTGCAGGTATGGCAGCTGCTGGCATGGCAGCCGTCACAGCACCACAGTACCAATATCAGTATCCACCCGGTAATATGGTACAGGCTTCCGGGATGATTCCAGTCTCTGGAGTGTCGACTGCACATGGACCAGTCCAGATGCACTATGGCCCCATAGTCACACAAGCTCAACCTCAACCTCATTTTAGTGCAGTGCCTCAGCCAGTAGTCAGTAGTTATGGCGGCGTAGAAGCAGTGAGGCCAATTGATCAAGTGATCAGAGATGATAATTTTGGCAGAGGACGTAGTCATTCTTTTGGTGGTGGACGACCGTCTGGTTTGGTTTCCCGTGGTCTGCAGCGGGGGCGCCACCGATCGACCCAGGCTCTGTCTGGTCGTTATGACGATGAACGCAGCAGTCGCGAACGTTATGACTTTTCTGGCTCGAGTTTCTCCGAAAGAAGAAACCGTTCCAGTGAACTGTACGACAGTCCCAGTTTGAGGTACACGGATCGGGTGTGGGAGAGTCACGCAGCGAGAGATTCGCCGTATGACTACAGGAAACGCTTCGAACAGATAAGAGAGGAACGTTATGGCCGCGATTCAAAATACCGGGATGTCAATCAAAGACAGCGTGACTTCTCAGTGTCACCGGAAGGGCACAATAGAAGACTACATCACGTGAGAGATCACAGAGATGGCCAAAGTCAGCGGAATTATTATGAGGATTATTTGGACTATGATGATGTCCAAGGTTATTACTCTGATCCAGAATCGCCAGAACGTTACACGAGATCCAGACCCCGCTACAACCGTCATTTTGATTCGAGGTCTCCCGAGTACTACAGGTCTGATCATTATGATGGCGTTGACGATTATGAATATGATACAGGTCCGCTTGATGAAGAAATATCTGACAAGTTCTGGCATCGGTGCCAGCGGAGTTTATGCTAATCCTGGAAATCAGTATTCTGGAAATGGAGTCCAAGCAGCTGGATTCGGTGGTGTGTCATTTGATGCCGTTGACATGGCAACACGTGGCATTCAGAATGTGCCTCACACGACAACGACAGGAGTCCAGTATATGTCCGAATCATTGCCAAATCCTGCTGCTTATGTTGAATATAATGGCAATGCTGCCAACGTAATGACAGGTGTTGGGACAGCTGTCCCAGCTGGCATCAGTACCAACCTGGGCCAAGCCGTTGCCGCCGCACCGGGGGGCTATAGCTATCAGTTTCAAGGAATGATGCCCACTGGACAGGTCACAACTGGGCCGATATCAAATGATCCTTCCCTTGTCATGGTGGCACCAGGTCAGGTGACCAGTGTGCTGCAAGCAACACCAGGGTGAGTTGTTACCTGCCAGAAATCATTATATACATTGATCTGGTCGATATTTAAATTTGAAATGCATTGCAAGATGTATTTGTAATATCTCTTATTGTTTTTGAGTTGATAAAATAAGATACAGCAGGTGATGCGCTGCAGGTGTGATCTGTTTGAAATTAGTTTTTGCAATATTTGACCAGCTAAAGGCTAGATTAGCAATTATATTATGAAGTTTCAATTAAAGTGGATATGATTGAATGTTTTAGCATTATTTCTCTATTTAATCCTTGATGTGCCATTATATTGACCCAGTGTCCATTCTGGATTATTTATCAGAGCTGCTGGCTATGTACCAGTACAAGTTGTTCAGAGCTTGCCACCAGGCACCAACGAAACTGTACCAGCTGTTGTTATGGGCGATGCGACTGGTGTGGCTGGGACTAACCCAGCTGTATTCAGGGTAGTTAATGGAACGATGACTGGTCCCAAAGTGAGATATTACGTCAGAGAATATGGGGTGGAGTCTGATGCAGAAGTGGCCAATAGGAGGAGGTAATATTAGTTGATTGATGGGTGGTATTGTTCCACATCCAGTACAGAGTACAGTGCAAATTGAAATATTAAATTAATGATTTTTCAAAACTTTCCTTTGCATGGTTTTAATGTTTTATTTATTTGACCTTCATACTATTGAAAAATACAACACACACACACACACACACACATACACACAGAGAGAGAGAGAGAGAGAGAGACAGACAGACAGACAGACAGACAGACAGACAGACAGACAGAGATATTTAATATACTGGCAAATGAGTCAGTGACCAAATAATTGACAATAATTATTGACATAATCAGCATGGCATTCTATTTTCAGGAACAAATATACACCAAGACGAGGTACCCAATCGTATGATGAGGGTCTTGAGGTAAATAGACTTAATGCTAAACAGAACTCAGTCAGATAGGAGAACTGTATAATGTTATAAAGCTCTCTGAGTCTTACTATGTTGGTCTGTTTGTATTGAGATATAACTCTATTATAATAGTACATTAATTATTTAGTGGTCTGTGATAGTGGTTAGACATGTTGGACTAAAGTGGTAGTGCAGATGGCCACAAACCTCCAGGTTCAGTGTTCGGATACCTGCCTAGCATTGTCTGAAGGACATTTCATCTTTCATGTGACTTCATTATTTCTGTATCCCATTTAGCCATTATGTGCATAAACATTACCATAATATAACATTTTAAACATTTGACGTTAATATTTATTTGAATTTCAATGTATATATTTAATATTAATATTAATTTATTATTATTATAGCAGATGGCCATTGTGTCAAAGACAAATGTCCATCAATGACTCTTTTCAAATTTTGTGAAAACTAATTAAAATGTAAACGTCTTAATTACCAATTATGTAGACACATTGTCTTTGGAAGGAAGTATGGGAGATATTTTCTTTTTATAAGATTACCTGAAATATAATATTTAGTTGCTGACTGACTTCACACATATTTAGACCATTTGAGAGATAGCCTTTTTAATATAAATATATGTGCTATGTAGAAAATCACGTATTATTTTCCGGATAATAGTTGTATAAAAATAAATATGTATAAATAATTGATTACCGTATCAATGGGTTACAACAAATAAAATCAACTCATGTTTTTCTTATTTGGGGATGACTCCATTTAACACACATCATGGTCATATTACATGTATATTGATAGATATAAAAATATTGTACATGTTTATTCAGTCTTTTCCTTTGTGATATATAAAAAAAAATTTAAGTTCATTCTTATGAAGATAGATTTATCTTTACAGAAGACATGTTAAGTTTATGAGACAAAACCATCTTATGGTGATATATACCATAAGATATGTTCCAACTATGTTCATTCTCTGTATTTGATTTATTGAGGATGTAGTGAAACATTTCATTTTGTGACAAGTAGTAATCAACATTTTGTCTTGGATAGCCTTAGATCTATAGCCAGTTTTCCTATATATCATTAAATCATTCTGCTTACTGTGATGGCTGAAGTTCAGGTGAATTTAGTGCTATAGGTTTCATTTTCCCCCGAATTGACATTAAAAGGTGTCATGTTGCTTGCATATCTTTTTCAAAATGAAAAAAATGCCAATGTTCTGTGTAGCCCGGCATTTATGGTATATTTCAATATGAATTATAATAATTCAGAAATGTTAATATATCATTTCTTGTCAAACACATCAGATAATTTGTTTTTAAAGTTTTATAGAGATTGAAATAAATTGGCTAAATTATCTGGTCTCTGTTTTAAAGGATGGCTTTTTATGTTGCTGTCTCTTAATTAAGCTGATGGGCTAACAGAATTCAGTTCTATAAATAGAAACAACTATTCATGACCATCAGATTTGATATAATTTAACTTCGTTTTTTTGTACATTTTACGCCATTTTGAAATGAAAAGAGTAGTTAAAAACTTGCAGCATCTTACTAATAGTTATGTAACACTCTATTGTTAATCTAAATGTTTGGATTTAATTTTGATTTTGACAGATGGAAATCATGTTAGACAAAGGGGTCATATTCAGGTTATTTTTTAGCAAGATGCAACTGATGCAAACAATAAATTGTCCGTGAATATGTTTGCCATTGACCATAGCTGCATCTCTGTAAAATCCTTCGTTCTTCGCATCCAGATACTTACATTCTACTGCGGATGTTTGCCAAATTCATTTGTTGACACAGATTACTGTTGAAGTTTGTAGGCACAATGTTTTTAATCGAAATGTATTTTTCTTGTTTACTTGACAGGACGAGGATGATGAAAAGGGTGAATCTCTTCGCGCCGCATTGAAGACGGCAAAACAACTACACAGGATGTCAAACAAAATGAAGGAGACTCTGAATCAGGAATTATCACGAACATATCGTAAAACAATGACCACTTGATGGTGTATTGTCCCATTTCAAGGTTGTCTTCATCAGTGCAGAAAATTATAGTTTTATGAAGAATGTTTTTTTATCAGAATCAAACTTTCATTGTTATAGAAATATCCGTGTATTGTCAGAGACATTTACGTCATCTTCTTGGCATATTATTGGATGACATGGTGTGCTATATCTATTTCATCAAGGTCACTGCTGAATGCATCTGTTACGCAATGTCTTCAGATAATATTCCTAATATACATTCGCCCTTTAAGAGAATGAGCGATGCTGTCTGTCTGTGATGATTGATGCAGGTAACGGCATCAAAGAATCACTCGAAGGATCACTTTATCAAATTGATCACAGAAAGGAAAGTGGTAATAATAGAATGAGTTATCCAACATACAGATTACTGTATACCGCCGTGTGATGTTGTTTAGATAACAAATTTATCAAATTGATTATTGCTCATATAAAGAGTAGTACATCAATCGGTTAGGTTAATAGTGTTCTGTTCCCTGACTTTTGTTTACTGTATGAGTATCAAGCAATATTTGTTATTATTCCATGCTCAGTGTTTATTTATAATATTGTGATATCAACACTTGAAGTGTGACTGGCTGCTGACTGAATGTAGATGACGTTTATACACAAATAATGTGAGTGGGTCAAGTTTTATGTCTGATAACTTTTGATCGCTATAGTTTGTAATTATCATTGTAATAGTAACACAATCAGATACGGACAGACTAGTAAACAAACTTTTAGAGACCATGGACTACGATGTCACAGGTGATCCTTAAATACAGGTTCCAACCTTTTAAAATGGGTTCTCATTTGACTGGCTGGAGAAGCCGGTTTTTATTGCCTGTTTAGGAAGATGGCTGTTTACGTTTGATATCCATGTGTGTTATCTTGTGTTTGTTGAGGCATTTTTAACTTCAGGCTGTGCAGCAATCAAACACACTCCATGGAAGAAATAGCCTTTGGTCAGGACAAATCAGGGATTGTACTTCGTCGTATTGGTGTCCCTCTGTAAAGGCTTTCGACTATACTTAAATTTTATATGTTTTACTTTATTCGGGTCTTGTTTTGTTCGTAATTTCCGTAACTTTTGCCAGGAAGATTTCCATCTATTTCTGAATCTAGCTGCACAGTTTGGTTTCAGTTTTGCCGTAGAGTTTTTTTTAGTTTTTTTTGGCAAGCTGTAATTTGAGCAGATTTTTTTCCCCAGCTTGGATCAGATTGTCATCGCGTAGGTGAAACCTTTATTCCGATTTAATTGCCTACGTTGCACATCGTTTTTACTGAGCATAATCAGAACCGCTAACCAGATGTTGATGATGTACACCAACCTCTCACATTATATGGTGCTATTTTTTTAAATCTTTTAAATTGGCCATCCTTTTGTGTGATGGCATGGCATTAGTGATGATGAAGTAATGCCATTTTGTTATGAGCTTGCACGTTATTGAAGCAAGTTGTTGAAACGGTCAAAGCTCGTATTTTATTGAAACAAGTTGGTGAAATTATCAGGGCTTTATTTATCTATTCCACTGAGTATTGTAGAATGGCTTTGTTCACAGCCCTAGTAATTAAGGAGTCCCTATTGTACCCTCATGGAGTTGTATTGGGATACTAGGTCTCAGATGTTATGATATATTTGCAGACCTTTGGTGCATATGTTATAAATATTTAGCCCATTTCTTTTGAGTTTGTGTTGTATGAGGTCAGTCCGATGTAAAGTGTGTTATGATCCTGTTATCGTTGAAAGTATTTTTTTGAAAAAATGTTGCTGGTTTGAGTCCCTTACCATTTGATCCGTGTTATCAGTTCGCCAATGGAAATAAAAGTCTGTTTCAGTTTTATCGGATGTGTAGGCCATGTGACTGATAAATGCATTATAATAATTGTCCACAATACAATTCTTAAAACCAACTATTATTTGTTTACTGTTCTCTAACCTCTGACATCCATCAACATAAATTAGTTACTGTGCTTTTAAAATGATGTTAAATGTGCAAGATTATTTTTATTAAAAATCTCTACTTTCTTCACTTAAATCCAAGTGTTTGTGCATATGCAACATAACGTCTCCAACATCTGGTATGTAGTTGACGAGCCTAGATTTGGTGTTTCAGCATTAATAAACCACAGTCTAAATGTGGTTAACATTTATTTAATAATTTTGTTACATTCAGTCTAGCTCATCGTATGAAGTTAGTTTGATTTAAAAATTGGTGGAATACCAAAATAATATTCTGATCCTTTTTAGTTAAATCTCCTGTGATGACATTATTTAATTGTTCATGATTTATGCTGTATTCTTGTGATCTGTCCTATATCTGAGTAGTTTTAAGTTGTTTGTTTGACATAACCAGTATTATACTGTGAGTATACAGTTAACAGCACACATCCTTGTCTCAAAGTCCATTTTCCATCTGTGCCAAACTATTTATTTTCATTTTCTGTACTTGTGTATGTCTGTCTGTGTGTGCGTGTGTGTGTGTGTATGTTATTACTCTCTCTTTTTAGGTGCTGTCAGTGGTGTTGTCTCAATGCAACAGCTGTCTGTTGCACACAATGGATTGTAATATCTTTAAAGAACAGATTATTTTTACTGACAGTAATGTCAGTACTATGTTTCAGGTAACCAACCATATACCGTAATATTTCCGCAAATCTACTTTCTAGAGGTCCGTCCATAACAAACTGGTCTTCATCGTCACTCAATTGATTGCTTAATTTGTCCCATTTTACTTTTATGCTATATTACGTCAGAGTTTCATTATTTTATTGTATTGTGTTTTTTTTTGGTACTTTTATGTATATCCGTTTCCTGTGTAGTCCCAAAGTCACATTACATTTTATAATGCCGAGTCATCACTTAGTTTGCTTTACATATGTATATTTGATACCATTGTTGTTGTTGTTTTAACAGTTTCTTTTTGTTTATTTCTTACCTGTTTTACTCTGCTCTAGCTCCGTGCCAAACAATTAGAGAAAAATAGCAACAATAAATTGTTTGTTTTTTGGGTTTATATTTATTTTCTGTTCTCTTTGTGTAGGAGAGCACAGGAGAGTCTGTAATGTATGTTATGTTTAATAAAATTGTCCAAACTCTGATGGTGTGTGTTTCTACTAAATTATTCCAACAGTGTGCGCAGTAATTCTTCCTCGCTGAAAAACTGTACAATTTATATTTTATGTAAAACAGTTTTAGTATATTCAGCCAGTTACTGGTTCAGTTTAGTAACGTTAATGACGATGAACATCTGCAACACATGATTTAGAAAATGAAACACACTGATATGTTAATTTGCCTCATTTCACATAACCTGTGGTTTGTTTAACTCCTTAATTAATACCTTTAATATATATATATATATATATATGTCTGTGTGTGTTACAGTTAATCTATATAATCAGATAATATGTATATTACCTGAAAGTTTCAGGTAATACGTCTATTGCTAGCTGAGATTTAATATTTCAGGTAATATACATATTACCTGATTATACAGATTAACTGTAATATATATATATATATATATATATATATATATACTTAGGCAAAACAATTATTTTTGTTCATGACCTTTTTCCTATGGGATATTCAAGGCATTGAGATTGGAAAAAATTTAATTTCTCCCCCAAATTCATTCTGATAACGATAGTATTTATTTATTGTCTATAGCTACATGTCAATTATATCTTAAGATATAATATTCTCCATTTGCAACAAAATAGAAAGGCACTTAAAAACCATATCATAACGTGATATGTAAAAAAACATCGTCAATAAGAAATAAACATTATAAAACAATAATTCAAAGTCGAGAACATTATGATCAAACAAGGTTCAGAGCACAACTCATTCCGTATCATATATAATAATGAAATCATGCGTTAATAAGTACAGTTATGATGTTCTTTGACTTGGGGTCATGAATTACTTAGTAGGAGGAATTTTTCATCTGACCAGGCAACTGGCAATTTAAGGTTTTCTCCAACGAATAATGCCATCTATTGTAAATTCGTTTAGAATTAAGTGAAGCAGTACATTATAGATCATATCATATGCGTCTACCTCATTTGAGGTAGCTAAGCCACGTAAAATAACTGCCATTTCGGCTATTTTTTTTGTTCTACTTTATATTTATAAAGTGAATTGGAAATCTTATTTATGAATATTTTAAATTGCTATCTTAATTGTTCGGTGTAGTCAACTGAAGTAACACTTCTTTCCTACATATCTTTTTATATTCTGTAAATGTCTGTGTATTTTAATTAGAAATAATTAACACTCTTAATTACTACCGTGAACACCGATAAAATATAATTATTAATTTTAAACAAAATTCAGAGCATAACTTATAGGCTGTTTATTGTTACGTATCCGAGTGTCGGAATCGTGTTCGTTGATGATAAAGGTCCGAGCACTCTACGCGCGTGCGCCAAGATTGGGTGTTTCCGGTGCTCGGACGCGGAACAGCAAGCCGAACATCGGAATCGTGTTCGTTGGTGATAAAGATCCGAGTATTCAGCATCTAAACTATGCATCATCAATATTATTATAAATCTGAGCAATTTCATGATTATTTTTCATTTGCTACTAGCGTTTACTAAAGATATTAGATTAAGTCTATTAATAAACATTATCATTAGATTAAAAAGAAAATCTGACATTTATAAGAAATGCATTATTTATGATTCCGGCACCCAAGAAAATATTATTTTCTACAGGTATACTATTTATTCACTTTTATATTCTAAGTGGGGTTTTTCCAAAGGGAGTATTTATTCCGTGAGATTTTGTCAAATTCAAAGACATTTCCAGGACCGGGAAAATGAATTTGTTATATTCCAAGTTTTCTAGGACATCTGGGAACCACGATTATATGTAAAGCAGCAAACTATCAAAAGCATCTTCTACTTTCAACCCAAATATAACTACTACATATGCTCGGCCTCCATATTTGAGCGGAAGTAATATCAAACGAGGAATAATTGGCGCATGCGCATTCAGTGCTCGGAGCTATAACGCTAAGGTACAGGGTTCCGATGCTCGGATAATAATAATATATATTTAATAAAGCGTCCTTACTAGCAGGAGCCATTCAAAGGCGCCCTACAAATAATATGTAATATAATAAAAGAACGTATATAATCTATATATACAGTAATACACGTTCTCTGCTTTCGACCAGCAGCTTACTGTCAATTTATATCAATTGTGGCTATATGAGTATATCGGGTCAATTTGCCAGGGAAAATTTGCGGAGCAACTTCCCCATTGATAGTTGTCCATATTCTCCACGAATAATCACTGTAAGGTACTTTGCGCTGAAATAATTGTTCTGACATTTAACAATTGGCTTTCTATAAAATGATAATGCCGGAGTTATTGTTAATTATCAATGGTAATATCAAAGAAAACTGTATCAAAATATTTCCCTGGGATGTACGTACCGGGCATTTACTGATAACAAATTGAGAGAATTAAGTTACATTTTGTATATTAATCATGCATTTTCGCATGGTGAGGGAAAGAAACAATGCTATTTGATTACTTAACGTGTTCATGGGATCGAATTCCAAAGGGTAGGGACAGCAACTGAAAAAGTACGACTCCAAACATGAGTTTTAACCCTGGAAACAGACAGCAAGTGAAAAGAGTTGGCTAAGCAATGACAAGAGTTTGAAAATAAGGCGAGATTGAACAGGGAGCCAATGAGGTAATTTCGGGAGTGTCACAGAATGAGAAATCTGAGGAGATCGTGTGACAACCCTAGCTAAACAGTTCTGAACATATTGAAGTTTTAGAATATCTTTAGATGCGATGTTATAAAGAAGATAGTTGCAGTAATCAAGCCTATAGTATTAATGAATACTGTAGCACTGGTTTTGGCGGGTGAAAGATAAATATATAGCGACGAATACGGCGAAAACCATCCAGGTGTATTCCGATTGTTATGCGTATTAGAGTTGATTGTACATAGAACATATTTTGGTGTGCTGTTGTTGGTAAGTTAGATATAATTCTGTAACCTTTCACATGTACCCCCCGTATCACCCAATGGTTTATTATGATTATAAGTGAATGACATATATGGTGTTAAATACTTTAGGTAAGACCAAGAAAAAATAAAGGGTTACATTTCTGAAATGTTTATTATTATATTCAAATATATATACTACATAAAAGGTGTACGATATAGCACGAATTTTCAAGTATTTGTTAAAACCATTGTGGTGTTGATATTATATTTACCTAGGAAACTTTCGGATAGCAATAAACCCTTTTCCCCTAATATTTCAGAAGATACAAGAAGCAAACTTAATTGGATGATAACCATTATATATAATTCTTTTGAATGTGGGGAAAGTTTTAGCACGAGTTAATAAAATTCTTATTGAATATATAAATCAAAAGGCTAGCAGTAATATTTATGGTATTTTTCAGGAATTTTGTTGATGTATTTTTTAGAGATTAAATTGACTCAGTTTGGACTTAATTTTTTTACTAATAGTAAATCACATGGGTCAGTTGGAAACATGAATGACGTCCTGTACAGAAACAAATAATAATCTCATAATAATAGCAAGTGGCGCCCTCATATATTACACGGACACCATTGGTGATGCCACCTATATTGATTTAAAGACTGGTACGGTGCTGCCATCTTATGACACGACACAACTATGGAGAGCCGATACATTTATCTTTCTAAACGAATTCCAAAAGTCTCTTAATTTTTACCAAGTTGTAATCGAGACTAGAATATTAATAACAAGCATATATTTAATTAATCATGACCATCTGTTGATCTATACTCCTGTAGCAAGAGTGCCATCATGAAATTAAAACAGTAGTTAGCTTTCCATCAGATCGGAAGTGGGTCATTGAGTTAGCTGGTATGTTTATGTCAATTGTTGTCAATTAACATAAGCCATAAATTTGTAATTTCCCGGTTACATCTCTCAGTGATAGACCTAACACGCACGGTCCATGAATAACCACAACGATATTTACTAATGAGAGATACATCCCATAAACAGGTAGGTGTTTACACGTTGCCGTCTCGTGTATTTTTGACGTTTGATAAGACATCAGTCATTCTTTATATAACTTTATTGACAAACACGTTCAGAATACTAAAATAATATTTCTTTAAAAAGTAATTTAGTCCCACATGTTTTTCTAGATCAGTTTATTTTGGCATGCATTCTGTAAATTCATTTCAATAAAAACACATTTTTACATTTGTTATCATTACCAGTTCAGTTGAGCGGTTGAATTGATTTGATGGCAATGAATGCGGAATAACCGTGACTAATTATTAAGCCGACCCCCACAAACCGGATACACTCATACAGCTAACTAAGTCAGTGTTGAAATATTTAATGTCACCAACCAACCTTCATACATTGTTATGGTATTGAACATATGAAATTATAAGTTATCAATATCACTCATTTGATGCCCAACCATTTGCATCTGATTTCGACTGAACTAATTACTATTTTATTATAATTTATTTATGATCTAAATATAAGACAGGTAGGCGGTGTAGCTTACCCTGAGCTGTGACTGTGTCATTCCTTCTACTTTACAGAAATAAACGCCTTTTTTGGCAAAACTATATCTTTCAACAATAATTCTCAAATGTTTTCATTAAATGGCTTACAGTTACACTTACAGTGTTTGGACCCCTTGATTTTGATCTATCCACTTGAATATAGATGTGTTTATCATTATTTTTAAACCTATATCGCCATAACAGGAAGTGGACACCCAAGACGGTTTTTTTTATGTTAAATTTCATGGATCATGCTAACAATAATGGTAATTATTATTGATTTACATAAGTTGTTAAAAGGGTTGGCAGGTTTAATCTGCCTGCTGGGCTAAACCCGGGTTTAACCTAGGATGGGCTAAACCCCCATTTTGGATTAAACTGGGATAAACTAATTTTTAATCGTAATGCTAAACATTTATTGTCGATATTGAGCACACAAATAACAATATACTATACAAAACAATAACGTATATTCACCAGTCTAATTCAGCACCACCTCAAAGTTCACAATAGCAAGAGACAAGCTTGGCTGATTATGTTGATTGGTGCAAATTGTCAGCATCTTAACAACATCTTTAAAATGCATATAAAACAACTACTGTTCATGTGCATAAAATGTATAAATTTGTGAGTCAATATACTGTATTCTGAGAAAACCCGGGTTTAACCTGCTGGGCTGGGCTGGGCTAAACCAGTTTAACTCAGGTTAAACTCCAACCCTGGTTGTTAACGAAGCTGGATATATATATATAGGACTTGATTATGTGATGTGACTAAAAGAAATACGGTACAATAAGTGCAATTTACTTTATCATAATGATATATAATTTTTCCTAAGAGTATATTTAAATCAGTTTTCAGAAAAGTGTTGTTTGTGCAATATTTATGTTAATTTGTGGTCACTTAGTCAAACCAGTTAAAACAAAGCTTAGTACTTCTGGTGGGCTAATTTACCTACAGTTCTATTTCTTCAGAGTTTTACTTCTGACATTACACAGAAATCTTTCTCTGTTTTAATATTATGCTATTATAAATGTTGTTAATTGGTACCTTGTATCAGACCATCACTGTTCCCCAGTTGGTGAGAGTATACAGTTCTGGTTATAAATACATATATGAATACTTAAGGTCAGTGTTTCTAATACATAACTCTACAGTGAGATTTTTTAGTATGATGTTGGCTCAAGTAAGTAACTGAAATTTTGCTACATTATTGTCTGGTAGCTATTTTCTATTTAAAAATGTTCCCATTCATTTTTGTTCTCTGATCTCCATTTGGACTTAAAGCCGAGTTTCCATATTATGCAGTATACAAATATGAAGAAAAATGGAACAGATGAGCATGATTCCATATGTGCGACAGCATTTGCAAATGCAACAAACCAGATCACTCCATGTTCCAAACGTTCTAGGACACTGAATGGCCTAAATTGTGCCTGATGTGTTGTTAAACAATATTCATCCATCCATCCAGATCACTCCATGTAGTGATTCATGAATCCTGAATATTACGACACAAGGAAAATAGGTCAGAAATTGTTCGTTGCTATTCGTTTATTTGGACGCACACAAATCGTATACTGCAATGTTTTATATGGAATCTCAGCTTAAGACTTATAAAACATAAAATTAGACTGAGTTGTGATTGGTTGTCTAATATTGGGGTTACACCCTATGCTAGGTAGTTGGGGAGGATCATATAAACTCGATAGTCCCATGAACACTACATTTTGTACTTATGTCAGAACAAACATTAGACCAATACTGCCACTTGTGGGATTTACATGAAAACACCACCTGAGGTAGGTTGGCCACATTAGCCGAGGGCACTATGGTATTTTTCAAATTGCCCAAAATGGTCAGCACTGTTTATTGTACTATACCAAAGAAATAGACTAACTGTATGGCTTTTTCACTTATAACCACAAAACCTATATCCCAACCACCTGTAGCCACACACATATATACTCTGCCACATATACCTCATAGGGTTTATGTGGCAATAAATGGAGCAATCGTTTATTATTCGGCTTTGCAATAATGTTTTGACTGCCATCTTCTGGCCTACTTGTCAAATTTAACATCTGTAAAAGATAGTCTGTGTAGAACAATGGCTATGTGTTTGAGTAACCCTTGGGCCTTAATGGCAGCATGCGTTGTATGCTCCCTTGGAAGTTGAGATATGTGCTGGTGGAAACAGGTCTGAGTCAGGGATAATAATATTGTAAAGTGCCTTAGAGCAGCTTCTAGCTGAATAGGGTGCTATATAAATGTCACATATTATTATTATTGTACTGCTTTCTTTAATATAATGGATGAAGAGCACTAGCGGGGGGGGATAAGTAAACTATGAAAGTGAAGTAACTTTAGCCTAGTTGACAACCAGTGGGTGTTTCCGGTAGTTATATTCGCTTTAATCACTACATCTCACCCATATCTCTGGAGGTGGTGTACTAAAGGTCAGAGTTGAGATGGTACTTTTGGAAGGTACTTATTTATGTAAAGGTTATTGGCTGAAATCAGATGGTACCATTATGATAAATGCTGTTTAAGACACTGAAAGGTATGCCAACATGGTATTAAGCCATACAAATACACTGGTCTGATTGGTACCATAAGTCAAAGTGATGTGAATTATATATATATATATATATATATATATATATATATATATATAATATATATATATATATATATATAACACACACATATATATATATATATATATCATTCAGAGAATTAATTGATACTCTGCAGAAGTGGCATATCATAAAATTCAGTAGAATCTTAATTAATAAAGAAGTGGTGACATAAGATAATTAAATATAAGTTGAATTGTTATAATTATTTATTTATTGTCTGGTCGAATGTTCTAGTAAGTACATGGTCTCTGGATTATTATGTAAGGGCTTTAGTGTGGTCTGCGTCTTATTCTCCCTCAATGCCGACCTGTGTAATCCAGCAGGGCCCCTCTGTGGTCCAACTGGTAACGTGTTGGATCACGGATTACTACCACATGAGTTCGAATCTCGGCATGGGCATATCTGTAGGGTATTTCGTCTTTGACTTCACTTCATTACCTTTCGAGATCGCTTTGCCCTTTTTGGTCTACCATGCGCACAAAAATGGCCATAAAATATCAATCATCACTCATGTCTTGAGATAGCATGCTGTTTCTAGTTATTGGGGAGGGGGGGTATACAATCCCTAATAAACCATCATTAACCAACCAGGTATGTGTGTGTTATGACTGATTTAGCCATGGAAACAACAATGTGTAAACTTTGCTTTATGATGATCCACTTTTGTACACAACAGTGGCAGTGCTATGCTAAATGGCTCATACGATCAACTCAAGTGGTAATGAGGTGAAATGAAAGATGACACACCCTTCAGAAGATATGGGCAGACTCTAAGGATTTAAACTGGGCTCTGATAGGTCTTTGGGCAAACGTTCTATCAGTTAGGTCATAGAGTTAGCAATACAACAACTGATCTGATAGGTCAGTTGTTGGTGAATGATTTTGAATCAAGGATAACAAAAATTATGATGGATTATTTAAATCGTACAAAGTCGAAATCTGATTTTAAAACTTGCCTGTGTTTATTTTTCATTCAGGATCTCCTATTTGTATTTGTTCCTGCTGGTGAGGTGGTCTTTGTAATGTTTACATCATCACTATTGTTGTTGTCATTGTTATCACAGTTTTAATCATAATTGATATAATACGCTATTGATTTTGAAAATAATACTCCTTTATAAAGAAAATAATGATCCAGATGAAAAAAGACACTCTTAAGAACGGGATTGTCTCCCCTTTCCAACATAAAATGTACCGACATCGTTGTCACAATGGACTGTACTAATCCTTGGTTTAATCCCGGACTGACATGGGAGGATAGGACACTTGTTTAGAGACTGTTTATGGCTAACTGTGGCATTTGAGAGACTTAAGTCATGATCCGCTTGATGGCCTGGTATAACAGAGATGTGACACACAAAGGACACGACACTCTCATTGATTGTGTGTTCGTGTAAAAACGTAATTTCTTCTCACCCACTGACTATCGTACTCAAGCCTTCACCTATTGAAATGTGGATACCGGTTTTAAGCCGTGCCGAGAGAGATATTGGTGAATTAATTATTTTAAAAAGGAATTATGTACTTATTATCATATTAAAGATAGCGTTTCACATTGAAAATGGATTAGTGCTTAATTCGTTTCAGTTTCTTTATGACAACAAAACATGTCTTAATGTGTAAGCACTCATCCACCGTGAGCGACTGCTGTAAATGTTTATGTCGCTGAGAGCAGGGGAAAAATCCATATTGCCAGTCTCTGGATTTGTTTCGTTCGTCAACTTTCAAATGACATACTACTCTACGCTGGCCATAATGTTTCTGTCATATCTGATTGGTGAATATACCGTTAGGGCATGCTGTCATGACTTTGCGCTCGCACAGTTAGGCATCTATGCCTAAGTGCAGTGAACTGTGAAGTTTGTGTTTATATTCCACTCGGTGAAAACCTTGTACATGTAATAGGGTTGTGTTGTTAAAGCCGGTCACCTGATGCATGGCTGTGCTGTGAGTGTAGTTGTTTGTGTGTGTGTGTGCGATATAGATAAATTAGGTTCAGTTCTTTTCACACAGAACGCAAACACAACGCGATGGAAATACTGCTATCAAGAAATTCATCAGTGAAATGTGACCAAACATGTCATGAAAGTTACGCGGTGGCGATTACATATTTTGCCCACGTTGAGCACCTTCGGCTATCGTGGTGGACCTGTTGAGCACACAGCTCATTGGCACTGTCATTTACACACCACCGAAGAACCAGACCGTATGGTGGCATTTGCCCATTCTCTGCATGACCAGGACAGGAACATTCAGTCCACGGACAATACTCAAGTGTTCTGTTCGGCATGCTCAGAATTTGTTACACGGATCCAGTGTTAGTACGGGACGGGCTGTAGGTTATTGATTATGGGGCATTATTTGGATAGACTATCGGATGCGATTGGTGATGCATACTAAACAGCACAACAGCCAGAGTGATCATGGTATTTAGTAAAATCATTCACGTATTTGGAGTGAGAAGCCTATGGATCATATGATATTTGGAGATGTAATGTTAAACCAAGTGTCAAAATCATTGATTCATATTCTTGTGGTGTGATGGCACCAATATTTAAACATCATACTTGTACCAGTAATGGCCAACTGATTGCAGAGTAGAACATTGTTATTAATTTCATTCGGATTAAGAAGTGTGACTGTGCCTCTGATTCTCAATCTCATTGTGTGACATAATCGCATACAGAATGGCCGTGGATATTAAAACGAGATTATCATGGATAATTGGGTAAGTGTGTGTGTGTGTTTAATATAAATAATACAATGAAAGGTGGGACTTTGATAGACACAGGAGGGACGAGTGTATGGCTGGATGTAGAGATCAAAAGATCCTCCGTCATAATGTCATTGTATACTCAATGCTGGATATTTACTCAGCCACCAATCAGACTTGCTAGATAAATAAAAGCTCATCATTAATCGGTACGTTCTGGAGCAACATAATCCCCCTTCTGGATCCTGCAGCAATTGATCGGTTATCTAGATTATTACATAACTAGCTGTTAGTCTCCACAACATTATGAACACACATGCAGTAGAAGTATGCACTCTTTCACACACAAACACACACGCGCGCGCACACACCTCAGCCGGTTATCAAGTACATTTTCATTTATGTACATCGGAATACGTGAACTAATTTGTTGTTGATGTTGTTGTTATTATTTGATCGTGTTCAGGTAACGCTATTTGCCATCCAATGATAATTGACCGGAAGTTGAACATTATTCCAACCGGTAAGTGCCCCCAATTTCAATACTCGGAAGCAACTCGAGTGCCACGGATTGTTGCCCCAAGAGACGGTTCGACCCCACAACGTTCCGTTACACTATTTTCTAACAGCATAGTAACACAACACGCACCGACTTATACGGAGATAACAGTGACCAATCATAGCAGGCCCGATCCGGTCACGTTAGTGATTATTACGCCACCCCCTTGCTGTTCGGGGTCTTCGGGAACGTTCGTTGTGGGTAGTCCCGAATTGAAGGATGTTTCCGCCTGGAAGCGACAACAAGTATGTTTTTTCCCCAGTTATGATGATGTTGGCCTTCGGCGTATACAATCGCCACGATTAGATCTACGGGGAACAATCTGGTCGAGACGCCTAGCTACGCTGTTCTCGTTGATCGGTAAATATTGTATGAGCTGATGGCACGTCATCATAGTAATTAGTGCATTGTGCCATTTGCTTGTCTGATCACTTTACGGGATGTCGGATAATGATGGTGTTATTATCAAAACTTTGACATGCTTCCTGTGAGGTTCACTGAAATGGATTTGGATTGGTTTTCATGATAATTTGCATAACAAAGCATTATACTGTTTTATATTGTATTTCGTATTATTTAAATAATTCGGCCGTTGATCTTTATGACAATAATTTCAGGTAGATATTTCAGCATCTACTTGTCATCTTAGCTTAGAATATATGTTTTTTGGTTATCAGCTGGGTACAGTGTATAGTAAATTGGGCTGTGTTGATGAAGAATGTAGGCTTCAGTTCGACATTTCTAGCGGCGGTGAATGCACTGAAGATCAACATGTGTTAAAAAGTCGGACCTTATGTGTCTAACGCACTACATGTGTCTAGCACACTACTACTGGCTTAGTCATCTGGCATTCTGTTTGGTGTCTAATTTTTATTAAACGTTACCTGGCCATATTTTAACTTGTTTGTTGTTTAAATTGTAAGAATGTTGCAGTAACCCTATAATAAAAGTTTGCTAAAATCTACCCAAAAACAGATTGTGAACGTTTGTGGTGATAAAACACCACGTAGCAAAATAATACAGTAGGCCCCCGTTATAACATGGACCAGTATAACATGAATTCTGATATAACGTGGTCAGACCTTGGACACAAATTAGTGGGATCCATAATACTGCATTTTCCCCGAAATGGTATGAAATCCACCACTGATCGATCAAATTTTTAAAAATAATTTGAACATGTGTTCACAGTTTGTAATTCACATGTAAAAACAAACACGATGGCTACAAGTTTTCCAGAAAGATTTAATTTTCAACAAAAACTGGGGTGAGATTTATGTTTAAGTCAACAAATGATGAAATTATTACTGGGAACATTTATGAAATAAACAATTGTATGTAATCTTCAAGGATGATGCAAAATGATGTGAATACATGGACCCTATTTTCGCCCACCGGCCGCCCCAACAGCACTCGGCCTCGCTTTGCAGGCCACCCATTTAGCCTAACATGTGCACAAAAGTGGCCGTAAAACATCAATCATCATCATCACACATTTTTTGGAGGGTGGCATATAACTGACAACAGTGACGTTTTGTATCATGCATAAGCATTCAGCGTGTTTGTTATCATCAGATCAAAGTATTTTCAAGGGCAACTCCATGGTGTAACTGATAACGCAGTTTGCTACATATCTATAACACCAGGGTTCGGATCCCAGGCAGGCTCTGTCAGAAGGGTGTTTCATGCTTTATCTTGGCCGCATTACCGTTGAAGGTTGCTCGGCCCATTTAGCCAACAGTATGCTCAAAGGTGGATGTAAAACAGCAACATTTATATTTTATCATTTATTCAGCTCCCCAGTGATATAGAGTTTAGAGCACGGCACTGTAAACCTTTAGGTTCTGGGTTGGAATCCAGCTAACACCTGTGTGTCTGGGATGTTTCCCTCAAGAGAATCGGCCCTTGACCATATGTGGGGGGGGGAGGGGCACAGTCTAGGCTAAAACATGTACTCTATTTGTTCTCCAATTTTTATGTTATTCCATTTGTGTATTATACGATGTGTACGAACCACTGATACACCAGATTGTAGTGACGAGTAATGGGATCATATACCACTATAGTGTTGTCCGTGTAGGTATTATCCATCGATGAAAGGCGGTCCAGGGAGTTAACGCTTCAGCATAAAGTCCCAGGTGAGAATATCATTCAAGCCGAACAAGGCAATCACTCTCATTTACGCCGTGGTGCCGCCATGCCCTAACTGGCAGCGCAGTTGGCCACAGATCAATTAAGCAGTTGGCTTCAAAACCCGGGTCGTACTCTATCAGAAGGGTGCCCTATCCTTTCACTTTGCCTAATTACGTTTAGAAACAACTCGACCCATAACATTTAAAATAATAGCACTCGTTCATCCTTCCTAAGTTAGGGCGTCTCGGTCGTCTAGCGGTAACGCGTTGGACCACAGATCACTACCACCTATGTTCGAATCTCGGCGTGGGCACATCTGAAGGGTGTTTCATCTTCGACTTCGCTTCATTACATTTGGAGGTCGCTCGGCCCGTCTAGCGCTACCATGTGCACAAAAGTGGCCATAAAACATCAATCATTATCCTTCCTAAGTTTCCACTCCATCCGACCATTTGTTGATGAACTTTGCATCGTACCCGGACTATGAGTTTTCACAACCCCAGCACTAGCTGCGCCACTGAGCTCGATTCTGTCCGAGGATATTGGCGCAATAGTTTTGCAGTTATTAATTATTATTACACTGGCATTCATATATTTTCTGTGTTCGAATCTCGGCGTGGGCATATCTGAGGGTTGTTTCATCTTTGACTTCTTCGCTTCATTACCTTTAGAGGTCGCTCGGCCCATTTAGCCTACCATGTGCAAAAAGTGGCCGTAAAACATCAATCATCATCATCATCATCTTAGCCGTCAAGGCATGTCCTACTGACCTAGAAATAGGACATTCTTTCACCAGCTCGTCATACTATAAAATGGGCAGTCTTAAATGCGTTAATATCGCTGTGCTAACAGTGATACCATTATCTCAGTGGTCGGTGACACGATGTATGCGTCAGTAAAATGTGATTCCGTATACAGGACATCGCTCGTTTACCTACAGCGCGTCCATAATTAGCATCCCCGCGTCCTGTGAGCTCCATTCATTACGTCTGGAGCTACTTAGCCTTTCACAGCCGACGATGGCCCGTACATCGGTAACGAATATCGTTTGTATGCTGTCAATGTTTAACATCTGATTAGCCAATGTTGACTCGACGCTCGCTTATTAAGGTCTGATATATCTTATCAGTATTCACGCCGTTTTCGGTGCTAACTTTTCGCCGGCTGGGTATTCACGTCATGGTCTCGAACCCGGTAGAGGGAATGTCGGTTCTGGCCACCAGGAGGCGCTCCAGGCTGCTCGTTCGTCTCGGTCGCATTTCGGTAGCCGCGGCCCTCCGTGGGGTCATTCCGGGAACCTGGTAGAGATGGATCTGTTCAAATAAACACCGGCAACGCTGTATATCCGTCAGCCTATTGACATAAAGACACACACACACGCACGCACGCACGCGCGCGCGCACACACACACACAAATCTCAGGTATATTACTCTGTAATTTATCAGTGCCAGCTCAGATGTAACCCGAGTCTGAAGATGTAGATATCGTGTTGTTATTGTGTCGGTAGGGGACTGACTGTGGCCAATAGTTTAGCATACAAAGCATTGTTCTAATGGACTCTCAGAGCACACAGTGTAAAGCGTACAATTAACATTATATTGACATGGAAATATTGACTAGGATACCAGTTACCGGGTAGTTCTGATGTAGCTCTGATGACTCGGTATTTTGTCAGAGAGGATATTTTGTTTCAAAGTATACTTCGTCGGGGATAACATTTGTTTTTGTTAGCAGTAATATATCATTTCTGACGACTTGTTTCGTTTTATTGTTTCGTATTATGTTTTGTTTACGAAGATGTTTTGTTTGTTGCTAGCAGTCTTCGTTGCTACGGATATTTAATTTCAGCAATCAGTGACTATTTTCTCCAGGGAATGTTTTGTTTACGTGTACCGATGCTCCAGATACAATTTGGTGAATGATATTTTCTATTCAAAACGGTTATGTTTATTTCTTGAGATATTTGCCATGCAGGATGTTTTTGGTGGATATTTATTTTCTGCGAAACTTCATCGAAGATTACTTTTTGTCATATGGGCAGTAGTTTATTTATCCTTATTGTTTGCTTCCTGTCAGATTATTAGATGTAATGTTAATAGTTATTCTTCTACCTTGAGGTAACTGGGTCTGTCGAGTGCCGATGTATTAGTGAAGCCTTTATTGCACAAACTGAACTGTCTACAGTTGAATAGTTACAGCCTGTAACATGTCTTTGGGTTGTAATTATGACACATACCTGAAATACTGGCAATAGCATGACGTCACCTGTTGCTGAAACGCACCATGCTTAGGTGGTGGGCTCGGTGCAATTGTTTGGTGCAAAAAACTCTCTGATTTTGTTTGAACAAATCGTGCAATTTACCTGGACTGCTTGCTGCACGGTAGGAATTAGGTTCTCGTATGCATGACACTGATGAACGTTTGTGCATTGAAGTCTCCCCACCTGTTAATGGCGCTCCTCCCCCTCAGTGGAGACAGCGTTGATTCACTCGGCATGGACGATGATTCACGTTATTGATCTGTGTGAAGCAACAGCTATTACTGACTCTACATAACCTGTCGACCTCAGTATGTCTCATTCTCCGACTGTTTGCTGGCACATCAGTGGTTTACTGTTGTTTAACAGACGCCATTTGGATACTTGGTGGGCGAGTGGTGAGAATGTCGTCTAGCCAGCCATGAGGTAACGGCAGTGAGTCACTTACATCACATTCTCTGTTACACACACACGCACACACACACACACACACACACGCGAGCAATCTGTTGGAATGCTTTCATCTGTGTCCATTGTTCTCAGGTTCGTTCCACAAACACCTCTCTCAATTCCAACGAGTTTCCATTAATATCGGCCCAGTTTCTCTCTCACTGTGGTTCACTTCATAAGTCACAATTCACTTCAGTAAGTTGACAGATTTGATTCAGTGGAGGTTTGACGCAGTGTAGAATTATTGTTTATTAAGAATTGTTTGTGATTTCCTTAGCATAAAGCCTCCATTTACAATAAACTAATAACTCCGATACTAATAGCGTAGGACAGAGTCTGATGCACAGTGTCTGGTATATGGACAGGTACCAGTTGGTGACTTTACCAAGGTGAGATCTTATCACACAGCTGGCAGTATCTTTACCACCCATCCTGACAATCTATCTAGCTGTCTTGGTATTATAATACTTTAACAGAATAACTGTTCTAATGTTACGTTTTAAAAGTTAGCACATCTTCATGGCCCAACTCCAGGTTGTGTGGTTCGTCGCAGACCTCAGGCATCTGGGATCGAATCCCAGTTGGACTGTCTCAGAACGGTGTTCCATCTATCAGTTTATCTCATTACATGTTATAAAGGATGTTTATCATTTTGTTTCCTGATTTAGGTGTCTGATGGTGTTAGTTTATTAATGTGGGTGTAACAACAATAAGAGTTAAGGTTAAGAGTAACAATAGCTCTCTCTCTATCCCCGTCTGTATGTGTGTGTCACATGTGTGCTTATGGGGCGTATCTCAGGTAATGCATACAATTAAAAGTGTAAGAAATAGCTCAATTCCAGGAAATCATTCACTGTAAGACATTGATATAAAAAGTCATTGTATCTCAATAAAAAGGTAAGGAGGCATTTTATATTACCCAGTCATGCTTTGCAAGAAGTGTTCACACATCACTGGAGAAAGGCAGACATTTGATTTTCCCAGCCTAGACCATTCACTTTATTATAATATATAAGTTAGAGTTGAATGATTTATAGAGTTTTATTGCTAATTTTACTAGTGACATTTGGCAAAGCAGTGTGAGATAATTTGGCCCAACGTTTTATTTAGCGAAAGATGAAATGTCCCATATATTCAAGATTAGGTTTCAATCTATTGGCCTTGAAATAGATTTGGTAGACACGATGCTGACCATGCATCTTCTGACTTCTAAAAGTGTGGGAGATTTCTGTGTTTTTCAAATTTTGACTTTACAGTTGCTGTATTGCTGCTGCTGCTGCTACTACTACAACTATACATAATAAATAATGAAGATTTATGGAAGTGCTTTATTATAAAATGGATACATTCTGTAATTTGTCTACATTTGCTTAAGCTCATTAAACAAAGATGTAGACAAATGATGTTGTTAATAGTATCACAAGTGCTGCCAAAAATGATGTATGTGATGTTTTTCTTGTCATTTTAGGATCCGTACAGACTCAACTAAGTCAGATGAACATGTAGCCAGCCCGGTGACGTCACCACAACAACCTTCAGGTTTCCACGGCAACAGCCACCGCTTCAAAAGAAGCATGTCAGTCCCAGCCAGTAACAGTTGTAACCATGGCAACCTACCCCTATTATCACCTTCCGCTGACCCTTCCGATGTGGAACTTCTTGCTAAGTTAGAAGAAGCTAATAGGTTTGTATCTTCTCTCTGTGTGTATGTATATATATATATATATATATGCATATATATTTTTTTTTATTTATTTATTACTGTGACTGGATCTCTGTGTTTAATATATTTTAAATTAATATGGATAAATTACAACCTGTGAATAATACAATTTATGCTTATAATAAATACTAGTTTAGTGTAACATCAAAACCCATTGTAAGCTCATTTTATAAATGTGTGTGTGTGTGTTACAGAAACTAAAATTTCCTTGGTCACATGCGTTCCGAAATAATGTAAATCACTCTCTTTGTGTATTCAGGTGTAAAATTACACACCCGCTGAAATCCAGTCTATTTTTTGTCAGTTTCACATTGATGGCATCTGTAATGAGATCATGTCGGTGATTAGATTGTCTACTACTGGAAATGATTAATGATTCTGAGAAGACAATGAGTTGCTAATTGGCATATGTGAGATAGAGCGATAATATGGCAACGTATAAACACGAGAAAAAGATCTATTTAAATATCTCTTTAGTTTGAGGCAGTGAATATGAAACTGACACACCTGTGTTAGTCGTATCAATCGGCAGTAGAGCGCCTGATGTGTTTGATTGTCCTCTTGGCTTACTTAATGAGTTAGTGAGGCATAGCCACATATTTCCCATTTGTCATTTTCCTTCGTGACGTTTGGATATCTGAAAACAAAATATAAAAGCAAAGAAAATATTTGTGGTAATGATTGTTTTAATAGAAGTATTGTTAGGTAATTAGCTATTGTTTTATTATTATTATTGATCATTTGGCTCTTGTATTATTATTATTATTATTACTATTGATTATTTGGTGATCGGAGAAACATGATAGAAATGAGTAGGAATTTAGTTTATGAAATTTAGAATATTTTTGACAAAGCCTCAAAACATAATGTTTATTTATGAAAATGTTTGTAAATTTGATACGCTGGTATTGTACTATATGTGTGCGTGTGTGTGCGCGTGTGTGGAGAGAGAGAGAGCATCATATCATCTTCTTGTCTATCAGTATAAAATAACATCTAATGTTTATCTGTTTGTGTGGTCAGAAGCCTAACTCTTAGTGAGCCAGCTTCAATAATAAACATTTAGTAGCCTGGTACAAGCTGGTATTATGTCTACGTTTATTGTATACCTTAGTACAATAGTGTGTTATCTTATGTTTGGTTATATGCTTCATGTACTGGTTTAACATGGTTTTGACAACTTAGAAAGTTAAATTGACACACACACGCGCGCGCGCACACACACACACAGTGTATCAAAAGGTGTTATCATGAATTGGGCAATAGTGTGAGTGTGTGTGTGTGAGAGAGAGAGGGGGGAGCTAAATATATGGAAATAAAGTTTTCTAGATATGTATGTGCACCAGGCACGCACGCACACACACACACATAATATCATATTTGTAAAATTATTATGCAACTCATCCTGTGACAAACATACCCCCACACACATATTAGTAGCGTTCCTTTCAGACCAGTACCTTGGCAATATACCAACATTCTTTCTGCAATGATTAATAGATTTGGTTTTCTGATATTTTTTCACTTCTGACATTTTTATTTGTATCATGACTTGGTTAGAGGGCAATTTGAACATGTCTTTTGGATCAAGTAACAATACAAGTACGACATGGTTCACTTAGAGACTGACGTGTCAACATTCTCAATATAAATTAGGTTAGGATGTGAACGGAGAGAAACATATCTCTGTTGCTTTGCCAATCATGACGTCATTCTTGGTAACATTATTGTTGGTCCAGTCCGAACCAATCTTCTCCAGTCTATGTTGTTCTGGATCTGTTTTGGATTCCGTCTGCCCTGTCTACCTTCTACACTTGGTAAAGATTGCAGAACAGCTTCCCCCCCACACACTCTATAATAGATTTTCTTGCAGAAGAAAGCTGCATCTAAACATTCACGTGGATGGTATGATTGAATCATTCAGAGTGTGACATTTCAAGGTCAGAAATCCCTGTTGCAAGTTTTTGTCTAGACTCAACAAGTTGGATTTGTGTATCTCTCTGGATTGGGCAAGGGTGAATTAAACGAGGCGATATCATATTTTTCTGACATGGTCTCATTACATCTCACTCACTTACTCACTCACTTCATTACTGTCTCACCCATCCACTCACCCACTCAAGCCCTGAAAAGTAAAAGATATTAACTTTGGTCTTAATAAGTTGTTATTTATTGCTGTCCATGCTTTTTTGGAATTTACTCCCTGAACATATTAAGTCAACAAATAGCATAGTTTGTTTCCATCACCATTTGAAAACTCACCTTTTCAGACTTGCCTAGCCTAAGTTTCAAAGTCAAATGACACACGTTCAAGAGGTGAATTTACAAGTAAAAGGTTGTAAAGGATTAACCAATCACCCTTGTTTAGCCAACCAGTACCCTAGTTTTGTGTTAGGCTAATAACTAAACAGAGCACGAGTTGTCCTCATGTATGACCATTTTTTAAACAAAATAAAAATTGTGTTTATATCTGAAATGGGGAGAAATTAATCAAATTATGTATTCCCCCTCTCTCTCTCTTGCTCTGTGGGTCTGGAGATGTGCCCATTTGTGTCTGTATGTCTCCCTATGTCACCTCATTATACTCCTAGTATGCAGATTATGGGTAAGTTACTTAAGTGTAGTGAACTCCAGATATTTTACTGCCAGCATTATCTGTGTCTGTCCTGTAATGTGCTCTCCATCAATAAAAGACTATGACCTAAACATCTCAATATAGCTTCTTGACCAGGTGTCCTAAGTGTGGCCGGGGCTGAGATTAAGCAGACTATTATATGTGTGTGTGCATGCTCTATCCACTATTACAGGGTTCCCACATGTCCTGAAAAACCTGGAAAATAATAAATTCCAGGTCTTGGAAATGCCCTTGAATTTGATAAAATTAGGAAATCTCCTGGAAAAAATATTGCCTGTGAAAATAAATCCACTTAGAACAAAAAAGCCTGTGAATAAGTATGACTGCAGATGAAAACTTTGATTGTAGAAGAAAAAGAGAACCGGTACATAGTCTTGATATCCCATGTTAGTTAAAATTTAAATAAAAGTGGGTGGATCAGACAGCTAGAAGGGCTGAGGAGGAGTCTGTACCATAAAAATGTCAATAATCGTTCATATAATGAATAAAAATAATATGCTATTTCACACATATCTTGATTTTAATTACCTTTAAATCTTGTATAATTTGTCCTAGAAAATGGTAATTTTGTTCTGGAAATGACCTGGAAAATAATATTTCCTTGGCTCTGGGAATCATTTATTACCATAATATCATTCACATATCAGACACTTTATTAAATATACATTACTATTATTATTATTTATAATATTTTCTCTATATTATATTTCAGACAGTTAGAAGCTGATCGTCGTTCCCTCCAGTCCCTGAGTCCCAGTAGCAAAGGTCACAGCCGACAAGGATCTATATCTAGTGTCATCTCTAATACGTCTATATCTAGCAATACAAGTAATAATCAACTGGATGATATATCAGGTAAGTAGGGGAGGCTGGGAAGGTAGGGTGGGTGGACAAAAAGACACTGATGGGTGGATAGAAAGACAGGTGGGTGGATAGAAAGACAGCTAGGTGGACAGAAAGATAGGTGGGTGGATAGAAAGACAGGTGGGTGGACTGAAAAACATGTGGGTGGATAGAAAGGTAGGTGTGTGGATAGACGGACAGCTGGGTGGAAAGAGAGACACCTGTGTGGGTGGACAGAGAGACAGATGTGGGTGGACAGAGAGACAGATGTGGGTGGATAGAGAGACATATGTGGGTGGACAGTGAGACAGATGGGTGGACAGAGAGACATATGTGGATGGACAGAGAGACAGGTGGAAACAGTCACAAATGGGAGGGTGTGCAGGGAGATGGGTAGAAAGAGAGACAGACACACAGATGGACAGACAGAGAAGGAAGTTGACATGGGTAGAAAGATGGGCATATAGACAGATGTGTGGCCAGACAGACAGACAAGAAAGTTGACATGGGTGGAAAGACAGACAAATGGGTGGACATATATACAAGAGAGTGGACAGACAGGAAAGTGGATGAACAGACAGTTCAGATAACAACTAGGCAGACAAGGAAATACACAGATATTTATCCAGGACCAATGTACAAACTGATGTACAGAGACACAATATAACATTACATGTTATATAACAAAACCTATATTGATGTGTCTAGAAACATAACATATCTTCTAAAGAAATAAATAATTTTGTTTTAAATATTCATGATGTATTTATGAAAGTTTTCATTGTATTACTTCTTAAATTATTTAATTGCATGTAAAAAGTATAAAACATATTTACAAGTAGCCAGTGTTTAATGTAACCATTATTTAAGTGTGCAGACAGACCATTTAATTGTTTATAAACTTCTTGTTATTTTTTAGCAGCGAAACCTGAAGATTTGTGGGAAATTTGGGGGAAGCTTGTCAGTGACTGGGATAATGTGGCTAGACGCAAGGCATCATACATTAGGGTAAGTGTTATGTATGAGTTCTAACACAGTCACAGAGAATTAAAAACTTTTAATTACAACATTTGGATGATATGTTGGAAGTCTGACTTCAGAGTAGTGAGTTTTATGTATTAAATTACAATTGCAGTATGTCTAGGCCAGAACACCACAATTTGTAAGAATTATATATTTCTAAAAAGCTATGTTTAGAGCTGTTTCTTAAAGCTGTTTTCTGAAAAGCATTAATTTTGGGACCAAACACTTCTGTTGTGGCTGTCATACAGTGTGTTGCTTCAGAAATACCCCCTCCTACACACACACACACACACACATTTATTTAGATTTACAAAGATAGTTTCTTCAGAGTCACAACAAATGTAGAGTGCTTGCTTAAAGAATTCAATATAGAGCAGCACTACGCAAATCTGTGGACTGGTGCTGGTCCGTGAAGCATAGGCTGCCATTTTTCCCAACCCAAAAGAAATAACACATGGAATATTTAATAATCACAATGCAATTCCACCCAAAAAAATTTCATGATTAAATAATATAATTTTGTCAGAAATATTTTTTTAAATTACTTGTACAGAAATACTGCTTTAGGTGTGTACCTATAGCTTGTTTTAATGTGCATACTGATTACTTGAATTGAGAGGCTATATAGTATATTACATACCCGATATGCAAGTCCACTTTTATCCCACTGCTTCACAGATTATAATTGTGTTTTGAGAATTTGTTTGCAAAATAAATGTAAAATTTAAAAAAATGTGCTAACTTTGTTTGATTATTATTTTTATTGTTTTAATTAATTTAACTACATTTGTTTAAATGTTATTTTCATACAATGTAAATAATAGTCATTGCGTACTTTGTCCATAGACACACAGCATTTCAGTCACCCAATAATGTATTTAAATAGGATTATCTCCACAAATATGACACATCCAATTGGATTTGGCTGTATGCCCAAATACTAATACATAAACACTCTACTGCTTAAATACTGATACATAAACACTCTACTTCATCTTTCTTATAAAGTTTAAGGAGATTTACTTTGTTTGTTGTAGCCAATTCAAATTGAGTGTGTATCTGCATCTCTGTGTGTGTGTGTGTTTAGTAATCCAATTATGCATGACAATCCAGTTATGCAGTCCAGTTATGTGAAATTCTCTCTCTCTCTCTCTCTCTCTCTCTCTCTATATATATATATATATATATATATATATATATACATATATATATAAGACCTTTGCCAGAATGTACTGTGATTGTTAGGTCATGTTATAATGTTATTGTTCTAACATCCTCAGTTAGCCATCTGAGGTTATATGTAATTTCCCCTCATCTGAGGACACTGTCATCATTTAATATTCGTAAACACTGGGACATTTCACAGTCAGCCGCATCTTATCTAAAAATAATTCTTGGCTATTTAGGCATTGTTCCCCTGATGAATTGTCCAAACAATTTAATCATATTTGTATTCTTTGTGACTGATAATTAAATGGCCAATAGATAAACTAAATTAAGAAATGATAAAAAGCCATTCCTTGTATAAGTCTTTAATATTTTGCCCAATTACATTTAAGACTTCAGAAACTGAGGTACAGAGTTTACTATATGTAGGTAATGTATCTGTGAAGAAGTAATCCAGTTCATGCCCGGTGAATTTGATTAAAAGATTGAATGAGCCTAACCACGAAGCAACGAGACTGTTTGAGACCGTAACAACTCGACAGAAACATAAAGCAAATATTGAAGCGGAACAAAGGGATATTAAATGATCACAGTCCTTTAGCATTGCCAATGTTCCATTATTAATTGTTCCTTTATAAAACAGTCCACCAACAGAGTTCATACTGTGAAGATAGACAACCGTCTGTGCTATTTTATTTTAATCTGACTGTTGTGAAATTCTGTCAGTTGATAACATGTTGATCATGGTTCGTGTGGTTCTCTATAGGATATTATGTTAATTGACGTTGATGATTGTTCAACGACTTGCAGACCTACGATTAGTGGTTTTATTATCCATGCGCACAATAAAATAGTCACCTGACCGAGAATTGTCTCAGTGAGTTAGAGTGTTGGTCTCCTCCTTCCCATGTTCATAATGTGCATGAAGTTTGAGGTTTGAATCCCGGCTGTGATACGATAATTGCATTTTGTTTTTAATGTTTAGCCTGTTAACTGACAATAAGATTATTGCCACTGATTTCTCCATTTGATGCAAATTATAAATTTGTTAACATTTAATCTCTGCAGTGAGCCGGTAAATTACAGACCATATGTGTCTCCCTCATTTGAGGTAGATACCCGCATGGAATAACCTAATGTTTCAGCCATTATTATTATGATTATTATTATTATTATTACAATGGTCAATAAAATGCAATTAAAGTACAGTCTAAAAGATCAGTTTTACTAGTTAGTTGTATGGATGCTTGGTTGGTATGGAAAATGTTTATACTTGTACACTTCATTTGGTCTTCAACAATTGTTTTTATAATAATGTTATTTAGTTGGCTCTTTTGTGCACACATACATTTAATAGGTCAAGATGAAACATTCCTCTGATATAAGCTAGGCCAGGATTTGAACTCAGGTGCTAGACGTCTTGGTCAACTTCAGTATGAGTTTGGCCATGGATATCCCTATACGTGTAATATGGACTTGCGGCATAATCAGACTTAATGTATAGATGCAGTAGCACGAACTGTTTTATTATGCCGTATGACATAGTTATTTACTTGAAGAAAACATATGGGCGCCTTCGTGGTCTAGCGGTAGCGTGTTGGACCACAGATCACTACCACCCAGGTTCGGATCCCGGAATGGGCATATCTGAAGGTTGTTTCATCTTTGACTTCCCCTCATTCCCTTTAGAGGTTGCCCAGCCCATTTAGCCTACCATGTGCACAAAAGTGGCCATAAAACACAAATCATCATCATCATCATGAAGAAAACATCTTCATATATGCATTTCGTTTACAGAAATATATATGCTTTATAGTGCTGATTAATAATAATAATACCTGTAGTATTTTATATAGGGCCTTATTGAACTTTAGTTGCTTTAAGATGATTTACACAGGGTCGATGTTCTAGCTCACATGACACAAACACAGCTTATACATAAATAAGTTACCACTAGTTACATTAACGAAATCTGCGTCATTCTGAGATAATATAATTTTCCTTAGATCCTTGTTAAGTTTGGTTTTAAAAATTGAGTCAATTTACACCTTCGTTTGTTTAGAGTGTATTTAACTGACACAAGTGTTGTGTCAATACAGTTTCTCGCTGTGTGTGTGCATGCGTGCTCGCATGCACACACAATTATTATCCCCATAATAATTTTTTTTAAATTCTCTTTTAGTAGGTATATTTATCATTACTAGTGTCTGTCTACTCTGTGGTCTAGCGGTAGCGTGTTGGATCACAGATCACTACCACCCGTGTTCGAATCTCGGCGTGGGCATATCTGAAGGGTGTTTCATCTCTGGCTTTGCTTCATTACGTCTGGAGGTTGCTTGGCCCATTTAGTCTACCATGTGGACAAAAGTGGCCATAAAACATCAATCATCATCATCAACATCATCTTCAGTGTAGTATTTCTCTTATGTTCCAGGAGTTGGTCAGAAAAGGTATACCACATCACTTCCGTGGTATCGTGTGGCAGTTGTTGTGTAACGCCCAGGATTGTCCCGTCAAACAGCAGTTTGCTGAGTACCTGAAGACGGCATCGCCGTGTGAGAAGATGATCAGACGAGACATCACTCGTACATATCCGGAACACAACTTCTTCAAAGAGAAGGATGGTCTCGGCCAGGAAAGTCTCTTTAATGTGATGAAGGTAATGATCGTGGGGGGGGGGTGAACTGTTGATGCGTTTACTGACTTCATTGAGTAACCATATTTAGTATTTCTGATATTGTTTATCTCTTCTCAAGTTAGGATGATAGGATGTTAGTAAACAGAAGAGGGTTTATTGAATCTGATATTATGTATCATATCTATATATATCTCTCTATCTCTCTCTCTGTCTGTCTGTCTGTCTGTCTGTATATATATATATATATATATATATATATATATATATATATATATATATTATATAAGAAAATAATCCTAGAAAAGGTGTTTGCCTCATTCATGATGAACACCCAAAATAGGAAAAATGAACATGAACAGCTGTCTGCACAATGAACATAACCATCGGCTAATCATGTCATATTTCATATATAGCCATAGTCGCTGTAAACAATTTCTTCTTCAATAGGATAAAAACTGTCAAGCTCCGCAAGGCACCAGTAGACTTAATTTCCTAACCCAATTAGCTGATCAAACAGTATCTGAAAATGACTTGTTATGGCTTCTGAAGTAAATCGATTCACTGTCTGTCCTTTGTGCTTTTATATCAAGTTCGTCTTTGAATTCCATTTTGGTAGCTTCTAAATGCACATCACTTCAACCTTTTGCCATGTGAAGTATATATTGACGCGGGTACAAATATAGTATCGTAGGAATTTTATTTGAATCAAATATTATATTAATAATTTATTTGGCATAAAGTTGTTTATAACTCGATATTAATGGAAGGAGAAGAAATGAAGTGTTTTTTTGCCAGCCGTTTTTCCATGATAAATGAAGGTTTGCCATTCATGCAAGGGTTTGATGCAATACCCTTTAAAGTGGATAAGTAATTCTATTATATATATATATATATATATATATATATATATATATATATATATATATATATGATGTCCACTCCTAGATGAGTTATATATATGGCAACTGTATTGTTAATTTAAGTTTATTTCTACGTTAATGGTTCTCACTTTAGTTGAAATATTTTGTGATCCACCAAATGTTCTGACTATATGTCTATATTTTGTGGCCTTTTTATACATGACGTGTTCTGACTAAATGTCTGTCCATATTGGTTCAGTCGCGTACGAGTAAAAAATGTTCTTCTTATTTTACACGATCTGTTAAATGAAGTTCTAAACATTCCTGTGGCACAATTGTTAGAGTATAGAGCTCTGATTCTCCAATTTGGGGTTTTAATCAAATCATCCAATGTTGTGTGAACTTTCCCTTGAGAGTCATCTCTCATGTGTATATGTTATTTGTGATTTAAGCACCAAGACTAAACAGCTCATTTATTCACTTGGTATGATGTTATAGTAACGTACGAGAAGACACACTTAGCTGTCTTTGTGTCTCGTCACCCGCACACTTAATGTGTCTCCTTAAAAATGCAGAATTTGAGACTATAATTACTCAATTTACACCTGATTCATCAACTGTAATATAATCTTAATAATAATCACCTCCATCCGACATTAACACATTTCTATGACATTTGGCCAGAATGATCATATTAGTAATGTCAAGACTTAATAATTGGATCATCAATCATCAAATATGATTATCCATCAATATTAAACATTAAGTTATCATTGTTTGTGTAGATGTTAGTGTAAACTCATTAAATAGTTTTGGAGAGCTCCTTTAGCACATTAGTTTGAGTGCTGTGATACAAACCTCTAGCGTGTGGGTTTGAATCTGGGCCATGGCTGTATTTATGGGATTTATTTCCTGAGGGAGTTGGCTCTTGGTCAGATATCCTAAGTGTGATCAGCACCACCATTACCATCACCACAACCATCACCACAACCAGAATCATTATCACAGCAATCACCACCACCATCACCACCACCATCACCACAATCATCACCAAAACCATCACCACAACCATCACCACAACTATCACCACCATCACAACCATCACAACTATCACCACCATCACAACCATCACAACCATCACCACAACCAGAATCATTATCACAGCAATCACCATCACCACAACTATCATCACTATCACAACTATCATCACCATCACAACAATCACAACTATCATCACCATCACAACTATCACAACTATCATCACTATCACAACTATCATCACCATCACAACTATCACAACTATCATCACTATCACAACTATCATCACCATCACAACAATCACAACTATCATCACCATCACAACTATCATCACCATCACAACTATCACAACTATCATCACTATCACAACTATCATCACCATCACAACTATCATCACCATCACAACAATCACAACTATCACAACTATCATCACCATCACAACAATCACAACTATCACAACTATTTTTAAAAATGTAAACTATTAAAATTTCTCCAGCACAATTTATCATCAAAACCTCACAACTATCATTAATTTATTTTTAATTCACTGTCAGAATCCAATGTATCACACCACCATTCCCTCAACTATCATCACCACAACCAAACAATCACAACAATCACCCCACCATCACCACCACCATCACCACAATCATCACCAAAACCATCACCACAACCATCACCACAACTATCACCACCATCACAACCATCACAACCATCACAACCATCACCACAACCAGAATCATTATCACAGCAATCGCCACCACCATCACCACCACCATCACCACAATCATCACCAAAAACATCACCACAACTATCACCACCATCACAACAATCACCACCATCCCAACAATCACCACCAACAACAACTCATCAAAAAGTTTAATTCACATAAACAGCAACTTTTCATATTAAGATTTGTAACATCTCACCAGTCAATTTGGAAACTACCCTGAGGACTTTATCCAATCGCCTTAAAATGGTAGTATAGGATAGTTTTTTTGTGTGTAAAAAATGCAGCTAATGAATTGGCGGAAAAATGGGAGCTTTTTAAAGATTTATTGATTGCTGGTCTCTTATATTAAGTGGTATGGGGAAGAGGATTTAATGTCTATACACGTTCACGCACACACATGACACACACACATACACCTAACAATTTTATATTGATCATGATTCCCCCAAATCTTGAATTACATCTTCTGGAAATACTAGTTACTCAGATGTCAAAAACTATACTAGTGTTGTGTTTTATATATATATATATATATATATATATATATATATATATATATATATATATATATAATCTATATTTGCAGGCCTACTCAATACATGACCGTGAAGTAGGATACTGTCAAGGAAGTGGCTTTATTGTAGGACTGATACTGATGCAGGTAGGATGGAAATGTTAATTATCCAGAAATCCTTCATTAAAGTGATTGCTTTTCACATAAAGTTTATGGTTGTTCTGACTTCTGAGTTGTGCATCATAAACTATTTACATGTTTACAGTCTGGTGTCACTCTTCTGATGAATGGATTTATTTTTTTAATTGTTCTATTTTTTCGAAAGTATATTTGCACATTCAGAATGGCTACCAGATATGTGGTGTACGTTGTGGTCTGAAAGCGTGAAATGCAAATGGGGGCAGATTTTATGCCTTTAAAGTGGCTTCTATTTTTTATGGTAGCGAAGTATTTATTGGCGTGAGTTATACACTGCACGAGATAGCATGCTAGGTATGTGTTGGGTCAGTTTTATATAACAGTTTAATCCTAATTAATCTGCCAAGTTTAATGTTAGTTATATGCGACAGGAGCCATTCCATTGATTATGGATTTAAGGAGCTGTTATGCTAATAAGAGGTTAATCGGCTATCAGGTTAGGTAACCATCATACCCGCCGATGTCAGAGCGATCCTGGGATATATCATCAACCAGTGACTTGTTTATTACGGTTTCGCTTCGTAATGGTATCGTCTCTCCTACGTTTTTCTTTTTGTGCTCAAATTTGAAGCACCTCAAAGTTAACACATGAAGTGGGTCATTTTGCAGTAATGTCATCGCTCAAATATTGACTTATCTGGCTGAGAGTTTAGTTGCAGTTGTAGTTTAAGTTCAACTGTTCTATGACTGATACACTTGGCTGTTGGAGCCAGGTTTTTTAACTAATCTAGATATCATATATAATTCTGATCATGTACACTCGGCTCTATCCCAAAATGGTGGGATAGAATGATCCTCTTTCATTTGATGTAATCTAACTTATAATATGGAACTGATAATAGGCTGCTGATGTATGGGTCATAAATGTGCAATGAAAGTTTGTTTTTGTTGGAAATCATCGAGTAATTTGGATATTATTTTATTATCTTCATTAACTGGGTTGATCATTCATCACTATTTTGTACGTCCGTCTGAGATAGCATTTTCAGGATTGTTACCAGAGGATAAGTTGCTATTTTTCCCTTTTCTTGCCTTTTATATTGATAGCATTAGTAGGTGAGATTTATGCATTTCTCAATAATCATCATAAAACATAATTCATTCAGTTTACAATACCATACCATACTTTATTCAACAACAAACATAATTCGTTCAATACATACAAACAGAAAATATCCAACACAACAAATATAATAAGCTGTGCTTGTGTCGAGGTGTTAACAAAATCACAAAATTGACATCACTGCTGCAATTCTACTATAAACAACATTAATGGGTTTCAGTTAAGTTCAGTAGCTTTATTTCAGACTCACAGTAGGACATGTACACCATTAGTACATGTGAACTTGAGGTTCATATCAGGCCCACGCTCTACATATACATATACATATTTATACAGCTGGTTCTGTCAATTATTTGTCACTTCCTGGCACTGAATCTTAAACTAACACATAGTATATCCTTTACAATACACTATAGAATTATCAAGGCCACACAAACCATAACCCCCCCCCCACACACACACACACACTTTCCTAAGTCCAATTTTGTTCAGTCTATACTATGACATTCAAGGCTAGCTTTAGCTTGCTTGCCATTAATAATAGTTAAACACCTTATTTTAACCATATAGTTCGTATTGGCCTTTGTGAGACTTCGAAAATGTTATTTATTAATACATTGTTTTAATAGAACAAAGCTATTATGTCATAATGGGCTGCTTTACCACAAATGTCAATAAATAACCATTAACTTAACAGTGTTAATAAGTATTACTTCGGGACATATACCTGTTGGCCAAACTGACCTTTTTAGACAGTGGCATAAAATTTGTACAGTGTTCCTTTAAAGAAAGATACAGGCAGCAAATAAAAATTACAGGGTAGGTATAAATAGGGGTGCTTGGTAAGCAGCCCTATTTATACCTAGTGCTTAGGTAGTTAACATAAACAGTCTCTCAACAACAACAGCTGTGATGTTACCTGGGTGTGATACTCTCATGGATCAAGACTGTAGGTAATTTGACATTACACAAGTCTCAGCGTGAAAAGTAGCTGATATGGTTTTAATTCCTTGGTGAGTCATCCAGAGTTTGAATTGAGGATTCAAAATATTCTGTGCCAGGGCCTTATTCCACATTGCTAACACACACACACACACACACACACACACATACACAACCTTATATACCATCTGATCACATGTTATCATGGTACAGTTATCGATATTTGATATTCCTGTTGGTTTACTTTAATAAATAGATAGCGCCATCTGGTGAATATTAGTCATGGCATTGCAAAAAGCTTTAGTAAATAGTTTAAAACTTTGTAAACACAGTTAGTTGGAAAACTGAAAACACTTGTTTTAATATCTTGGTTTTAACTTGGATCCCAGACAATACGATCCAGGTATGAAGAATATTTGAAGAGTACCAGTGTTTAAATGATCATGAATAAAATAATCATATAATTAAATATTCTTATACTTTTATGTAAGTTTATTATCTAGCCCATTTCAGTCTGGATCAGGCACATAACAGACCCTACCCTGGTCATAATGTGTACATTCTATTTCCATTCCCCTTTGTGTTGGACACAGTTGCCCTGCAACCATGCAACACATTTGCTGATTTCCATCGCTATTATGCAACCTGCATGTAACAAATTTATATAAATTCCCGTGTAGATTTTGCAGTGGGTACTGGTATAAAAACATTAAACAGAAAACAACATAGTTACAATCCGATTCCATATAAGGGGTGCCTCCGTGGTCTAGTTGGTAGCGCATTGGATCATAGATCACTACCACCTGAGTTCGAATCTCTGTGTGGCCATATCTGAAGGGTGTTTCATCTTTGACTTCGCTTCATTACCTTTGGAGGTCGCTTGGCCCATGTGCACAAAAGTGGCCGTAAAACATTAATCAATCATCACCAATTCCATACAAATCAGGTTTATTTTAATATCTTACAAATTAATCAAAAGTCATAAATTAAGGCTGAATAGGTTATTTGTGGATTGTCAACTGGTTCGTAAAATCCTTACCCAACACAGCTGTAGTTCCATCCATCTAATCCTGATGTGGCTTAAATGTGTTCTGTATCAGGTCTGATGTTATTTGGATGATTCAAGCTTTTATATTTCTTATACCAACTTATATATATATATATATATATATATATATATATATATATATATGCTGTTGTTTACTTACAGATGCCTGAGGAAGAAGCATTTGCAGTCACAGTAAAAATCATGCAGGATTACAAAATGAGAGACATATTTAAGCCAAGTATGGCTGAGTTAGGCTTGTGTATGTTCCAGTTGGAGTGTATGATACAGGTAAGATGGTCTGATTAATAAAACACAAATAAATTATGAATATGTATGAACATGGTAAGGCTAGTAGTAATATAGGCGTTGTGTATCTGTAACCCTGGCACGTTCTGGTGCTTTTAGCTTTTAAATTTCAAAGTGCTCCGGTATCTCTGCACACAGACAGATGGACCCACGGAGGGCTGGCTGGCTGGCTGGCTGGATTGACAAACTTGCTTGAATGGTTACGTTCATGATACATGTACCAATGTAAAGATCGTGTGTGTGTGTGTGTGTTTAATTACCATTAGCAAATAACTGCATCAAACAAGGAAGTCCAGAATGGTTATAGACAAAATACAATTAACCAAATAGATGTACTCTAATTCTAATATAAACTAATTATTAGTTGCAATGAAGTAGTTTTTCAGTACTAGAAGTGATGTTGTGTACCCGTTTATATAAATTATTGTAATTGATCTAATATCAGGTAATATTTATTAACTATAAGCGTGTGTCATATTTTCGTTCATACCCCTACACTAGGAGGGGGGGGGTGTTATCTATAATATCCCCCCCCTCCCAGTTATTATACAGTGGATGACAAGACCAAGCAATAGAAAAATCAAACTTGAATTGAAGAGTGGAAATATCACACCCCCACGTTTGCCATGAGAACTGCTTGTTTGAGTTGTAACATAAATCTGGTCGTCAGTTTCTGAATCAGTCTCCTGGCCAAAGAGCCACCCACAGCTAGATTAGTTATCAAAATGGGTGATCACAAAAGTAAATCTGAACGTACAAAGAGTTTCTGAAAAGGTATTGTGTTAGTTCAAAGGCAACCTAATTTATACTAAATTTTTGTTTTCTTCTGGGTCATAGCGTACTATCAGTTTAGTTATAAGAACAACACTTACTGCCATTAAATACCATCAGAAACCCACAACGTTTATCAACTTTTCTGTAGAGGACCCAGAGACCTTCATTCTTCCAGAGGATGATCCATAATGGTAGTTTATATTGCAGAAGAGTGATGCCCACAGTGTCATTTGTGGCTGGAAGTTTAGTTAAAATTACACGCAGAGTGATGGTGACTCAGTTGCTAGTGGGGGAGTTATTTGTGTAAGGGTTCTAAGTTCGAGTCTCTATGGTAGGTGTTATAAATTTGGTCAATCTTTTGGAATTGCACAGATTTTGGCCTGTTTCTCTAACGGAGAGTCGACTGCAGAATCAAACAGAGTCCTTTTTAGTATGGTCACTGGTACCCAATGTGCTGCAGATATCTTGGTCAGGGTTCAAATCCTACGGTTATCTGTTTTTATGGAATGTTTCATCTATGCCTCATATTTCACTAGGCTGTAGAGCTTAAGGTGAATTTGGTACATCTGACCAGCACTGAAGCTAAACAAATCCTCTCATTCACTCACTCACTCATTCACTTATTTGCTCACACGCATTCACTCATACACACAAACACACACACACACACACACACTGACTGTAATCTTAAAGCACTGGCTTGTTGTAGTGCCAAAGCAACCACAATTGGCTTCAAGGAACCTCCATAGTCTGTACACATATAGATAGTCTATCAAAAGCTTACAGTATCTAGCTAGTATCGTATAAGATTGTATAATAAAGACATCAAACAAAGTCAGTTGATATCGTCTAAGCTTATATTGTATCATGATATTTTTGTGTTCATGAATTATTCAGTTATATCTCTCTGACAAAATGATTAATCTTGTCATAATGTTTCCTTTATATTTTTTTTTTAAATTCAGAGTTATTTAGAATTTTGTTTGTATCTTGTTTCTTTTGGAGGGCATGCGTTGTTTATACATTTTTTATTTTAACCATGATCACCTGTTTATAATTTGGTATCTTAACCATGATCACCTGTTTATAATTTTGTATTTTAACCATGATCACCTGTTTATAATTTTGTATTTTAACCATGATCGCCTGTTTATAATTTTGTATGTTAACCATGATCGCCTGTTTATAATTTGGTATCTTAACCATGATCACCTGTTTATAATTTTGTATTTTAACCATGATCACCTGTTTATAATTTTGTATTTTAACCATGATCGCCTGTTTATAATTTGGTATCTTAACCATGATCACCTGTTTATAATTTTGTATTTTAACCATGATCACCTGTTTATAATTTTGTATTTTAACCATGATCACCTGTTTATAATTTTGTATTTTAACCATGATCACCTGTTTATAATTTTGTATGTTAACCATGATCACCTGTTTATAATTTTGTATCTTAACCATGATCACCTGTTTATAATTTTGTATTTTAACCATGATCACCTGTTTATAATTTTGTATGTTAACCATGATCACCTGTTTATAATTTTGTATCTTAACCATGATCACCTGTTTATAATTTTGTATTTTAACCATGATCACCTGTTTATAATTTTGTATCTTAACCATGATCACCTGTTTATAATTTTGTATCTTAACCATGATCACCTGTTTATAATTTTGTATTTTAACCATGATCACCTGTTTATAATTTTGTATCTTAACCATGATCACCTGTTTATAATTTTGTATCTTAACCATGATCACCTGTTTATAATTTTGTAGTTTAACCATGATCACCTGTTTATGATTTTGTATTTTAACCAGGAACACCTGCCCAATCTGTACAGCCATTTCCAGGTGCACGGATTTTACGTGTCAATGTTTGCTTCATCGTGGTTCTTAACACTGTTCACACAGACTCTACCGATACCAGTCGCTTGTCGGATATTTGATGTATTTCTCGTTGAGGTGAGAGGCTTTCTGAATTTGTTTATATCAAGATAGTTTTAATGTAGAATTGAATTATTATTATCTTTTAGGTTAAATGTAGTTTGTGTGTGTGTGTATGTGTGTGTGTGCGTGCATATCAGAGGGAGAAAGGGATGAATTTGTAAATCACTATTATTATGTGTATGTGACACACACACACATCCATGCACACACACACATACACACGCTATTAAATTTATGTGATATCACATATTCACATGTAATATTTCAGGGTCTGGAGATGATATTCCGTGTTGGGTTTGCCATATTACAGTTAATCTTGGATGAGCTTCTGGCCCGTGATATGGAAGGCATGATAACGGTGTGTATGAACAAATTCTCACATGATTGATGCCTTACATATTAGCGTACTAAAATGATAATTGAAAACATAACATCCAAGACCACACACTGCATACTTTCCAGTAAACGCATCAGGCTTTGACTTTATTGAATAATGTTTTGTAGAATAGGCTCAAATTAATTTCTATTTATTTAGTATGTATACCAGTCAGTAAGAGGAAATCCAAATATTCATGACACTCTTTTTTTCCAGTAAAGTTGTCACGATTGCTATTTAATAATTGAAGTTATGCTGTCTTATTCCAGCAAATGTGGTTGGGCATCTTTAACATCGGGGTTCAGAATAAACCAGTATTTATATATTAACAAGCAGCACATTACTATTATTATATATCACGGTTCAGAATAAACTGGTGTAAGTATTTATATATTTACAAGCAGCAAATTAGTCATTAAAGTTCAGAATGAACCAGTATTTATATAATGATTTGATGTAATTTACCACTGGTAGATACCATGCAGTAGTTGTCGAACCCTAATTCCAGGATGATTTGGCTCTGGTAGCCCACTGATAAAGTTTTTGGTGTTAACAACTAGTGGATATAATTGACTGGAATGATACACAGACTGATGCTGGATTAAACAAAATGAAAATTTTATGTCATTAATAATATCTGTAGGGTGTGATACCATCAAGAGTGTAATAGTTTTATTATATTGCTTAAAATATCTCAATAATTGCTCTTAGTGCATTCAAAATGAGAGCCAAATACTGTTTGGCAGGTTCAAAAGCAAGTCATCTATTTACAGGAATAAGGCATAAAGCAGTGTTGGAAATAAGAGCCGGCCCGGGTGCCTGCGGCCGACACTTCTTAATCCGGGCGTGGATCTTTCTATAGTTGCCGGCCCGGTGGTCTTGCTGATGTTCAACCTATTCTGCCATTTCACAGGGCAAATAAAACGGTTAAAATAATAAGAACAATAATTTATTCAATGAACAAACACAGATTTTTATTTGTCATTTTCAGCATGTTTTTTGCTGCAAATGTTGGCGGAAGTGAACTTGAGTCTCATTACACATGCGCAGAAGTCGTTGTGTTTATATCACAAGTGACTCGGGTCCAAGCTGTTGTTGTCAGTCAGATTTTTCTGATCTGGATTCTGTTTTTGTGTGCATACAGCTTGTTTTGCAGTTTCTGGGCTGCTATTCTCTTGCAGCACCTGGGCTGACAACTTTTCTTCAGAGCTGATAACTTTTAGGACTTGCCAGCCCTGGTGTCTGATGAGTTTTTGAGGGAATTTCCAACACTGAATAATTGGCTTAAAATAAGGTAGATGATGGGCTCTAGGAACGATTTATTAATTCTAAGGTTTCGACGCATCTTTGAACTGACCCACCCACCTCCGAACACTACTGGTCTGATAATTATACTATGAGATCACGTGATCTATTCATCGCTGGATCAATAGTATTGTAGATTTGGGAGGAGTGTCATATGTCATTTATCTTACTCCTGTATGGAGTAGGCTGGCTATTATATATCCCTGGTGTGACCACTGCTGAAATCACTGTCTGTCTGACTGATTGACTCACTTACTCGCTGACTTACTCACTAACTCAACCACCTAATCTGTCATCCATATACTCCTAAGATTATCATTACGTATCCTTACGATCACGTTTGTGTCATACCGTTTCATTGCACATCTGATATAATCATAATGACCATCTTATCATAACGTTCATGTGCAATAATTCTGTTCAGTTTTTTTTCAACATGCCCAAAAAGTTAATAAATTATATAGCGGTGGAAGTGATATAATGTTTTAAAAATATATAATAAAAATAATTCATTTAACAGTTTACTGCTAAGTCCTAGGTGATAGGGCAGTTGGCCACAGATGTAAAGTACCTGGGTTCAAACCCCAGCCAGTCTATGTCAGAAGGGTGTTTCATCTTTCATTTTCAAAAGTGGTGGCAACACATTTACATTTTATTTATCAGTTAATATGGTTGATCACACAGCAATATGGAGATGTTTAGTTAGTGCTATTAATTAATTAGTTGTTACTCTAATTATTTTTCCCACATCAACGTATCCACAGCAAAGGGAAAACAACTTGAAATTTTTCCCTGGAAGGAAAACACAGGGAAGTTTAAAATTTGGACAAATACAGGGAAAATACAGGGAATATTTATGCTGTCGTTCCAAATTTATAACATATGGGGTGGATAGAGGCCGCGTTACTAAAAAAGTTCATTGAACATGCAATTTTTGCACACAATACACAGGAAAAGTTCTTAAATAAGACAGGGAAAATACAGGGATTTTGATTTTTGAAATCCTGTGGGTACCCTGTCACATAAACAGTTTGGAGTTGGCATTAAATAAATAGATCACTTAAGGCATGTTTAGCCTTAGTATTAGTCACTACTGGTATACGGTGTGGAGTTGATTTGTTTAGATAAGGTACTGGTCACATCTGTGACATATGACTCAGGGGCCTTTGTCAAGGCAAGGTTCCCACACATCCTGGAAAACATGGAAAATAATAAATTAATTTTACGGGTCCTGGAAATGTCCTTGAATTTGACAAAATCAAGAAATGTCCTGGGGAAAAAAATATTGCCTGTGAAAAAATCCACTTAGAACAAAAAAGTCTGTGAATAAATATTATGCATGTAGAAGAAATCTTGGATTGTAGAAGAAAAAGATTACAGGTACATAGTCTTGATATCCCAAGTCAGTTAAAATTTCAATAAAATTGGGTGGATCAGACAAATAGAAGGGGTGAGGAGGAGGCTGTGCAATACAAAATGCCAATAATCAACCATACTTTGATCAGATATTATATGCTTTATCACATATATATTGATATATTACCTTTACAGGTAAATCTTATATATTTTGTCCCAGAAGATGGTAATTTTGTCCTGGAAATGTCCTGGAAAATAATATTTCCTTGGCTGTGTGAACCATGCAGTGAAAGTAAATCTCACAACACAGCCATGATGTGGATTTGAAACCACAACCTAGAGGTTCTAATCACATCGCCATTGAGATGCCCTCACTGGGATGTGGGGCTCAAGGGTGAATAGCTAGGGTAATGAGGTACTTACTGAGGTACCAATGTTATATCAAGTGTTACCTGATGGTCTGAAGCTTGGGCATATAACAGCCACCATATGGGATTGCCATTCCAATCACATATACTGACATGTCTACATATAATCAAGTTTCCCAAGCATCCTGGAAAATTTGGAAAATTACAATTTCATTTTCCAAGCCTGGAAATGTCCTTGAATTTGATAAAGTCGTTAAATGTCTTGGAAAAAATACTGACTGAGAATAAATCCAATTAGAAGAAAATACCCTGAGAATAAATATTATGCTTGAAGAAGGAAATTTCAAATATAGAAGAAGAGTGATGATATGTTAGTTAAAATTTAAATAAAAGTGGGTGGATCGGACAGCTAGAATGGGTGAGGACGAGGTTGTACCATAAAAATATCAATAATCGATCATACATTGCATCAATATGATATGCTTTTCCCACATATCTTGATTTATTACCTTTAAATCTTGTATATCTTGTCCTGAAAATAATATTTCCTCTGCTGTGGGAACCTCGAGTATAGTATTTGTTTTCATTCCAGTTTCTACAGAAGGATATGCCTCGTATAATCTCAGCCGATCCAGAACTCTTACTGACCACCGCTTTCCAGATCAAGTTCAATGCCAAAAAGATGAAAAAGTGAGTAGTCTTTTTTCTCAATTTTATTGATATATCCTGAGTGCTCTATAATGGACCACATCTATCATATGGGAAACATCGGTTGTTTCAGATGTGAAACTGTCCATCTGTTGTTTCAGATCTGAAACTAACACCTCATTACAGGTAATGATGTGACCTTGGCCTAGTTATTTGTTCACTTGGGTCTTTTTTTTAATTTGGCTGTTGCTTTTTCCCCACAAATCGTGATTGATGAGTGAGAAAACTTTAGATATTTGAATGTTGCTCATGGGCCATGAGGAACAGTTTAATGTGGAAAGCAAAGTTCTTAGCCATGACTCATGGCTAAGAACTTTGTTTTTCCACATTAGAGATTTACCATATTTAACCATGTTTCTGGCCCCCGTAAGGTATACAGTTACTCTATTGACAAACATTTGTGGAGAGTGATATAAAAGAAAATATTTAATAAAAACGCATTTAAAAAGTATTGCCAGATTGCGATATGATGAAAACTCAACTACACAGGATATGCCACGACATCGATGATGACACAGGCCGACACAGGAAATTACAGAAGCTACAGTTATTCACGTCTGTATAAGTTTGCACCATGTAAACATGATCTGAATTGTATGGTTTCCTGTTTGTTTAACAATGACCATGAAAAGTCATGTTTCTCACATTCTGAATGCCAGAGGCTAGATGTTTTTTAACGTTTAATGTCTCCGCTGTCAATTGTCAATTGGACAGTTAACAGCCAATAATGACGTGTCTTGGTGGAAGTGCCGGGGTATGTGTGCGTGTGTGTGTGTGCTTGCGTATGTACGTATGTATGTGTGTGTGTGTGTGTTCATGATCTTATATTGTACGTTGTATTACCTACCAAATTGGACACCCCAAGAGATGGTCTGCGGGTAATTTACCACACCTGCCTCCTTCATACGAAGAAGATGGTTGACGGAGATAAGAAACTTGTCTCTTAGAAATGAATCCTTCCCTTACTTTTTTCATTGCATGTCATTCATCGCGAATTATGAAATATGTTACAGTTCACTTCACATGAGAAGACACGATGAAGTCAGGCATTATTCACATCATCCGGCTTCTTATCTCACAGAGTTTTTTGTCTTTTGTTCAAGGCCTTACCTATCACACGCATACGTGCATGTGTGCACGTCCACGCACGCACGCAGGCAAACAAGGGCAAGCATTTTGCGTTGCATTTAAATGTCATAAATGCAAAATATACTATATAATAAGTGGCTTATTTTACATTTTTTGTTTTGTTTTGTTAAAGCAGCTTCTAATTTTAACAACACTTTGTACAAAACTGAACTTATAGTTAGAATACAAATGACGAATAATGATAAATTTATTTTTAAATTTTACGTTAATATTTATTATAGATTATGTAAAACCGAGTTTTTTTTGTTTTTTTTTGGTTAATGGTTAGGTTTTAGGGGCAATTGTAGTTTTACCTCTTCTCTTGCATCCTGAGCTCATTTAAGGCATTTCATATTGAAAACGTGGTCAATTCAGAAGAGCTGATTTATATATTTTGTGTGTGTGTGTTTGTGTGTGTGTTTGTATTCATTTTAGGAAAAGGTATTCACGAACTTATGTCTCACATTTAAAAAATCCTGATTAATAAATGTGCCATTATTATTTATAATACCAGATGAAGAAAACGCTGCTATTTGTGTTGATGGATGTTTGTCAAACGAGTCTCGATCTGTTCACTGTCAGATGTGTTAAATATTTTATTGTATTTTATTGTATTGATAGTGGGGATTGAACAAAAATACCTAGTTTCAGATGTGTCTTAGAAAGCAGTAATGATAATAATTTCAGTGGAGAGTTTGTTTTTCCTGCATTTTTTTCTCATGTACATCTTCAGCTGGCTTTGAGAAACTTAAAATTTGACCTAAAAGATGCCAACTTTGGTGTATTATAAAACTGTTTTACTCAGAAATATCTCCTGATAAACAACCGTGTGATTTTAATGTATCTAGCGACATGAGATTTTGGTGGCTAGTCGCAGATAAGTTTATTAGATTCTGCAGACGTTCATACGTTGTCCCAAATAATCTAGATCCTGCGTAGCTTCATACACACACACACACGCACAAATGTAATCAGATGTTGATCTACTTTTACAAACTATGAAAAGTACTAGCAGTAATAGTAGTAGTAGCAGTAGTAGTAGTAGCAGTAGTAGTAGTATTAGAAGTAGTATTAGAAGTAGAAATAAGCCAACGAAAGTTCGAAGTGCCGTTTTGTCCTTGACCTCTGTCAGGGGGTCAACTTTAAAACAATACCTTATTGATGGTTGTTGTTTTTTAAAGATGACTCGCTCTGTATGCCAGTCGGGGAGGAAGGGGGGGGGGAGGGGAGGGGGGTCTTCCTATGTCTATCATAACTATCAGTCTCTCATTACTCAGTAGTCAGTGACACTTCCAGACAGATCTCTCCGACACATCTCTCTACATTTCGTCTTTCTATCAGATTATCTTTTAACACGTCATAACACCTCTTGTTATCTTCCGCAGACTTTGTCATTATTTAGTTGGGCGGGTTTTTTTTTCTTGTCATTTATTCATGACGTCAGATCTCTTTCCTTAGTAGAAGGCCATATTTTTGATGTGATAAATGGATACGAATTAGTCGTCGTTTCTTTGATCTGTGGATGGTCTCGCTCTACATATTCGACCTATCTATGCCGTAGACACGGGTACCTGTGTGAGAATTTTCCGTGGAACCGCGGATTTCAGAGTTTTTCCGACGAAAAATCTAGCAGCAAAGCGGGCGTACCCCCTTTAAACGCCCCCACACAGTCGCTTTGAAATTGTAGCCAGAGTTTTGTTGGCACTAGAGAAGAAGTGCTCGACCTGTGCCGGGACCACTGTAGAGGACATTATTAGGTGACTAAGTTTAGATTCTGTAGCTTTAAAGGACATATTTTGTGATGTGACAGATAAATACTGATAGATTGGTTGAACATTTTAAGCGAGAATCTATATGGTAGACATTTTGTAGAGAGTTGGTATTTAATTCATAGATTGGTGTTTTCTACAGAATGTCGTTTATCTTGGGGATGGGTCTACCTAAAAATAATGTTATCTAGTCTATGACTGGCTTTATTGTTGAGGATGAGTATTTGGAGTGTGGACCTTGGATCTTCTTTAAAGAGGGGCATTTACCCCGTGGAAGATATATATCATTTTACCTGTGATTGAGTATTTAGTCTATATGTGGGCCTACTACAGAAAATTATATATTTAGCCTGTAGAGGTTATTTATCCTGGGGTTGGGCGTACTATAGAAGATCGAGTTGGGCCACTAGATTGGCCTTATGTAGAGAAACTGTGGTGACTGTGGTTCTTATTTTTGAATGTCAGTGATCCGATGGCATAGTCATTAAAGCAGATTAGGACACCAGTTTGTGGGTTCGTATCCAGGTCATACCTGTCTTTACAGGATATGTTTCTCCCCGGGCAGCAGTCATCCCTGTGGGCCATAATGTCTCAGGTGTGACAGACACCGAAACTAAACAACTCATCTGAGCTGAACTTATTTATGATTGTCAAGAAGTGAGGGAGGAACATAATATATACTACACACTGTATAAATATTTAGTTTAATGGTTAAATGATCTTATTCGAATACGATTTAAGTCATTGAAGTAATATTCAGACAAAATGGAGACGGTCCAGTGTTGAATAAGAAATTACGTTTTATATATATATATATATATATATATATATAGTTGTGTAATGAGTGTCATGTGGTTAGGGTTAAGGTGTTATAAAACTATTAATGCTATTGGTTTATTTGGTCAGCTGATGATAGGTTATCTTAGATGAGGTATTGATTGACTAGTGAGAGAGATTGATAAATGATGTCCTTCAACCTTTTGTGCGTAAGAGTAGAGTTTGTGAATAAAATCAGGTTTCACCCACTTTGTGTGTGTGTGTGTGTGTGTGTCTCTGTGTGTTTAGAATTACAGCTAGGTATCAGGTTTGCTGCCCGGAGGATACAGTGGTCTGGCTAATATATGCACACACACACACACACACACACACACACACATTCCTCTGGTAGGTGAACGTGTGTGTTTCTTTGAGTGTTGTATACAGTTTCATGAGTTCCTAAATGTATACTGGCACAGAAGAAAAAACTTGACAAACCAATGTGGAAGATTCGTATGCCAATCGGAATCCAGAATAGTTACTCTCATTCTGAAATAAGCTAGTGGTGTCTTCTGCGCGCGCGCGTGCGTGTGTGTGTGTGTGTGTCACATTATTTTCATGGGCCTGCGGTGGCGTACTCATGTTTTACAAGATCTGGTGACCATGACTTTAAGGTTTCAGACTGGCCCAAATACATGCCCCACGGCCATGCTGTAATGTTGACCCAGCTATCTATACAATAACACACACACACACCGAGTGGTACACAAACCACCAAAGGGTGCATTACTAAAACTGTTTTCTCTATTCATATGAAGCCAAATTGTTAGATTCTGGGTAGGCCCAAACATAACTACCTGGCTCGCTCTACAGCATTGTAGCCTGGTCTGGTTTCACAGCTGACTGAACAGGTGTCCTATAAACCAGCTGGGTAATGCGAGACGACAAACAGCTGATCAGTCTCGTGTGTTCAGCTGTGCTGGGTCTATCCGCAGTGTGTGTGTGTGTGTATAATGACGAGCGATGTCAATACCATCAGCTATTAACGTTCTTAAGTTTGGTTCCTCATGTTTTCTTCACGTTGATGAGGTCTTTTGTTGGATATAGCACATTGTCACTGGCTTGGATAGCCTGTCTGTATGTTTACAGGAATCACTAGCTACCTCATTATCGTCCAGTCCCACCCATTATACCTAACCAATGCACCCACCAACCAGTATGTGTGTGTGTGTGCGTGCGTGATGGTTGCCAGTTCACACATGACAGGACATCGGCAGGTGGTTCCTAGCATTTACTAGTAAATGGCCAGATTGGACCGGGAATCTTATCAACAGATGGGCCCCTTAAACAGGTGGATCCAGAATGCTGTTAGCGCTTATGATCCAGGAGCCATCTTCACATAAACCAGCGATCTGTTATAGGAGGAAGGTGATAATATGATGCTTATTACTCTATGGTGATGTTACTCAACGGTAAGAGGATGTCGCATGGAAAGGATTATGTTCACTTTGGCACCTAAACGGATGATCCGTGTCTGGATATAAAGACGGTATATAATTATAGATCTAGGTAAGGTGTCCTTCTGGATATCATTTTGTCGGTATGGGGTTGGGTCCAGCTATATGATGGTTTATCTGTAACTCCATAAAATGGAATGGCTGCAACATGGTCACCGTGGATGTGGATTTGGTACGCCTCTGTTAGATAGGATAAGATATGATTTCGTTAATGTCTATATCAAGGCTGGCTTTATATATATATATATATATATATATATATATATATATATATATATATTGCTAGATACACTGCAGCGAAATACCGATATTATATGAATAGGTATAATTATAAATGTTTGATTTGTACCTGAACGCATACAAACACGTAGACATAGTCAGACACTTTAGTCAATGGGCTGATTGACTACATTACTCACAGACAGAGGAACTGACCAACCAACTGATTCTCTCGCTCTCTCTCTGTGTGTGTGTGTGTGTGTGTGTGTGTGTCTGTCTGTCTGTCTGAAAGACACATGAACAAGCACTTAGATTGACACACACACACAGAGAGAGAGAGAGAGAGAGAGTGTGTGTGTGTGTCTGTGTTTCCTAATAACATATTTAGAATATTTGTCAGTCACACGAGACTCATACCTCAACATGGCAAAGAAACCACAAGTACCTAGAGAGTCATCATATAGGGGCCCAACCTCGTATCTAGTCAGACTACAGTAATATAGAAGATACTTAAAGCTATACTATATGATAGTAATAATAATAACATTGAGGGACTTCAACCACTCTCTTGATAGTTCTTAACACCTTTATGTTTTATGATAGTTACAAATATACTGATCTCTTGTCAAGATAGGTGAACATATTGTCTTCAGACTGTATTACAATCACTGTACATATACCTACATATATACATACGTACATACATATATAAATGCATGCTATATATATATATATATATATATATATATATGACTAATAACTGAATGGTTATAATTATGGTTATGAGTTGAGTATATATATATATATATATATATATATATATATATATAGTGTGTGTGTGTGTGTGTGCGTGTGTGTGTGTGTTTACACCTGTATAAGGCTCTATAGGCTATAATATTCATAAAACAAAGGCTCTTTATTTTGCCATTCACGCTGACACAATCATACTCATCCAGGTGTTACTCACGCACACGCACGCACACACGATTATATAAAACATGTTCAAACGTAGTTTCTATGTCAACTTTTAGAGTAAAACCAGACAGCTGGCAGTCACTTGTCAGTCACTTGTAAGTTGAAACCGTCCACTGACAGTCTGTCAAACTACTCAACTTTATCCACAGACCTGATCGTGTATACTTTAACACCTGATAAACAATCTTCAGGTGTTAACAATTAAAAGCCAAGATTCAGCCATTTGACAATTCAAGGCCAAGATATTGGCAGTCATGCGTCGATAGACAGTGTGAAGGATAGCTAGAGACTATTACACTCGTGTGCCAGCTGGAGTACAGCTGACACAGCTGGTGAACGGAACTAGGTGGCCGCTCGGCTGGGTCTCCCTTTGTCACACAGTCTGGTGCTGCCTCTAGTGATTGTTTTGAGGACGACAGTCATGACTAAGATGGATATGCTGGAAGTGGACAGCGATTGTTATATGGATGGCTTTGAGTTTGGGTAAGTTGGCGAAACGTTAAAAAAAATAAGTAATAAACGAAGTGTAAAATATGACTGGAATATCACAGTTTGAAGGTTTAGAGTATGGGGAAGTTTGTGAAACTTAAAAAAATTAAATAAAAAACGTGCCATATATGATTGAAATATCACAGTTTGAAAGTTTAGAGTATGGGGAAGTTTGTGAAACTTAAAAAAAATTAAATAGAAAACGTGCCAAATATGATTGAAATATCACGGCTTGAAGGTTTAGAGTATGGATAAGTTTGTTAAACTTAAAAAATAAAATTTAACAAAACAACCAACGTGCCAAATATGACTGATAGCGAAACTTAAAAAATTTAATTAAAAAATACGAGCCAAATATGATGAAAATATCGCATTTCGTTTGTTTGCTTCACGTCTTATCTTATTTCATAGCCTTCCCTTTTTGTGTTTATTCATGCGATGGCCAGAGATAAGATTAATAATGATAAGAATAACAATAGTTCTGTGTAAATTTGTTTAAAACACACACCAAAAACCTCCAAAATATCGTGCTCAAACTTACTGCGACTAATTTGCATTAAAACATCTGGCGTCTCGAATTATAGCGTGAAATTTGCTTACGTGCCTCTAACTTATATATGTAGTGTGTGTGTGTGTGTAAAGTTAACGTGGATCGCAAATTATATTTTTTTGCTGAAGAAGATTACTCTCTATATAGACGCTGTCCTTAGAACTGGCGTGTTATTTAAAAGCCACTTTGTGTTTGGTGACTTGGGACACGCGAAACATGGAAATCTACTCGGCCTTGCCGACTGGGCTGCTAACGTTTGTCATATTTATGGTTCCGAGTGAAGAGACGCGCGTTTTCTCCGGATCCCACCGAAACAAAACTCTAACGAACGCAATGATATTTGGACGTCGTACGTAGCGCGTTCCTCTAGGTGGCAGTACTGAAGTGATTTGTCTCTGCTTCCGCCAGGGGGCAGCAGCAGTTCCACGACGAGAAGCCCCGTCTGTGTTGTATTATCAGGTTTCAAATGTGTTTCTGCTCCGATAAAAGGTTTATTCTTTTGTATGTCAGCCGCCAACCTGTTCCTGGTGTCTTTGTTTATTTTGATTTACTCGATTTTTTGCGATTTCAGATTATTGCATTGTGTGTTTGTGTAGGGGAGGGAGGAGGGGGTTATCCACATCCGTTGATGCGCCAGCTGTGTCTGTTAGTCGTTTGTCTTCAGAGAACCATGACCGGCCACCTGGTGTTATGAACCTTTAGTAAATATTTATCTGTCTGTCTGCGTATATATTTGTTTATTTGTCTGTCCATCCTCCAAGTTGTAACTTTAACAGTGAATAATGGATAACGATGATATTAATTGTTATATTATTAATAATGATTTGTTGATGATGTGGTGATGACACTCATGTTGTAATCAGTTTTCTTACTATAAAGGGTTTGTTCATGTATTTGATTGATTGAATATTGGATTTGTTAAAGTCAATCCTGCTTATTTCAAGTAACAGCTATGAAAACGCTAGTACATCTCTGTCTGTCTGACTGTCTGTATGTATGTCTCCGTCTGTCTGTCTCTGTCTGTCTGTCTAATCAGGCCTACTAATTGAGAAAATGTAACTGTTACATGTCTTTGTGTCATTTTCTGACTCATCAATAACAAAACAGACCCCCCCTCCCTTACAAACGCGGAAACCAATACAGAGACACCTGTTGGTGGTTATAGGATAAACACAAATGCAAAACATCTCTTAATGTTTGTACGACGGAAAAGACACGCTAACATACAATATACAGACGCGTTCAATTTCATACATATTGCTAGACATGAAAATGTCCGATGTTCAGTTGGATTTGAATCCGGCCCGTGTCTGTGTTATTTATGACGGTGTCATGACAACGCTCGAATGATGGCAACGCCTTATAATTAATTACTTCAGATTATGTACAGTTGCTATAAAGCGTTTATTGCATCTAATAACGGGGAGATCTTAATCAGGTGTTAATTAGATGCAGTTGTATATTACATGAAAAACGTTTTTAAACAGAAGAATGGTATACAATTCCTTCGTTTGTACACTGATATTGAAATAGAATGTTAGGACCACATAACATATATTAAATATGAGTTGAACAACATTCCATTATATGCCACCAGAAAAGTAAAGAACAATTCATTTAACTACATCATATTTTGTCGGCGTGGGCATATATGAAGGGTGTTTCATCCTTGACTTCGCTTCATTACCTTTGGAGGTCGCTGGGCCCGTTTAGCTCACCGTATGCACAAAAGTGGCGCTAAACCATCAATCATCAATCATTATTATGATATTATAATTTATTATAAAATCATGAAAAAGAACATGTTATATTATAACATATTGCTCTACTTATATATGTGATTGTTGTATGTTTCTGATATATATATATATATATATATATATATATTATATATACTTTTTTTCTTTCCTGATACATATATGATGATATATATATATATATATATATATATATATTGTTGATATACTTTATAGTGTACTGAAATACGTGTACCTTATTGTTTTACTTTAATAACATACCATATTATTATACCTTACAGGTATATCTCACTGCTGTGCATTATTTTATTATTCAATAACATACCATATTGGTATGCCATATTGTTTTACCATATAACTCTACCATGCTGTTATATACCTTATTTGCGGTATTAGCCAGTTCTAACACCAATATTAGCCTATATACCTTCAGAATGGCTCTTCCTCTATCAGCCTGTATTAACATGTTATCACAGATCCTGACGTGTCCCATCAGCCTCAGCAGCCCTCATATCAGTAACTTCTCCATGGCTGCTCTTTTCCGGGAACTAGTCTCGATGTGGGTTTATTTACATAAAGAGGGGTGGCGGATGGATTGACAGATGGTTAGACAAATAGATGGTTGGAGAAATGGTGAGAGTTTTTTCGGTGACAAATGTTCTTGCTGTGTGTTCGGGTTACTAATGTGTAGAGATTTAGTGTAAGTTTTCTCGTGGCTGGGAACAGAAATCCACTCACCCCCCTCTCCATAGGGTGGTAATGTGAGGATCATTTGGTGATAATTTGAGGATTACTAGGTCTTAATGTGTACGTCAGTTTTGTTTGTAACGTGAGGATCAGTTGGCTGTGAGCTGATGGGCCGTTTGTTATAACACCACCTGGGGGATCATTGTATTATAACAAAGATCGTTGTGTGTGATAATAGTTCTAAAGATCCTCGTCAAAAATTATATATCTGAGGATCAGCCGGTGTTGATAGGCGAGTGTTATGATACATCTGGAGATCATTGAGGCGTAGTACGTTTGGGATCAGTGTACGGTGAGGCGTCTGAGGTTCTGGGTATCATAATATGCCAGAGGATCAGTGTGTTCTGAAATTCCAGGCACCAGTCTGTTATCACGTGGTTGAAGATCAGTGTGTGCGTGTGCGTCATACCTTATAAAGTCTGTCTCTCTCTCTCTCTCTCTCTCTCTCTCACTGTGTGTGTATGTGTGTGTGTGTTTTACAACGCATCTAAGCATCAGTTGTGTTATTGGCTGTAATAATCAGCACGATGACAAGTAACGCCAATAATGACACTCCAAATCACATGATAAACCACACAGTTTGAGAATATATTATACACCTTCAGTGGACCAATCCCAAACTAGAGCATTCAAAAATTACAACAGACACAAATCAAACGTCAGACAGCAAGAAATATAATCCTTACCTAAGTGATAACTATTCATGAAATTACAATAGGAGTCAGATGCCCACGACTGACCCGTTTGCCATCGAAATAAATGCACAATAACGGAGTATCAGATGTGTCGAGTGACACAATCTTGCCCTCCCCGTTGGACGATGGGTATATTTCAGGACAATTGTAGGACGAATCGTTTTAACAAAAAACGGAGCACAGAACATTTGATGTCCCAGACCGTTACCGTTGCCAAGTGATGGGAATTTAATTCTTCACGCAGAACGACACGACCAGTTCAGATCAGTGCAATCTTCATCACGCAGAAACGATGTTCTAATATATTGGTTTAAATCGAGAAAGTTTTGCAGAAATTTTCATAAAATCATTTCATATTGAACAACCCTTCTGTTCATATGTTTACCATTTAAGTCACTATACAAACCGAGTTTGTGTGTGTGTGTGTGTGTGTGGTGATGATGACGATGATGATTGGTGTTTTACGGCCACTTTTGTGCACATGGTAGATATGACCACGTCCAGATTCGAACTCAGGTGGTAGTGATTTGTGGTCCAACGCGCTACCAACTAGACCACGGAGGTGCCCAAAGTGTGTGTGTGTGTGTGTGTGTGTGTGTGTGTGGCAAATTGAAAGGACGCAGTGACCTTAAATCACTGGCTCACAATATTCTTATGTTAAAAAATGTGATATTTCACTCACTTGATAGATATTAGATCAGTTTTTATTGGATGTACCCGGTGACCTTACAGACGGTATTGGACAACTTCTATAGAGGAATGATCGATATAATAGTTTTTTTTTCCTTAATAAATTATCGATACTATTTTTAATATTGGCTCCGTATTATATGTTATTGATGCTGGTGTCGTTATAGAGGTGACACATACTGGGATTATCGGTGTTTGTATTAAATGATGTATTGCTGGGTTGTCTGTTCAATGGTTTGTATCGATGATGATGATGATGATGATGATGATGATTTTTGTATCGACGATCATATACTATTCTTTTGGGGGCCGAATAAAATGAAATGAAATGAAAAATAGTTAATAATCTGGCTCCAGAGACAACAGACAAGATGTAAGTAAGCTTTAACTGAGATGGCTTTATCAGTAGGTGTCTATAGTGAGAGAGACAATTAATATCTTATAATAATGTTAGGTACCATTATCACTTAATTGGATATGATGCTGTCACGTTAATGACAACAGGTAGCTTCATCTCGGAAATGTCATATATATATATATATATATATATATATATATATAATATTAACAACTGTCTGCTTTTCCCATCACTCATCCCACCTAAAACTGTTTTCGTGTGTAAATAAATATAAATGTCTTGTATATGCTGTCTTGGCTGTTGAGTTGACACAAGCAATATATCATTCATTTCACACCACAGTCAAAGAGAAGGTTGTTGGCTTAGCATTTCATATATATATATACGCACATACATACATACGGGTGCGCGCGCACACTTTCTGTTCAAGTTCCATTCCTGAGAAGATAAAGACAAATCTGCCATTACCATTTAATATTAATTGGGATTAGACCATTTGGCATAATAGAACAATGAATAATACGGCCGGCTACAGTGTGTGTTTCTCAGTTCAAATCCCGCTAACTCCGGCTGAGTTTAGCCACGCTTATGGAAGTGACTTGGTCATAAATCCGTCTTTACTTTTGTTTGTTTGGGGGAGGGTGGTGCTTACCATGGCCAAAGACCTTAAAATGTTAGACCCCTGGTTGAATAGAGGGGGGCGGCCGTGGTCTAATAGGTAGCGGGTTGGACCACAGATCACTACCACCTGAGTTTGAACCTCGGCGTGGGCATATCTGAAGGATGTTTCATCTTTGACTTCGCTTCATTACCTTTGGAGGTCGCTCGGGCCATTTAGCCTACTCTATGCACAAAGGTGGCCGTAATATGTAAATCATCATCATCAACTCCTAGTTGAAGAGCTTACTTTTAACTATAGGATTATACTGAAATATGGTCATTAGGAATGCTGGTGTAAATTGTTGTTGTTAATTTGTGTCAGAACAAACGAAGATAAAAAATAAAAATAAAACACCGCCAAATACGTCTATTGTGAATCGGATAATTCCAGGCTCTGGCGGTGTTAAGTACTACCGGTAGTCTGTTGGCCTGACGAAACTTTCTACGCAGAACAATCGTACATCGGCGTCTCGTCCTAGCAGTAAATAGTAGAACGGGGACGTGGTGAAAAAAGCGTCCCACTTTGTAATTGACGAATCTACATGCGGGAGACAACGTTCTAGCGTGTGATTGGACCATCAGCGCGCACGAGACAGCGTTCTGATGTGTGATTGGACCACCAACGCGCAGGAGAAAAACATCCCTCTCCCGTCGAAGTCTACATGGGCATAATTAGATCGCCGCACACTTGTAATGTAGTTGTATACTAATGAGGACATGTTACGTCCATGGGGATATTTATTAGATTATCAAAACTCACTTGCTGAAATTTGCCTATTTATGATGTTGGTGTTTTTAAACCACTCACTCACTCACTTTTTGCACGACCATGTGAGCCCATTTGGAGTAGTCTAGCTTTACGTGTATGATGATGATGATGGTGATGATGATGAGAGCAGCGCGTTGGGTCGAATTCGGTTAGAAGAAAAATATATGTTACCCAACTGTATGCTCTTTTTGGTGTGAGATGTATTCCATGGTCACCCTAGAATCTACGTCCCTGTTAATCTCTCTCTCTCACACTCACTCACCCCCCCCTCTCTCTGTGTTTCTTTGTTTGTACGTGTGCGGGGAGGGCGTGGAGGTTATGTCACATACATAAGAGCATGAGCAGATATTTTGCCATATTACGGAATCCGAAGAACATTTTGACTGAATTATAACAAACAATGTGGGAACATAAATTTATTTCAGTATAGAAATTAAAATTCATATATGATGATGTAAAGATGGCAGTAGTTAAAATAGAAGGTCAATGGTTCAGTCTGTCACATGAGCTATGTTTACTGTGGGAGTTGTGACAGGATGACGTGTCTTGAGCAATATATCTAGAATGTTATTATTATTATTGTTGTTGTATCTAATATTCATAAATTGCATATATATATATATATATATATATATATATATGCTATTGACAATGATTTATTGATACAATATGAAGTTACTAACATCTGTATAAATAAAAGCGAAAGTGTGTGTGTGTTTCTTTGTCTGTCTGTCTGTCTGTCTGTCTGTGTGTTCACAAAACATTATGACAAAAAGGTCTCAAACAGCGGTGAATTTGATATTGGTTGGGACTATGAGCTTTATTTATTACATTAAAAAATTCTAAACCCTTCGATATATGGGCTGAAGGCTCAAGTAGTCCTCAACAGGGGCAAACTTTAAAGTGCTCGTGGAGCTCGGCCTTAAAACTTGTTACTAATAAGTTAGCTAATAGTTATGTCATGTGCTGAGTTTATCTACTGATGTATATTAGGCATTGGTTTGTTAAATGTTTGTTTATTTGTTGATATAACGATGTCGAATGTGAACTGAATGTGTGGAAAACAAATTCTACGCCCGTGCATGCATGAATGCGCGCAGGGAAACGCATAAGTGTACACACGAAAGAACACACACACACACACACATTGTTAGGCATATCCTGGTGCATGCATGGCACGTTTTAGCTGTCTAAATTAAACGTGCGGTGCATGCACGGCACGTTTAATTTGCACGAATGGGTGTGTGTGTGTGATAGAGAGTTTTTGCTGTACACACTAAACAATACAGATATGATATGATACCTAAACTTCTGTCAAGGACGAGTATAATTGTCTGTTATGTCCAACCAATTAGAGCAACGATTTTCTCTGACACTAGTTACCATGGTTACACTAACTAACACTGACTTGTAATTAATTACATATACATCGTCTTGACTGTATTAATACAATTACCATCACATATCGTGTCCATGTTTAAGTGTATTGCGCTCGCGCACACGCGCGATCGCGCTATCATTAATGATATTCAGTACGTTGACCTTGACTTTTGTTCGTTGTAATACGTTCTTATGGCCCCTGTTTTTCCTGGATGGTAACGTCCGTATTACAAATAAATGATAAATTTTAAGCTAATATTATTATTATCATTGGATGGTGATCAGCTGGGAATATGGTGCTGATTTGGTCAATAAGTGTAGTCTTATATAAACAATAGTACTTCTCCATGTGCTTGTGTGTATTTTGCAGTTTGTTTGTGTGCTCTCTCTCTTACACACACACACACACGCACTCTCCACCGCAGACACATTTTCTGTTACATAGGGGAAAGGCTCAAGTTGCTGAGGTTTTGATGGATCACCTAATATTGATCAAGAAAAAGAGATGTCTCTCTCTGTCTCTCTCGTAAGTTAGGTTTGAATTGCAAAGAAGAATGTCTAATTCCTCGAATCGCTTTCAATCTGGTGTCGCATTTCACCGTGTCACGTCTAACGGTCTTATACAAACATGACAGTAAAATAGACGCTCAAGTTTATTGTTGTAGAAAAGAGGATTCTGGTTGTAAGTTGAAAGATGCCACCACGGCACCTTCCCCCCCCCCCACATACATAGCTGAATGATGCTAATAATAACAGAATGAAAAGATTATTCTAGATTGTAACATCAAGAAAGGTTTGTTAAAGAGATGTAAGATGGAGGGCGACACCTACCGGCCCGAATGAGATAATAGGCCAGGGTTGAGAGAATATTTCTCATTAAAAAAATTATATTTCCATCTTTGTATCTGTTTTGTTTGCTCATTACTTTTTATCACTCACTCACTCACTCACTCACTCACTCACCCCGATTCTCAGCTTGTTTATATTCCCCCCCCCTCTATTTGTCTCTCTGTGTGTGTACCGATTCCCCGTCCTCCCTGATGTAAGGTGGTCAGATATTACCCCACATAAATATAATTATTTTAGCTAAAAATGGACTCTCCAATCACCATCTGGGGTAAGACAAAGCTCTCTATTGTCAGATTGGCGCCCGTGTTTGGTACACTACGGTATGTGGCTAAGCTTTATTAATTTATGTTTCTCTCCCTGACAACAAATTAACTTTATCCCGGGATATACTGTGGCTCTTGGTCCCCCGGATGCCATCAATATAAACAGAGATTTGTCTACTTGTGGCCTGTCTGTCTGTGGCTTCTGGTTACGGGTCTGGGTCGAGAAATGACTGGAAGTTGGCTGATAGTTGTGTCGGCTTTATGGTGTGAGTGTGATCACAGTGATGGAGGGTGTTAATTGTTTGTTACTTTGCCAGTGTGTGTGTGTGTGTGTGTGTGCGTGCGTGCGTTAGTGCGTGTGTGTTGTAGGAAGAGGTTAGCACGTTATTTTTTGATACCACTCATTCTTACTATATGCTGATGGAAGGAAAACAGTTGAACAAAATTAAAACTCATTCGTCTGCTTCAAAACTTATACAATTCTAATTGCTAGAAAAAGCTGAACAGCGGCAGATGTTAATAAAATTCTCAGCTGTCATTGATACAGATTGTTTAAATGATCCTCCATCTCTCTCTCTCTCTCTCTCTCTGTGTGTGTGTGTGTGTGTTGGGATGGCATCTCTTGTCAACACCTGTTACCACGTGGGACGGAGCAGGGAGAAAGGATAAGGCGGAGGAGGAATTGGCGGCAGTTTATACTCCGGCCATACTTCCAGCCAGCCAGCTTTACCAGCCACATCATCCAGCCAAACCAGGCAGCCAGCCAACGAAACTGTCCCCCTGTAGCTCTAACAGGGGCGAGCCAATGGGCTTCCTAACTCTAATCCGGACGTGGGGAGGAACGAAAACAAGATCACGTGATTTGTGTGACTAGCTATCGTCTGCTTCAGCTGGTGTCTGATGAACACACACACACACACACAGAGAGAGGAGAGATAACAGCCAGAAGTCCGTCATTGACTCAGATCAACCGACTTAACTTCTGCTAACCTATTAATAGCAGATTATTCATAATTCTCTGTACACCAATCGACATGCGGCAGGACTGGCGCCTGGATAGCCTGGATTTGGCATTCTCGATCAGCGGTATATAAGGGCTGACTTCTGGCGGAGTTCCGGATCTGGCGTTGGCCCGTTCTTTGGCTCGGATCTAGAAAGTTGGATATTAGTTTTGTTTTGTACTCCGGGAGCCAGTTCTTCGTCTGCGTTTCATAATGGAGGATTATCGTCTGCTGAGGGCTGTACGTTGCTGCTAAACGTCTTTGGCTAATGGATCCAGGTCGACTGGCACATATAATGGGATATGGCTGTGATAATAATGGGATATAGCTAATGGTTGGTACTGGGTTATAGTCTGGAGGGAAATAGTTGTGTATTATTGTTGTTGTTGTTGTGTGTTATTCCGGGTTTCTGGTAAGTTAGTTTGTTGATCATTTGGGATAATGTAAGGATACTGACAGCTTATAGGCATAGATAGCCAGTGTGATTAGTGTAGGAATATAATATATATATATATATTAGTGTAGGAATGTATTTTATATTAGTGTAGGAATGTAATATATATATATATATATATGTGTGTGTGTGTGTGTGTGTGTGTGTGTTTATATTAGTATAGGAATGTAATGAATATAGGTATTGTTGATGAGGATTACGGTGACAAAGTGTTTGTCTGTATGTGTGTGTGTGGGTGTGTGTTAAGTGCTCAGCTGACCAACTCTCTATACAGATGGCGTCATGATGCTCAGCCGACAAATTTTGTAAATATACATACGTCATAACACATTGTGTCTCCTCATACGGTGTGTGTGTGTGTTTGTGTGTATGTAGTTTTGTTTTAATGAGCTCCCCTGATAGATTGTATAGATCATCATGATGATCATCATCATTTTGGTATTTAATCTTCATTGCTCTAACCATGATCATCGTCATCATTATCAGATCATCAACTGTCATGATGACAAAGCTGTCACTGTCACCGTCATAAAGCTAGATTTACTGTAACATGTTGCAAGTAGTGTTTTAAGCTTTATTTCAAACAGTACTGTAACCAATATCATAAATACTATTTTACCTGTATTTTCTGTTACGAATTGATTCATCAATCATATTAAAAATCATGCTAGAGGTTGATTACAAATCGGTTACACTACGGGTCACGTTTTAAGCTGTCTGATAAATAATATGACAGATTGATTTATGAAAGATCAGTTATAAGTCGGGTTACAGTTGACGTAATATATTACATTAGGAGCTATATTACAAACGATGTTATTTGTAGATGATGTTAGGATGTAATCCAGGATACCAGTTTCCCAGACAACAACCAGTCAGAGCTTTAAGCCATTACTGATCTGTTTCCCTCTTGTTTACTATCGATTTCTTCCCATTCGTTGGCTACCTGTAGGCAAACGTCCCCCAGTATTGTGATTTTCTTATCTTCCTCCTGTCTCTACAAATTGAAAACATGCTCTCTCTCTCTCTCTCTCTCTATCTGTCTGTCTGTCTGTATGTCTGTCTGTGCCACGTACGCGCATGGATATCCACTTGAAATATGTTTAACTTGGTCGCACAACCCACTCATATGTTACTTCGTGAAAATATGTAAATAAATTAAGTTCAGTTTTAAGATTGATGATGTAAGCGATACATTTAGTGCTCATAAATATGCCTTTTCATATATAACTTTCTGAAGTTTCTGGTGAAAATGGGAATTGTTGCTGTATTACACTACAGCCACTTGCTGTATTACACTACAGCCACTTGCTGTATTACACTACATCCAATTCTGTTCACACTTAGGCTAAGTGGGCCGAGCAATCTACAAAGGAACGTCACAGATGAAACCTGCTATCCTGCTATTCGGTTTCACTGTACAGCGCCTTTGAATGGCTGCTGCTAGTAATGGCACTATTAAATCTACATTATTATTATTAGTATTATTATTAATACTATTATTATTAATACTATCATCATCATCTGTATTTCTTTCTTTTATATGACAACTTAAACCCCTCTTACATTCATCACCTCATCATCACTAACCAGTGCCAGCCAGTTATAATCGTATACTCAATGGCGTCTAAATGACAACACTGAGTGACTCGTTGACGTTGTTTATTAGCCGCTAGTTTGTTAAACAGCAAATTTAATGTGTTGGTAATTGTTAATCGGTCGGGGATGGGTCAGATGTCAGGGACTAAATGACACACGCACGCACACAGACAGGCGCGTACACACGCAGAGAGAGGGAGAGAGAATACCTTCATGGCTTTATTGCTAAGTGATACAAATCTGTTGGAGACCGTGATCAGCGTTTGCTGAGAGAGAGAGAGAGAGAGAGAGGCGTAAAGGGTAACATTATACGATGGATGTCGTGGTCGATTTTATATATGACAGTTGTACCATTGGGCTGGTGATGGCGATAACGTTATATAGCCCGGGTCAGTGATGGTTTAAGCTGGTCTGTGTCGGAGTTAGGTGTTTGTGTGTCTGTATACGGGAGGATTGTGCCCCGTGGGAGGCCACGGGAGGATTGTGCCCCGTGGGAGGCCACGGGAGGAGTGGTCTTCGTAGTGGACTACGGAAGGACTGGTCTTCGTGGGAGGGCACGGGAGAAGTAGTTCTCATGGGAGGGTACAGGAGGAGTAGTCCTCGTAATAGGCTACGGAAGGACTGGTATTCATGGACACAGGAATAGTGATCCTCGTACTATGTTACGGGATAACTGATCCTGACGAGAAGGTACAGGAGGAGTGGTCCTGATGGTAGACTAGGGGGGATTGGTCCTCAAGCTTCTCATGGTAGGCCAAATGAGGACTGGTCATCACGGTAGGTTACATGGATGAATGGTTTTCATGGGAGTGTACTGGAGGATTGGTCTTCACGGGAGGATACATGAGGATTGGTCCTCATGATAGAGTGCACGAGGATTGGTCCTTATGGGAGGGTACAATAGGATTGGTCCTCATGGGAAGGTACTTGAGGATTGGTCCTCATGGGAGGGTACTGGAGGATTGGTCCTCATGGGAGGTTATAGGAGGAATGGTCCTCGTGGTAGGGTACAAGATGATTGATCCTCACGATAGACTATGAGACGAAGGCTGGTCCGAACTGTGGTCTATGGGAGGACTCCTGTCCAATTGGGACGTTATCAAAGGAGTGGTCCTCCTGGGAGAGATGTGAAGCCTGATCCACTTGGGACACCGCAATAAGAATGGTCCTCCTGGGAGACTGAAAAAAAGCCTTATGTCATTATGGTAGAACACATAAACTTAGACTGGTCCAGAAGGGAGATGTGATGGTGTTAGATCTGTCTGGATCAGGGGAATGGATAGGAGGTCGGGATGGAGGATAAATCCTGGCGTACAAAGACGAAGAATTTATCTTCTGTCCTTCATCTTCATTCCCCCCCGCCGGCCATTGTTCACGTGAGTCGGCTGATAGCATAGTGGCTAGAGCATTGCACGTCAAACTTTCAGGTTTTGGGTTCCAATCTGACTTTTATCATAGGGAGTCGTCACTCGGCAAAATGCACTTGGTGTAATTAGCACTGAGTGTAAACAAAACACTCACTTATTAACTCACTCACTGGTCTGACTCACAAACCTATACCATTCAGATCATAATAATGTGCCATTGATGGCTGAGGCTAGGTTATCATATTGTAGGTGTTGTTGTTGGATATACTACCAAAGCTGTTACGGTGTTGTTGTTATAAAAACAATATTAGTCATCAGAGCTGTTTGGTATAAAGCCAATATGACGGTGTGAAGTCTGATGACAGCCGTCATCAGACATGACAGCCGTCATCAGAAATGACAGCCGTCATCAGACATGACAGCCTTCGTGATGGTCTAATAATTGTAGATAAGTATATAATCGTGGATGTTGTCATTTTAGTAATGTTACTGATCAGAGATGGTCGGGTGGCTGTTGTATGATGGTCAATTTTGTTATTGTTATTGTTATTAGTCTCTCTCTCTCTCTCTCTCTCCCCCCTCCTCTCTCTCTCTCTCTCTCTCTATATATATATATATATATATATTTTATATATATATGCACGCCCGCACACACACACACACACACTATATATATATATATATATATATATATCTGTGTGTGGGGGGATTTTCTCTGTGTGGTCTGTCTGTATGACCCAGCATCATATGACGGCCTGCTTTTTGTGTGGTGACCAACATTCAGTGGAGATGCGGCAAAGAAATCAGGCATGTGGCAGATCTGTTGGACAAGGTGGGCTACTTTGTTTAGAAGGTTCATGTTATGGGTCAGTGTACGTCTGTCTCTGTTTCGAAAGAGCTGGTTCATGTGTCTATGTCCAACGTTTTGCCCATCCATTTGTCAATATAAAGTCTTACTTTTTGTCATTATGAAGCACCAGTGTCCGTCCATATAAAGCACCAGTATCTTTCAATATAAAGCACCAGTATCTGACCATATAAAGCACCAACGCCTACTCATATAAAGCACCAATGACTACTACTCATATGAAGTACCTCCGTGTCTATGTTTTTGAAGCATCATTGTACATCTGAAGCATTGGCGCCGTTCTATGAGAGAACGTCCGCTGACGTCATGCATGATGATGATGATGATGATGTCAGACATTAATATCTATCTAGGTGAAGTACCAATAACTATCCACGTGAAGCATCAGTATCTGTCTACGTAAACGACGAGTCTGCGTCAATAATTCGTCTCATTTAGACAAGACGATGGCCACTCACATGTCATCTTCTCCGTCATCTCACTCAGCGTAACGCCCCCCCCCCCTCCTTCAGTTAGTTTAAGGCTACCAGTATAGAGAACCATAATAATATCAGCTGATCGGTAATTTAATATAACACTCTACCTTATGGTGTTTAGACGTTCTCGTTATTCACGTAATAGACTGATTGCAGTATTGTTTTAATTTCCGTTGTCTGTAGTTTAGTTATTGCGTCATGACTGTGACGCAGTGTGCTGGAGGAATAAATCGTACGAAGACCGCCGTTGAGATGTATTAGTAAAATCCCCGAAAGCGGGTGGTCTGCTAATGCAGGTTTTTCTGCATATCATCATCGGCTAAGACTAGTAGAGCGGGTTTAGTGGCTTTTATATTATTATTTTTAATTCGGGTCGGTGGACTGTTGAAGCGGATCATCGCAGCAACAGGTACCGCTGTAGTTTGTCTGATCAATCTGATACCATCGATTGTGTGGTGATCGATATTAAAAAGCAGACATTTGATGATTTATCATTCATTTGTTTCATATTGATTTCTTTTGTTTTCTGCGGATGGGTTACCCGCTCTCCGGACATTAATTCGAGTACGGCTGTACTCGACCATAAACTACACCGTCATCTACAAATGTAGGTCTTCTCGCACACAAGGTTTTGTCTGGGATGTTGTATTTGACGTAAGATATTCACGATATGAGTTGTTGAACATTGGGTCAATAAATTGTCAGCGTTCTTTTCATGAATAGCTCCCGAAAGAGATGTTCCCGAACATGACTATCATGGAACAGCTCATCAAACTCGTCTTCTTCATAAACTGTTTGTCAACTTAATGAACTATTAGCCAGCCACCTGTTTTAGCTAGTTTAGTTAATACATGATAGTTGTAAAGTTCTCAAACTCAAGAGTGCGAGAAAAGTTTTTTTAAACCAAAAAAAACATATCATATTCAAGTCCTCTGTTTTTACTCATGAATTGTTCATAAACTATTCATTAAAAATACACACTGATGCCGCTGATGACCCACTAGAGTACTCAAATATACTTCTAAGAATCACCTAAATATCAATATATTTATTATTAATAATACATGATGCATGTTTTATATTCTACCCAGTTCTCATCATTAATAACTTCTGTTGATCCTAATTTTTTTATCTCTTTTGTACGTTTTTGTATTATTAAGAGCAACATAATTAACAATGGTTTTATTTGTCACCGAACGTTTTATTGACTGTTTTAGCCTCGGATACCTCGTCACACTTATATAACGTCATTGTACCTCGTAGTTAACAATCTAGGACGTGGAATGATAAGCTTTGTAATGATGGCTCATTATAACCTACTCACTCACAATTGGTAATAATTTGCCGTATTAAAAAAACATCATTGACACAGTTTGATAAATGAGTTTAGCCGCCGAGTGCTGAGTTTTACACCAATATTCTTTTCTTCAGACATACAGCTGTTATCTTAACGGCTATAATTAGGTCACGCACGCACGCACGAACTCACGCACGCGGGCGCACGCACGCAAACATACCACCTAGTCTTTGGGGATCTAAATGTGTAATGGGTAAAGCGTGTTTGTCCTTGCCAGTTAGAGCGAACCCTCTAACTTCAACGCAACCCAGCCCTACCTTGTTTGTGCAATGAAGACTTTTAAATGCAATTACATTATTTTCCTGGTTTAAATTTCCAGGTTTCTGTATAGCTATAGCTGGTTAAATGCAGGTCAGGTATCTCATTCCACTGAGCAATGAATAAGCAAGTACACGGCAGCTGTGAATGGCTGAGTGCGATAGTAAATTGGCTCGCACAGAAGAAACATTCTGCCGAATACTCCCTTTGGAGTTGAGGAATGTATAGGCTGTGCCTACACCCATGAGGGAACTAATCCAGAAACACCATGGCAATAAATGGCGGCTAACTATTAGCGGCATCACACCCGGTTGAGGATGACCTGAAGTGTTAGTAAGCTTAAAAACATCTTTAATTAGGTGGCAGGTGAACATTCTGTACCAATGCCTTGCCAATTAAAAACATTATGGAATATTGGATTTTCCAAGTTTCCGTTTCCGGTTTGGATAGAACGGCTACGCCATGATAATACGTGTTGTTACGTTGTTGGGTTTTTTCCTGCGTGTTTCTGTTCATTTATTTCGTTTGTAAGGTCATTAATCATTCATCTCCAGGGTAATGGGTTACCGGTCGCATTCCTATAAACAATCACGTGACCAACTGGGAAATAAACACAAGAGAGACACCGCCCATCAGAAGGATGACCAATCGGCCGTTGGGTCTATTTACCAATGGCCGTTTGATGTAAAAATAATGTTGGCCCATTAGGACATAATTGGCGGGGTAGAAGCGTCGCTTCAGCGAGCATCCATCATTGGGAATAAATAGCTTTACGTGTTTGGCTGTGACCACGACGAGATGAAATCAAACAGCATTGCTCCCCCCCCCCCAACGTTGTTTGTTTAAGCAATTACAAACTAGCACCGCAAAGAATAGACGCGGATTAAAAAAGTCTCATTGTGAATGTTTGTCTTCTCTGGTAGAGAAAATGTCATCTTTCTCTTGGTCAGGGATGGGGCAGGATCTCGAAAGGACGACGGAGATATTCCCTCGATGTCTCCTCGGTCCTGGCTCATAATAGAGCGAGGTGGAATGGGATGGGGTGGCGGTAACGGGTCCTAATACACCACTGGCCTGTTGCTAGGTAGATGACATCCGGGTCGGTCGATGTGGTCATATTGACAATCCCCCCCCCCTTCCCCGGTGTGGCTGGACACTAAATGATGGTACCGTTGGGTGGTGTGTGTGAGGGGGGGGGGGGTTAAACGGAGAATCCCAGGATACGGAGGGAATAAACAGTAAGATGTATTTATTGGTGTAGATAACCGAACCGTGGGAAGAGACTTGTTGGTCAGAAGGTTACGTTTGATGCCATTCGGTCAGGATTTATGTCTCGATGGGTGGGTATGCGATCTGGCTTAAAATAGGTCTGATGTATTAGCGGAGAGTTTGTGAAATACCGGATCACGATTGATCATCCGCTTTGGTGTAGTTTGTTGTGTGACTGTTGTCACTGTAAATGAAATATATATATATATATATATATATATATACCGTCTGTTTGACCTGATGGGTAGAGGCGGGTACTATTTACCCATGTTTATGGTCATTCTGTTCGAATCCCGACCGTGACACTAAAGAAGGAGGAGTTTTTCATCCAACCAGACAACTGACAAGGTTTTCTCCACCAAATATGTCATCTATTGTTGATTACAGACCATATGTGTCTCCCTCATTTGCGGATGCTAGCCACGTAAAATGACTTCGACCATTATTATAAGCGACTTCCGAAGGTAATGAGACGAACTGAAAAAATTGTTGTATATATTTTTGATTTTTTTTTTGGTTTAAGTCGTCCCTTTATCCCAGTTATGTCTATTGTTATCATTTCATTGTTTATAAATGCCATAAAGCGTGGAATATTGAGATGTTGACATAAAACATGTCATTGATACAATTTCTAATCAATACACCATCCTTTTGTCTTGATGATGATGATTGATGATTTACGGCCACTTTTGTGCGCAAGGTACGCTAAACGGGCCGAGCGACTTCCGAAGGTAATGAGACGAACTGAAAGACGAAACAACCTTCAGATATGCCCACGCCGGGATTCGAACACGGGTGGTAGTGATCTGTGGTCCAGCACGCTACCGCTAGACCACGGAGGCGCCCTCCCTCCGTTTAGCTTGATTTACTCCATTGATAACATGCCAGCTATAATGTAACATAACAACAGTTTATCTTTATTGTCTACAATTACTGTTATATTATTATTGGTCGTCTAATATATGACCAAAATGTAACATCAATATTACTATTATGTTAATAACATAAATGACCTAATTATAGGGGTTTTCCTTTTGGTAAAGCTCAATTAATCTTTCTCATTCTTCCCACTTCTATTAATTCAGCCTAGTGTGTTTCAGAAAGTAATACTATTTTTTTTTCACTTACTCAAAGTAAATTTACTTGGTTGTGTTTGTTTCTACGTAATGAAGTCATACAGTTCTATGTTTCCTATCATAAGTCGGAGCTGATTTACTTTGCTGTTTATTTTATGTCATAAACTATAGTAATCAGTCTTGGTTTAAGTTATTTCATATTATTATAAGGTTTTTTTTCTTCTCATAAATCGAAGTAGGTTTACTTGGTTTATTTATTTTTATGCCGTCAGCTAAGTTTCGCCGAGGACAAATATTCTTGTTGGTAAAGTATCATCCTGCCTTCGACTCTCTATTTCTCTCTCTCTCTATCTCACTCACTCCATGGCCTAACTGGTAGCGCGGTTGTCCATAGATCTATAGCATTAGGGTTCAAACCCCGGCCGGGCTATATCAGAAGGGTGTTTCATCTTTCACTTCGCCTCATTACCTTTGGAGGTCGCTCGACCCATTTAGCCTACCTTGTTCACAAAAGTGGCCGTCAAACAGTTAGCAACATTTACATTCATCATATAGACCCACTACTGGCTACAGCCACACCGTGTTATGGGCTGGCTCATGCATACGTGTAGGTCACTGGGTCGAATCTCACTGTTACACGCCCATTTCTTTGTCTTGTTTCACCCATTAGTTCCCTTGGGAGACAGTCACCCTCGGCCATGTAACCCTTTGAGACGAGAGCCGGAACAAGACAAAATAGTCACTCACCATACAATATTATGAGATTGTGTGTGTGTGTGTGTGTGGGAAGATAAGTGCACACAGCGAGAGAATTATGTGTAATGCTATTATTTTAGACGAGCAAGCCACTAACAGGAGATATATACGTAAATCTCAGTCTAAATGGCATGACTAGCCCCAGTTTATAATGTAGCCGTCATTGGTGCGGATATGTGAAAGGTCAACTTAGGTACATCATCCCTGACCCTGTTATTGTGTCGGGGAGAATTTTATTGTTCTGATTGTTAACTGTTTCATGGGAGTCAGTATTGTTTTTTTACTTGTTATCTGTTCTAGTCCTCTCTCTCTCTCTCTCTCTCTCTCTCTCTCTCTCTCATTTATATATATATATATATATATATATATATATAATATATATATATATATATATATATATATATATATATATATATAACATATAGACACAATTACTACAAATATTGAATCTATTTGGTAGTGAAGTGATTCACCAAAAAAATATACATGTTATTGGATTATGTGCTGATCTAGTGTGTGAAACATTTCCTATGTAATTGCATATCTGTGGTTGTTACGTGTGTGTGTGTGTGTGTGTGTGTGTGTGTGCGTTAATAGCCACTAGCAGATAAATCTAAAATCATGAATACAATATCTAGATGATTCACCAGGGGACTACCGAGGCTACCATTCATGCCAACTGGTATAGCGTCTCACCACTCTCTCTCTCTCTCTCTCTCTCTCTCTCTCTCTCTCTCCACACACACATACACATACACACAGGGGTAGACGGGATGGGACACACACACACATACGTACCATACCCAGTACCAATATCATTATCAATCGTTTTATAATTAACAATTGTTTATATAAGAAATAAAACAAACTTTTCTCATAGGTCTGCGGGTCAGTATTTGGTTCCTTTTTGTAGGTCAGCATTTTTAGTATTTTGTCCGTCTTTGTAGATTATATTTCGTCCATGTCTGTAGGTCAGTATTTTGTCCATGTCTGTAGGTCAGTATTTCGTCCATGTCTGTAGGTCAGTATTTCGTCCATGTCTGTAGGTCAGTATTTTGTCCATGTCTGTAGGTCAGTATTTTGTCCATGTCTGTAGGTCAGTATTTCATCCATGTCTGTAGGTCAGTATTTCGTCCATGTCTGTAGGTCAGTAGTTCGTTCATATCTGTAGGTCAGTATTTCGTCCATGTCTGTAGGTCAGTATTTCGTCCATGTATGTAGGTCGGTGTTTTATCTAATCCTGTAGCTCGTCCTCAGTATTATTGTGCCTACGTTTCCAGGTCAGTATGTTTGTTCCAGCCCGTAGATCAGTATCAGCTAGACGACAAACAGACAGACAGACAGACGGACGGATAGATGGACAGATAACATTATAGACAAATTCTCAATTAAGAAACGGACCGAGAGAAAAAAATCGTCTTCTACGCTTGATTACTGTTAAGATTTGTTACTGTCAGAGTTGTCACAATAAACACTTGTTTGGGTTGTCTCGGGCTGTCTGGATCACTAAATATTGTATGCTCTCCTCTATCCATAATGATCCATCCTCTGGGATATATCACCTCAGTGTAACGTCTTCTTATAATTATATCCGAGGATTGAGTTCTCGTGGTCAGGCAAAGTCGTCTTCAATTAGAATAAACTTTTCCGTTTCGGCAGTCAGTGAGTGAGTGAGTGTGTGCTTTGTTTAGTTTCGGCGCTGAGTCCACACATCTGGGAGATAGATACGGCCGATGGGCATCTCCTCGGGGAGACATCCTGCAAACGCAGGCATCGGTCAGATTCGACTTCACAACCTGAAGGTTTACGTTGCAGTGCTCTTACTGCTGTGCCATCAGTGCACCCCTTTGTGTTTTGGCTGTAACAGTTTTGAATATTTCGCATAGAAATGGTCTCTTGTTATTAATTATTCAGTAACAATTTATTATTATTATTATTATTAATGTTATATGGTTTGACAAGATATTTATCGATGAAGATGACTTAAATATGACAGCTATCATCAACTTACCGGGCTTGTTATCGTCATGATGATTTCTAGCATTTTTGAAACATTATCAACACTACTCTCTGTTTAACTATAAGTGTTATTGGTAATGATGAGTAATCATTATCATTTGTCATCATTACCTATCATCGCCATTGTTGTTGTCATAGTGGACATTATCACTGTCATTGGTCAATATCATCATCATCATCATCATCATCATTTTATATTATATATTATTATCAGTTACATAATTACAGGTGGTGTGTAATATCATCATCATCATCTTTAATACTATTGTTGTATTCGTACACCATTAGACAGTCAGTTAGTCAGAAGGGAGTCAGGTATGACCTACTTCAATATCCAATCAGCTGTCAGTATCCTTACGACCCCCCCCCCACGTCGGTAACAATGTAGTAACGTAACAAGATCATCACTGAGGGGGGAGGCCTAAATCTCTTATTGAATGGCGATCGTCGATGACTGTTCGGATCTCTGGAACTTGACGATGTTTGATAAACAAACAAAAGAGTGAGAAGATCCCGACTGTACCTCGTGTCATTGTCGGTTAGTTTCCGGTGTCAGTGTCAGCACATCGTCGGGTTTCTGGTGTTATTTGTTACCGAACAGTGGACGGGTTGTCAACTGGTAAAGGACCGGGGGGAACACTCACACACATATACATACACACACACACAGAGAGAGAGAGAGAGAGAGAGAGAGGGGTGGGGTACAGACACGATCCATGACTGACATTCAGGATGGTCAACGATCCGGTACTAGAACGTTTATCGACGTGCTATTGAATCGTTGGAAAGTGAAGTGTTTGGAGAACTGTCTGTCTGTCTGTCTGTCTGTCTGTCTGTCTGTCTGTCTGTCTCTCTCTCTCTCTCTCTCTCTCTCTCTCTATTTATCTATCTATATCTCTGTGTGTGTGGGGGGGGGGGTAGAGGGTGACATTGGGTGTATAGGTGGTACGCAGAGTGGTACTTCCCGTCAGATTCCCTCATTGATTGAGTAAACGTCAATGAACAACGGAAACAGAAAGTAAATTACAACGGGGATGACGATGTCGCCCACACGCACGTGTACATATGTATACATGTATACAACGATGAGGGTGATTACAAATAGTAGTCAGAATAATCAAACTCCCATAATACCTATACACTTGGGGTATGTATATGTGAGCATATATATATATATATATATATATATATATATTATATAGTAGGATACACAGTTTAACATCGGATATATCATCTCTGACTTGGTGCCTTTTCTATCAAAATGTTTGACTTCTAATCAGCTACACAAGACCTTGTCGGAATATACATTGATCTATCAGTGTCAAACAGTGTCTTCTTCCATCGGTGACTACCCGTATGTGTCAGTGTGTCACCAGGCAGTCACTCAATTACCGTGCGTTACCTCACCAATATATGGCCATCAACCATAACATTAAGGCTGACCGTTCCTCACGATTTCTGGATAACGCTCGATGACGACCTTCACCAGCAGCACCAGGGTTTAAATCTTGGCCTGGCTATGTCTGACGGCTGTTTCATCCATCACTTCGCCCGTTCAACGCCGCAGCTCGCCAGGCTCGTTTAGCCCCACCGCGTGCCGACAAGTGACATCGACGATTCGCAATTTCGCCCGAACACTTGATGAGGGAGGAGCCGTCCGCTCGCGGCACAGTTCCTACACGATGAGTCGCCTACATCCGCTGATCTCGCCACCGAACCCGAAGGAGAGCATGATGGTGGTGTGGACGAATGGCAAGCCGACGACGATCATCAGGAATAAGGAAGACGGCGATGACGACCCGCAGCCTCAGCAGCTGTCCTTCCAGTATAAGATCCCGATCAGCAAGTATAACACGCTGGCCACGGTCGCTAATCGGCGAGCGAGAAGGAGTTCTCAGGGTACGACCGGCGAGAGACCCCTACCACAGATCGTCACCATACAGCAGCTACCATCAGCCGACAACGAACAGACGCCAGGAGAGGAGGAGGACGACGGTAGTCCTCAACATAATGGTCCAAGTCAGCCAATTAATGACAACAATGTCATTTATAGCAAGTAAGTATTGTGGAGTGGAGGCTGTCTAGGGTAACCTTTCCCTATCCTCCGATGGGATGAGTCGAGTCCCACCCGAAAAAAAACGTTGTTGTTGTTGTTTTTTGTTGTTGTTGTCAAATACTGGCTTGTTTTCGCTAGGGTTGTTTTCGTCTTGAATACAATCGTTGTTTTATTGCTGATCGAGCTTAAACAAAGCAGACGTCTATAACTGGCGATTGCTCGAAGCCGAATAAAACTGTTATCGTTGGAAAGGAGATGGTAGAAAAGTGTTATCATTCCGGTGCACACTAAAGAAGGATATCTTTTAAAATAAGTTCTCGAAGGGAATTGCCGCTGGAAGAACGTCCATCCAGCGGAAGTGGCTTTGGAGACAAAAGAGTTTTGGTAACGGAACAGATCCAGTAAATAAACTGCGACGGAATATTTTTAACAGAGCCATTGTTTTAACAATGACGGCTAAAGGTAAATATTATACCCCATCCCATTGGGGGGGGGGGTAGTTTGCGGGAGACTTGATTATACCACAGACGTTAATGTCATGGTTCTGTTAGATATCGAATGGCATCGTAAAGTGATAGCGTCTATTGTTACACAAAATGGAACTCAGCAATCAGTCGAACTCCAGTATAAACGCACTACCCACTCAGCCGAACAGACCAACCGGTGACTTACCATGTATACGTTTTGACAATCAACAGGATCACCGGAAGAGTTAAACCCGCCATAATCCATCTTGGGACTTCGTTTTAAAAATCGTGGTCGCAATTTCGTGTGGGTGGAAAATAATTACCCGGAGGGGTTTGGTAGGATGTTGTTTTTCGGGGATTCGTTCTAGGTCGGGTCAGAGTGCGGTCATGACACTATATCATTCATCATGTTGGGGCCGCCTCTGTCCATTACACTTAGGGGTGATCCGTTTTCAAAGGTCATACATATTTTAGAAGCCTTCATCCAACTGTTTTTGTTTATCAATATGTCTGTCACCTGTTGGCCGTTATTTCATAACGATAACATATCGCCATCGTTAAGTAACATATCGTATAGCGGGGGCGGAGGGTAGTAATAGTGAGAATCATTGGTTCAGAGACAGCCAATAGGCGCTCTTCACACTTCCCGAAGCTGGCAAGTGTTGTTGTTGTGACTTGTTGTTGCAGTGACTGTTGTTGTGTTCCTCGTTCTAGTTGGTGTATGGTAAGAGGTACTGAAGTTCTCGCTGCCATGTTAACGAGTGAAGGTTAACATGTTTTCAGCGCGTCTTTATCTAGTTCTGTTTAGTACAGCGTTTGTACTTCAATGGAAAGTAACACTGCGCGTAGCTTCTTACCGTGAATAAGACGAGTGTAACGATTTGAAGAACACTTGTATTTTACTGTGTCTGATATCGGAGTTGGTTTTGGTATCAGATTTGACTTTATCCAGTGATGCGCGGAGACCCACTGAACCCTTCTATTTTGGTGTTGGGTGCTCAAACATTCTAATGGTATTGGTCTGGCTCGTTCCCAGATTGTGACGGCTTTGGGTTTGAAAGTAAATGTTGTTATTGCATCTGAAATGTCAAAAAGAATACGGATGCGGTACCACTACCTCTAATAAGCTACCAAATGGTGTACGAGAGTTTGACATGTGGCGGGGGGAGGGGGGGGGACCTTGCTGACCTCTCTCGTCGCATAGATTTTGTGATACATTTGAATGATACTACGATGTTGTAGTGCTTTCATTAACAAACTTTCAATAAACTAACAACATCGTTTTGGAGTATTTGTATGTGTATGTGTGTGTGCGCGCGCGCGCACACACACACACACACATATATATATATATATATATATATATATATATAAAGAGAGAGAGAGAGAGAGAAAGAGAGAAAGATTACTGACCGTAAAATTGGATTATGAAAACGGAAATAGCTACAAGAACATTGGAGTACCACGTGAGCTACTGGTAATTAGTAAGGCATTTTAAATGGCTTGTGTCTAATGGTGTGTCGAGTGAGTGGGTGAGTGAGTGAGTGAGTGAGTGAGTGAGTGAGTGAGTGAGTGAGTGAGTGAGTGAGTGAGTGAGTGAGTGAGTGAGTGAGTGAGTGAGTGAGTGAGTGAGTGAGTGAGTGAGTGAGTGAGTGAGTGAGTGAGTGAGTGAGTGAGTGAGTGAGTGAGTGAGTGAGTGAGTGAGTGAGTGAGTGAGTGAGTGAGTGAGTGAGTGAGTGAGTGAGTGAGTGAGTGAGTGAGTGAGTGAGTGAGTGAGTGAGTGAGTGAGTGAGTGAGTGAGTGCTTTATTTATAGTCTAATACAAGTCTCGCCATGGATAAAGAGCGGAGAAGCTAATATCTAGAATTTTGTTATAGGATGAAACATTCCCCAGACACAAATAACACTGGGATTTACCATAGTACGGGAGTGACCCATGACCAGATTAGACAGGTGACAAGTTTTGACATGATGTTTGTCCGTCTTTCACAAACACTGACGTACCTAATGATAGGTCACGCCTTGTGCTAGCCAGCAATCCGTTGTCCTTCCAATAACCAATCATTCGTGAATATTTGTTGACATCGTCGCAGAATAAACACTAATGATTTGAAATGTTATCCGATTTGGTCTTGTCCTATCCAGCATCATCTTATATCAGATTGATTGGTTGATTGATTGATTGGTGCGTTTATCCCTGATCGTACGTAGTTATATCATTTTATAAACTTAAACTGGTATAATGTCCAAAGGGAGAATGTCAGAAGCACATTGTTTATATTGAAGACGTTCCTTTGATTATATAATAAACCAAATAATAGATCAACACTATGTATAAAAACTCTATTGTCTTGAACATTCTTATCCCATTATCAATATCTATGTTCTTACATTACAATTATCTATGTTCTTCACATTTTTAATCAGAACTTATTGTCCAGATATTTGCTATAGTAATTATTTTTATTTGTCATCAGTTAATAAACATGTCCTCATATACTAGTCAGTGGGCCAACAGAAAGGGTTTACAAACGAGAGTACTCTACCTAATAGGACAGTTTCTCACCCTGTCGATAGGCCGCTAATGTCACGAGGTCAGGAAGATTTGAACCACATCCGGGTACATCTGCGAGAATCCGGCCGACGGTTGCTACGTAAATAATTTAAATTTGATTGCGCAATGTTTGTCTATCTCTGGGAAGGGATGGCGTATTACTGAATGATCGATGATTGTAAAAGATTCTGTTTGTTGTTTGTTTAATTATTTACAAACATTACTACTTGCGATACTGATACGGTTTGGAGCTACATGACCGGATGTGACACGTACAACGAAGTAAGTTGGTATCTACGTAATGTACGTATTGATGATGATGATGATGATGATGATTGATATTTTACGGCCACTTTTGTGGACACAGTAGGCTAAATGGGCCGAGCGACCTCCAAAGGTAATGAAGCCAAGTCAAAGATTAAACACCCTTCAGATAGGCCCACGCCGAGATTCGAACTCAGGTGGTAGTGATCTGTGGTCCAGCGCGCTGCCAATTAGATCACGGGGGGGGGGGGTCCAATATCCATATTACATACCCAACCCTTTTCTTTTGTATGATGGTTGATCCCGAGGAATCCAGGATACACATTGCGATCCGACGGTAAAGCTGAATCCAAATTCTACGTTCTGACAGTCACCGTATTGTCGACGTCAACGATCAGCAGGATGTGACGTAGTAATTGGAATGTTTATATGACGACAACTTATACTAAACGGAGAGTTTAGTGATTTTTTGGTGGCCAATACCCGCTTCCATGCATAACCAAGCTGAATCATACCAAAACGCACACATCTTGATGACGTCAGTATACAACACTCGGCGACAGGACTTTGACGAGTGAAATCGAACAGAATCGTATATTCATCAAGATGCCTCATATGGCATCCGATTGCTGCTCGGGATTTGAATTTCTGCGTATGCGCAATTGAAATATCCACGTATTTTAATATCGTTACCGTTTAATAAAATCAAAGCTTTGGTAAACTTAAAATATTAAATGACTATATTTAGTCTCCAATTTTAATAAGGAATTATATATTTCATAATAAGATTAAAATATCCAAAGAATCGTTTTAATTGTTAAAGGGATGATTACTGTCTGGTATTGTTTACATTAGAGGGAGCACTGATTAGCCTAGTTGGTAGAGTATTGCGCTGGTTGAGACTAGGTTTTGATTTAAGACAGCCAAGATTATTAGCACTGCCACTGAACGCCTACCCCCATCCCTCCCCCCTTCGTAGGTTAGGAGTTATAATTGGCCAATTATGTTTCCCGTTACGTGAAAGATGGAAATAAAAAGGTGAAACCAAGTGAAATGTTATGCCATTGAGCCATATTCACGGACTCACTGACTCACCAACTTACTCACTCGTGTAAGTATCGCTCAGATCGTGTGTCAGTTAACTGTGTCAGTTTACGTACAGGCTTATATTGGGGAAGTGTACACGTACACATCAGTTCCCAGTGTAACTTGATACTTACGTATAACAGTACCAGTCGTGGTCGTTCGATACTTCCGTATTAATCATGATAATCATATTTTTCAGTACTTTTCAGCGACCTCCAGGGGTAATGAAGCGAAGTCAAAGATGAAACACCCTTCCGATATGCCCAGCCCGAAATTCGAACACAGGTGGTAGTGATCGGTGATCCAACGCCCCATCAGTTAGACCATGGATGCGCTCTGTGGGTGTGCTAGTGTAAAGATGGGTTCATATTTGGGTGGTGTGCAACGGTGGGGGGTAGTACAAGGAAAGGTTGGGTGATATACTAGTATATAGGGCTGTGTTGTGTTTTTTTTGTATATTTAGATAAAAGATAGATTTAAGATGGTATAGTGATAGAGCACGATGTGACGGGAGGTATATCATATTGTGTCAGGTGGTATATCACATTGTATGACCGTAGTTGGTTTGTTGCACTGTCCTGTAGTATACCACAGTCGGTGTGTGTCAAGTGGTATATCACATTTTCAGGTGGTTTATCACTATGTATCAAATGGTATATCACAGTATGTATCAGATAGTATATCACAGTGACGGTATGTGTCAGGTGTTATATCACACTGTGTCATGTTGTATATCACTTGTGTCAACTGATGTAACGATTTTCCCATGATAAACCGCTGTCCCAGGAGTTATAAAAGAGTGCCTCCTAACTATAACAACTGTCACGAAGTGGTCGTTATAAAAGACGGTTGGCCGGTTCTTAGAACGTCAACACGAAGGTTGATGTTATATCATGGCTGATGCCGTACGATTGCTGTTTGTTGGCCCAGTTCCGTGGTGTCCCTGTGATGTTACCGGCTATCTAACTTACAGGGTCAGCGTCTGACCTAGCCTTGTCTTTACACAAATAAAGCCATACTAACATTACAGTATATAGACTATATAACATTATGTCAGCCATTTAAACCTATCGGACACACTGTGGCTGGTTGACGACAGTTATTGCGGAGATTAGCCAGCACTAAATACCACAGACTCTACTCTGGCGGCAAGCCTATAAATATTCAAAAGTTTAGCTTTTTATCTGGAGGGATTTAACTGCAGACTCCCCGGGATGCTGCTGCTGTGTGTGTGTGTGGGGGGGTGTAAATTTGTATTTTAGGTTTGTATGTGTTTTGAGCACTTTTCATTTCATTCTTTACAATTATTGTGGGTGGGGGATTTGTTCCCGGGGCACCGTTGAGTTTCTGTTGGTGTTAGGTTTTGGGCCAATAGAGCATCACCCTCTCCGCACATACAAATGCCCGTGGGTGACGTAATTGTTCCCACGTACTTCGTGTTTATCTGACTGACCACGTGCCATATACCCACTGACCTACAGCTGAGGGGATTAAGATGCGTCGAGGCTGTTGAGTGAGCTTTGGCAAGCGGCAGCATTCTAGCAGGACACAATGCTACTTGTATAGCTTAACAGCTTGGAATTGGTCCCACTGTCGTACTCACTTACTCACTCACTCATTCACTCACTCACCCACTCATAAAGCGTTTTTTTAGTTCTCTTTTAGCCATTATTAGCCTGTTTTCACAGTCATGACCAGGTCATCTTTTGTTGTGTCTATTTGTCCAGAGGTCATATAATCTTATCAACCATCACAACACTTCAAGGAGTATAAATTAAATTTTACTCTCCTTGCTTTACTTTCTTATCGGCCACTTCCTCACAGGAAATAAGATGACCCTCCTGATAAAAGACTGATTTTCGGCCGTTTTCCCTTTTATCACAAATTAGCTTATCAGTTTGATTTCTAAGTAGCTGTTGTTGTTGTAGTTGTTGCTGTTGTTCTTTTACATCCTGTACAGCTATCTGTTGCGGTGTATCGCGTTCTGATTATTGTGCCGTGTACAATAAGTACGTGTTCTTGTTTGATGTTAGTAAAGATCGGTTGTTATATTGTGTGTTAGACTGATAATTGGTTAGAACCTGCAACGTGTTGTTGATTGTGTGTCGGTGTGTGTGTGTGTGTGGGGCGGGGACTGTAGATGGGTGGTCTGGCCATCTCACAGCCTGGTATATAACTCAATATAATATTAATAATGATATAGTGAGCTCCGGTGGCCTAGCGGTTAAGCACCCGGCACTTGGTGCCAACGGTCACAGGTTCGAACCCCGTAGGAGGTGGAAACTTTTCCAGGGATTAATTTCTTGGCTCACGTTAAATGGCGCTGCCGTCTCCACTGAATTATTTAAAATAAAGGGGGACGTTAAAAACCCCCTGAGGACGCAAAACACTCTGGCAGTGACCACCCTCAGGGTATTTCGGCTCCATCTTTCCGTACTTCTCCCCTGTGAGTGGTGGGGGAGGAGGTTTCTCAATCACTCCAACATAGAGGCTAAAACCAAACCAATAATGATATGATTGATATTAAATGTATAGTATGGTGTGTATCCGTGTGCATGTGTGTTTAGGTATGTGTGTATGTGTGTGCGTGTGTGTTCCTGTGTGGGCACGCGGGTGGGTGGGCTCTCCAGGGTGGTCTGCATATCAAGAGACTGAGGTACATGAATATAAATAGCACAAAATTTCGTGTGCATTTGTGTCTGCGAGCATGTACGTGTGTGTGTGTGCGTGTGTGTGTGTGTGTGTGACCCGCTTCCCGTAGTTTGTTGACTGTTATTAGACAACTTTAAATTAGAGTTTGTTGTCACGTGACTGGTTTAAATTGAAAGTTGATTGATTACTGATGTCAAGTTGTAATTATACTGAATTAGGCCTCACCTCAGTACTGATTAAAGCCATTTGGCAAACATGTTTGTGAACATTTCGGGTTCTCCGATAAAGACTGACAAATCTGTACGATTTCAATCTTATTAGACAGAGATAGATATCTGCACGCATGCACACAGGGAGACAGACAGACAGACACGGACACAGAGAGAGAGGGGGGGGGGCACACACACATACACACAGGGAGACAAACAAACACATACATAGACAGAAGAGAGAGAGGGGGGACACATAATCACAGGGAGACAGACACACACGCGCACACAGGGACACACACACACACACACACACTGATCTAACCCATTCATACCACTATAATATAGGTTGATTGGTTCACCGAGTTTCCCCATTGTCTCCTGGGGTCGTCCATTAAGAGCTTCTGTTGATCATCTCACTCTCAGTGTCTGTGCCAATTCCTTCAGAAAACATCAGTTTAATTTGTTCACATCTCCCCAGCCTAGCCATATCATCCTCCGGGATACCGTATAATTGTTACATCACCACGGATACATTGGTTGCCGCTTGCTCAATAGCAGCTCGTTTGTGTTCGCCAAAGTTATTGTAGGTAGCATTGGTGGGGGAGGGGGTGTTGGTACCGGATCCACACGCTAGGTCATGTGACTGCCATGGTCTATATAAATGAATAAGTTCATTTCAGCAACATTTTCTTGTATTATTTCCTAATATGTTATTTTTATAATATAAAACTAATATATATATATATATATATATATATATATATATATATATATATATATATATATATAATAATAATGATGATGTAGATTTAATAAAGCGTCCTTACTAGCAAGAGCCAATCAAAGACCTTATACAGTGATACCCCAAATAATAATGTCCGTAAAAGCTATTGAGGGATTTGAACGATAATCAAAATTTTTACCTGTGAAAGCAACCTTGAACAGGTGTGTTTTCAGAATATATTTATACTGTTCAAGAGACGATGCATTTCTGATATCCGCTGGCAACCTATTCCACAAAGCTGTAACACACAATCACCATACGACTTTAGCCGAGTCACTGGCACCCGCAATAGTATCTTGTTGGATGACCTGAGTTTTTGTGGATACTTTCTAATGGACACCGGTTCACACAGATAATTAGGTGCCATGTGATTGATAGATTTAAAAGTAAGTCGTTAATAAAATCTTGAAATGAATACACTGTCTAACAGATAGCCAATCTAGGATTTGTAGAATTGGGATGATATGATCACATTTTCGACTATTTTTCAGGATATGTGCATCTTTCAAGAAAAACTATAAGCAACAACAACAAAAAAACAGTACTTCCTGACTTATGATTGTCAATAGTCGCCATTTTTGTTCACCAGACAAATTTAAACAGTCCTCAGAACAACTGTGACTAACCTGTAATCCGGGTCTGGGTAGGTCTGACGGGTGTTTCATCTTTCATTTCGCCCCATTTCTTTTTTGCAGGTCGTGAAACATCAACATTTCACATCTGATTCGCTTGCTTGTACTTACACTTACGGTTATGACATGCGGAGGGCAGATTTAATCATCCCTGACCGCAATGTAATAGGAAGAGGTGTTTTTTTTTAAATATCCAGTCAGCTCACTATGAAGAGTTTCTCGCCGAAATATGTCATATTCCCTGCGAGGGAGCATTAAATTACAGTAATCTGCCCTTCTGCCTCTTTCTTACTCCGGTAGCTAGGCGCATTAGCAACTGCCATTCAGGGGATATTATTGTTATTATTATAACTAAGACAGCTGAGGCCAGCATCCAGCGGTTCTGACGTCGTGTTTTATTTGATTTCCTTGACATAGAGACGCGTGAATTGGACTTGGATCCGAGTCCTTAACACACGCTTAGCCACAAAAGTGATAGTTATTCGAAGAAATGCTGTTTATTGGCCGACCTCTGCCACGTAGGGAGGTCTTCTTATCTGAGTTTGCGGCGCGCAGACTCGGATAATAAGACATCCCCAGGCCTCATCATTCAAATGTTTATCGCAGAATTGGGCGTCAGCTGTAGTTGTGATGTGTAGCATGGGGTCAGGTGTTTTACATAGATTAATGCGTGTTTGTGCTTTTCATTAAGTATTTTATCCATAATGTCTGTTGACAAGATTTATGACGCTCGAAATGGTTGGGGCTTGAGAACTGCGCCGAGGACACAACTGACCATCTTTAGCGGGTTCATCTGTATTCCCAGGTTGTGGCTGGATTTATACAACTGGCATATCGTTTATAATATTTATTGTTTAATAATATTACATGTCCTCGCTGATTCTATAACTCTGAGGTAACCATGGGCTATATTTTGATCAGTTTATCAGAGTCAAGTCACAAGTTGATTAGACGCGTAAATGGTTCCTGGCTGAGCCGGTAGAGCGGTGAACGATGGCTGACTGAGTATCATCAGTGCGACTGTTGGATTTTCGGCCCACTCGTTTGCTTAACTCTGATCAAGTGTAGTGGATTACATAAGTGTCATTATGTGAAGTGAATGAGTGGTTTATTTACCCTCCGTACTCCGTACTGGTCCCAGCTATAGGACATTTGGCTGTGGGGGAATCCCCTGGGGAAGCGCGATGACCCGATGAAACATCACGCTCAGTACCAAGTGTACTATTGGAGCGGCTTTGTTGCGTGAACAAACATACGTACCTTTGTCGAGTGTAACAATAATATAGACCTTAGCTACAGAAATGACGTCAGACTACTGACGTAAATTGTTGTTTGTTTGGAAACTTGGTCACAATGGCTAAATGGTATGGTAGTCGGCAAGAAAGTTGGACTTACTCAGTTAGAATCCACTAACTAGATGTTGTATTTTTATATTGCCATAAAGGAGCATCTCTGATTGTGGATTGCAGCTTTCTGATGGCTAGAAAAAGTATCCTCCTTTACTTCGGGGGGAGGGCACAGTCGTTAGACCCCTGTGCTGTAAACCAGTAGGTTTGTGTATTATAATTGAATTTGTGGAATATGACTTTGGGAGTTGCCCTTTAATCATATGTCCCAGGTATGACATGCACTGAGGTTAAATAGACCAACTCGACTCTTGGAGATGTACTGTAACATATCAAGATTCTAGGTTGGGAGCATGGAGAGAATTAAAGTAAAATGTTGGTCCTGATGAAAATGTAAAATCCTGAACAGTTGGATCGTGGACTATAAATATTATTTATATTTTTTTTAAACACTTAAGAGCATCTGTCATCTGGAGATTGATGGGTGTTTTCTGGGAATAAATGAATATAATTATAGAAACTAAACATAGATTGTTATGGCGTCTTGTGGGATGTATCTGACACTGGGAAAATGTTAGGAAACACGGATGTACTGCGAAAAATTCTGGGAGCTGGGTGGGTAATTTGTGCGATAAGTCACTCTTTAAAGACAAAAGATAGTGTACTGTGGGGAAGCATGGTTCATCCTAATGCACCCCCTCTCCCAACCCCTACTTTACGCTTAACACTAGGCCACTCTTAAAAAAAACTCCGCAGGCAATTCTCTCCACTAGATGTCACTAGTGTAGGACCTGAAATGGGAACATGATGCTTCACCAGTTGACGGATGTAAAGCTGGTAGATTAACATCAGTAGATTGATGAAACTTGATGTTTTAAGTAAGAGAATAATAGTTATAACAGAGATTTGTCCATTTGTATCTAGATCATGACGGTGTGGATTAAGTTTGGCTCTGGATTATCCATACGGATTGTTTTTTTTTTCTGGAAAGGACATCGACGTTTGTGATCCAGTTGCCACTCTTATCCATCTGTCTTGTTTTCAGCCGAAGCCTATTTGAAAAACCTGTATCGTACTATCGGGTGTGTAGGAATATCCTGTTTTGAACTTCACTTTCTCTATGATTATATGTCTGATATAGTGGTTGGTTAGCTCTTCCCTAAGATGAGTACACGCACGCACACATACATACACGCACGCACACACACACACACACAATGGTCACACTGAAATGTTGCCTAATAATAGTAGGATGAGAGTGTGGTAGATGTTTATCTGAAGGTCCCATGGTCGGGTCTCAAAGTTCCCTCTAGGAGTTGAGAAATTGAATGGATGTCAATGCAAGCTAGATGGATGATTGCAGAATGTGTGTTTGTGTGTGTGTGTGTGTCGAAAAAGGTGCCAGTTTGGGGCATTTTATCCAAACATCACTTTACAATTTATTATCATTCGCAACTGCACTGACGGTATACTTTCGATGAAGCAGTCACAAAATGTTGCCATCCAATCTTTTGTCAAGATGTTGTGCTGCGTTCTGTGACCATCTACATCCATTTTGTCTCCGACGTTCAATTACGTAATAAAATCGCTGTAATCTTAACACTTATCCAGCCGTGACGTCATTAATCGTGACATAAACTTTGATCACTAAATCTTAATGAGGACGTACACAATGTACACAGATCCGTAAACCACAAATTAGCTGTCCCAGTCATGTACCGAGCACAGTCCACCGATAAATCTTCTGATATCCTCATGTCGGAATTCTCGTTGTTTCCCCCGAAGTACTTCAGATGGGAACAGTTCGCTGACAGTGTCTGGTACCGTTTGTCGTTTCAGACCAGTTCTAATGGGAGCACTTCGGCGACGGTGTAGCATTAAATCGGTACGGTTACCGTGGTGTGGCCTGGTAATATACACTATGACAGCGGGATGATATACCTGCTCGGTGATGATCTTATTGTCTGTGGTCTCCGGTACTCAGACGGCTGCGACAGTCACATCTCTCACTTCCACCTCTCACCACCACCCGACCACTCGTGATCTCTCTCTCTCTTTCTGGATGTCATTATGTTGAGTTATGGAGCTGGCTGTCATAATCTGTATTAGTGATGTCATCGGTCAGAGGGTTTTATTGCCAACGTAGGTGTGTAGAAGGGTGCTCACAGGGTGTGACAGTGTGTGTGTGTGTGTGCGTGCGCGCGGGTGTGTGTGTGTGTGTGTTGGCAGAAATATTAGGTCTTTAGTTAATCTTCATGAAAGCTGTATTAATATGTTAATAACTGAAGATATCCATAAATCATTTGATATTCACATCATTATCATCCGAGGTTTGAGTTGAATTAATTTTTAGTTGTTTCGGCTCGGGTCATATCCGGGACATACGACTGGGGGGATTTGGGGTTTGAGGTTGAGTAGATGGATGGTTGGTTGGTTGAGTGAGTGAGTGAGTGCGTGAATGAGTGAGCAAGCAAGCGAGCGAGTGAAGGTAAGCCCGTTGTTTAGTTCATGTGCTGGTTCGACCTCAGACATATGCAATACTGAAGCCTTTAATTTGTGGATGAAACATCCTACACATAGAAGCCCATCTGTGACTTGATCCCACACACTGCATACACATCTACTCACTACTGAGCCAGCATTCGCAGTGGTACCACATCCACGCGTTCTGTAGACTGAACAATTACACGTTGAAATAAAACAACCCCAACAGTTGGGCTGAGAATCACACCGTACTTCATCCAAATCAAGAAAGATTCTTAAATATGACAAAATTTGCCCAGCACTCCTTGTCCTTTCACTGTTTTTGTAATCGCCACTAATATGTCACTGTGTAGAGTATTAAGGTCAGTAAACTATAATGTGTATTTCAGTATTTTTTCTTTGTGGGTTATAATAACTGGTGACTTCAATTCTGCTAATTATATTAGTTGAGTTCATTATTTCACTGTACAGTTAGAATTAACCACAGACGACATCACACTCCGCTCTCACGTTGTCTTTACTGTGTGTGACTTATCTTTTATCAGATTTCTTTCAACTGTTTTATGACTCGTACATAATAATAAAGGCAACATGAAATGGTGTACGGCATTGCAGAATGATAATTACTTTCAGAGTTTTTATTACATTTGAACGACGTGCAGACTTTATTCCTTTTGAAACGATGGCATCTTCCATTGACAACGACTTAGCATTAATTTATTAGTTGAGCCATTTGGATTTAAGGGACACATTTTACATTTATTACGAGGACTCGTAAATAAGTTGAAGGTGTTAAAAACATCATCATTAAGTCAGGAATACGTGGTGTTTAAACCAGGAGTATATAATATGTGACATTTATATAGCGCCCTATCCAGCTAAATAGCTGCTCTAATGCGCTTTATGGGCCCCTCCGTGGTCTAGTTGGTAGCGCGTTGGACTACAGATTACTACCACCTAAGTTCGAATCTCGGCGTGGGGATATCTGAAACGTGTTTCATCTTTGACTTCGCTTCATTACCTTTGGAGGTCGCTCGGCCCATTTAGCCTACCGTGCGCACAAAGTGGCCGTAAAACATCAATTATCATCATCACCATCTAAGGCGCTTTACAATATTATTATCACCGGTTCAGACGTCTTCCAATCCAGCACACATCTCAGCTACCAAGGCAGCATACAACGCATGCTGCCATTGTGGGCACAAAGCGCTCTTTTCAAACACGCCCATCACGTGCTGTCGGGATCTCATTTTTATGGATGAGTGAACCAGTCGCCACATGACGGCATTGCAGCTGCGGAGTCTCTAACCCGCGACCCTTCGGCTACGAGTCCTACGCTCTAATTAACTAACTGCGCCATCACGGCTCGATATGGTGTTTAAACAAAGATGACGAGAGGTCCAAGGCAGAAAAAAACATGATGTCTATGTTTTTTTATCTTTTCAGATTGGAGAAAGAGTACAATGCACTTAAGACCAAAGAACAAGAAGAACAGGTGGAGCTTAGAGTAAGTATCTGGAGTAAAGAGTGAGGGAAGTACGATGAACAAAAAGTAGTCTAAATGTAAGGTAGATCTCATAACCTAATAGTGGTGCCTCCTTGATATAACTGGTAGCGCCGTTGGCCACATATCTATAGTACCCGGGTTCATATCCCAGCCAGCCTATTTCTGAAGGATGTTTCATATTTCAATTCGCCTTGTTACATTTATGGAGAACATGTGGAAATAAATATATTTTGTTGTGTCTTGCTGAAATGATTAATGCCATAAACGTTTATACAGTGAGGGGTACATTTACGTATGTCATAATATATCATGAATTTCTACGCGAACTGGTGTCTGTTAGAAACTGGTGTACACTACTAGTCAGATACCAGTGCAGGTGTCTGCATCTCTCAGCTCAAGTCATATGGCGATTGTCAGATTAAGCGTCGCAGCTCCCACTTTATTAAACAAGTTGTCGATGGATATTAGAAATATCTGATCTCTCGACAAGTTTTAATTTGTTCTAGAAACTCGCTCTGTTCAAGGTTGCTTTCATCGATAAATAATTGAATAATCTAAATAGCTTATTGGGTTTTTACACACACCTTATTTGGTGTATTACTCTAAAGTAACCGTGTGTGTGTGTGTGTGTGTGTGTGTGTGTGTGTGTGTGACATTGTTTCTCACACTCACAAACCATCAGATGGTGTCTTATTGTGTGATCAAGTGTTCCAAGATGTCTCTGGCATTCCAATAAAAATAGTTCTTTTGTAAATTGCATTACTACTATTACTACTACTACTACTATTACTACTACACCATCTCAAAGTGAACAACCAATATAAAACAACCAACACTGCAATTAACTGAAAGTGTTATGGCTGTACTAAAACTGGTGAACATTGATTCCAAATACAAAACCGGTCACAAATCAAGATAAAGCCAACCACAATATACTACTTTAAATGTGTGACATATTGAACAGTAGCGGCGTGTCTGGTCATTTTCTGTAGGAGTCGTAAACGAAAATATATGTTACATTAAATTTATTGAAGCATGAGTCATGCCATCCAGACCATACTGTTAAGGATTGGCATGACTTGGTCTGTGGGGTAAATCTATTCCGGTTCTGATACATTCCGGTTCTGATATATCTACACCATGTAATATATGTATTTACTAGTATGAATATATGTTATATACACATGTATGTAAAAGTTGTAATAACTATAAATGTAACATCACGCACTGCATTACCAGTATTTGCCTTATATGGAGTTTATGCTTGTGTGCGTGCGTGCGTGCGTGTTCCTATATTGACAGGTTTACTAAGCGTATGCTCTTTGTTCTAACAGAGATTAAGAACAGAGAACAGATTATTAAGACAGAGAATTGACAACTTGGAAAAGGTAAGAGATTTTTACATAATTTTAAAATTATTTTTGTAACGTTTACTAACACTAGTTTTTCTTTTAAAATGCATATGTGCGCGCGCGCACACACGTATATATATATTCTATCCAGATGAAGTAGAGTAATGTACCATTAACAAATTTAGAAGTGCAAATTATTTCATGCAATACACTAACTAACTACCGTGTGCCAGAAGAAATTATATCATTAGCTATTTACGCAAAAGCCGACAATATCTACATCTGCCGACATGTTATTTTGTATTTACATTTCAAGAAACTGAATAACTGCTTTAAAATCGGGAATTGCTGCCACCCGTCTGGCCATGTTAGCTATTTCTAGTTCAGTGAACATTTACTGATTGCTTTTTCATCCGCTGGTGTTGGCTGAGGAGCCCGGTGTATCTAAATGCCATAAAGAAGGCTGATTATCCGGGATATTGTGTGTGGAGACTAAGTGCCAGGCGCTGTAGCTAATCGAGCCAAAATGGCCATAATTAACAATATGATAAGCGGCTACAGAAATGGCGTGAAATTACCGTGTAATTACGCCAGTGCGGTTCCAGGTCGTAATCGCTGCCGTTGTGGGGTTTGAAATACTGAGTGGCGTCGTGAAAAATATCGCAGTTACGTCAATACGTGTGCCACGTCGAGGCCATATATTGTGTGAACACTGGTGAGTGATTAATTGTACAAAATGAAGGATGTGTTTTTATTTGTAAACACTACTGTTGAATCCGGCGTGACGTTTAAATAATGACTGCCGTTGTTTGGGGATTCATATTTTGTGGTCGTAAATGTGGTGTAATATGTGAATACTGGTATTAATGGGAGTACTCTAATATGGGATGTAATGTGTAAATACTGACATTAAGGAGGAGGACATATTTTGCGAATACTTATAGCGATACCAGGAAGAGAACTATTGAATATTGGTAAGTGCATAAATAGTGGGCCAAGTCACTTAAAACATTGTGTGTCTGAATACTGGTGTTGGATAAGACATACAAACTGTGTATTAGACGTAGAAAATACTGGTTCAAGATGACTTGTAGTCTTTGGATACTTTTAAGTACAGTTCAGACTCGCAATGTGAATTCTTTTTACGATATGTACGATATAATAAAGCACGTGAATACATGTGGGGGGGACTCTATTTGGGAAAGCTGTGGGTGACTTAAGGCAAATGCTGATAAATGTTTAGATGTAGTGTGGGAGCATTAAAGACAATGACCTATCTGGCGCCTGTGTCACTATTTGTCTGTCATATAACTTCCAGCTATAAGCCGTAAGAAGCTTGATTGTGTGTGTGTTGGTGGTACAAGTTTGACATTTGCCAGTTTATACCAAACATTGACGTTTTATGCTGTCATAAAAGAGATAGCTGTATTTTTAGACAAATAACAAGTCCTCGGAGATTGACTGCTGTTAGTTTTGGATGTTCCCATAAAACTGGTTGTTTAACCTCATAAACTGTCCTCTAGTTTTATATTAGTTTATGCGCTTTGTTATAAAAGCGTTTTATGCTCGTACCTGAAGCCGGAAATTTATTCTCTCTCTGATTTTGTTAGGTAGCATTTTATTTCATTCAATTTCTGCGTAACATTTCGATGGACAGTTAGATGTTAAATGCCGTGTGGTTTTAATGCAGGATGATTTGTGTTCTTCAGCACCATCTCAACTAACACAGGAGTATGCGATATAGACTGATCCAAACTGTATGACATGTTGGTAGAGCTAGACTAGCACTTAGATTAGCAGCCGATCCTTAGTTTCATGGACTATTAACAAAAGACGGAGTAGAGACAATTAATATTTCTGGTGAGAACGTACAAACATTTGGAGGCTTTATTTTGAGTATTTGGTTATAATAACAGTTGTTTATAGCATCTGCCTGTAAGCAAAATATAGCGGCACACTGACTGTCCGCTGTATCCGTGTTTTGGCCTGAGTACATAAACTCTGTTACAGTGTGAGCCACCCACATATAAATCAGTATAGAATGGTGGGGGTGGCATTCCCAACACATTGTGGGATAGCTGAAGTCTGGATACTGCCCTGATGTGCAATATGCCGACCTATGCTAACCCTAGAGTACTTGTTTCCTTGTTCTCCTGCCACATACTCTGGTACTATGCTTGGCCATCTAGCATCCGGGTCGAAACTCCAGTAAGGCTGTGCCTGAAGGATGTTTCAATTTGCTATACCTAATTTATACATATTGCGCATTCCAATCCGACTCATAACTGTGTTTGTGGGATGTTTACCTAGTCTGTCATCACTTGGTCATACTGTGTATGTCAGAGGTCAGGATAAACAAAGCACTCACTCACTCATTGTGGAGATGTGACTAAAGGGACACAATAGGTAATGTGCTGTTCATCACCCCATAGCAGAATTGTATAGTGCACTCTTCAGGTATTGATAGGCACTTCCATTGCCTAACTGGTACCATGGCTGGCTACAGATGTATAGCACCTGGGTTCAAATCCCAGCTGGGTTATGTCAAAATGGTGTTTCGTCTTTCACTTCATCTCAATCCATTTATAAACCCTACACTATGTTCGCAAAGGTTGCCCTTTTTAGCCATCAGGTGCCCAAGAGAATGTTTTGTGCCAATAAGGTAGTTAAACCAGACTTACTCACTAGCTGGATATGAATAATTGATTTCTTGCTCAGGTGGTCTTTCAAGACAGGTTCTAGTCTAATGTGAATTTCAACTACCAGGCTGCTGCCTGGATATCGGCTAAGGCAGGTGGTTAGCAAGGCACGTTTTACTGTACGTAACGTCGTTTTGGGTGACATATAGATGTCACTCAATTATGATCAGTGACAACATCTCTCCAAACTGTTATTGTTTACACGTTCTTCCATCTCATAGACGGGTAACATTCCCATAATGTAGGTAGAACATTCAATTTATTTATCATCCAGTTACAACTAATCAGACTTTAAATCGGTACACTGTTGACAAAAAGAATGTCATTAGGATAGAATCATGTTCAAGATATTACATGTATTTATTGGAAATATTTCCCTGAAGAGTGGCACCTCTCAATCATATGTGTCACAGGTGTGACTGTTGAAACAGTCACTTGGAACGTAGGTATGACACACGCGCGCGCACACGCACACACACAGACATGTGGTGGTACATTTGATTTTATGTTATTGATTACTATTTTTAACAAGTCACTGATTGTGGTCTTCAGCCTTTAAGATGTCACTGATATTTACTCAATGTCACCCGTACACTTCATCACTTTTGTCAACTCCCTAGGTGGTATGCCATTTGTTGTTCTCATTTAACGTGCTGACAATCCACATCACATCACCATCTAACCCAACTAGCTCAGGATGGGGTACTCGGGGTGAGGTAGTCAGGATGAAGTACTCGGAGTGAGGTATGCCTTTCTGGCCAAGTCATCCAGTGAACATATGGAATACCAACAGCCAGTTGAGTTGAGTTGAGTTGTCTAGCCTCCGTGCTGGTCTCATCTGGAACATATGGTCTAGAGGCATCATCTACTTGAAGCAAACATATCCCACAGACACAGCTATGAGCCAGATTCGAACCTGGAACTTGGAGGTTTACAACGCAGTGCTCTTATCACTGCATCAGCGTAATGCCCTGAACATATCAGGATAATGACCTAATTGGGTCACGGAAATTACAAAATGTGGCACACATTTTCAATAAAAAAATGTTAATCAAAGTTTGCGAACATTTCATTTGTCTGGATGCGAAATATAACTTTAACTGACGTATAAATATTTAGCTGATCCTAGACAGAAGGAATCTCATTTTAATATCCATTTCTACAAGAAATAGTCTGCTATCTGTCGTTTGCCTTTTCCTGCCCTTTTGGTCACCAATGAAATATTATATATATATATATATATATATATATATATATCCGCACACATCTGAGCATGTGTGTGGTAAATATAATTTGATACCACAGTTATGGCTCCATTTTAATTTGATCCAGTCTACTACAAAAGTGGGTACAATGTGGGGATGATTGCTCCCAATTATTTGAACTGAAGATATTTTAACAGAACCTGTATTTGTCATATCCCAAACGATTGCCAGTGATCACTAATTACCAAGTATGTCGGTGAAGCTTTGAGTTTAATTGCACATTAATACAAACAGAAATTCATGTGGATTATTTTCATCTGTTCGTGTGGCGCCGTTAATCCATTCGCCACCTTCCATCAGACGTCGCTCTCTGACCATAAACTAATTCTGCATGCTTAATTGTGTCTCAAATCACGGCTATTATTTCCGTTTTATCAATTACAACCAGAGCAAATATTTCCATATAAAATTGCTGTATTTCCATACTGAATCAACACAGTGCTATGTCTCGAGCACAAAGGTTACTGAAATGAAAATCTTACTCCGTTAGAGAGAAATTGGAGGTGACAGCAAAATGCCACGAGGTGAATCACAAGCCGGGGTGGTGTCCCACGATGGCGTTTCAACCCCCCCCCCTTCAAAGAAATAAGACAGTTATCATGTCATAACCGGGTCACAGCGTCTGACATCGTAATAAAACGTCCATTTAATTATGAGCATAATTCCTGTTTGGGGTGGGATTTACGGTGTATGAATAAATGCGAAGTGGCGTCCATTTGGGCAACGTGGTGGCATCGGTGTTATCAGTAGTCAACAATTCATCATTCTAACTTGATTAACACAATTGTATCACGTCATCTACATCAGAATACAACAAAGTATTGACTGACTATCCTAAAGTATCTGATCTGGTTATTCTCACCTTCTCAAATGGACAAAACACGCGTGAAAATGGCTATCCAGACATCATTGTCACGTTAATGTCTGGATTGTTTGAGGACACTGACTGTATAGAACCGAGTATTTTGCTAATAATTTAATAATTGTGGGGTGTGAAACATTAGAGTAAAGTGCTAAACACGTGCTTGTCACTTTTTTCTTCATATTTGTTATTGACATGAAAATTATTACACTTTTTACTCCACGCGTATATTCCCCGACATTGTACTCTAGGCTGGTACTTAACTTTTATGCGAAGCTCTCATTCCTTCCATATTTTAAGGTCAGTTTTATTAGTAACGCGTGTCGACATGGCCTCATGGTTGTCAGATGAAGACGCTTGAAGACTGTGTCTGTGAATGGCGTGAGGTTGTGACGTGCTGAAAGTTGAATCTGCCGAAACCATGGGATATTGACATGTCCGGCTGAATGAACAAATGGTCACGTGAATGATTAGCAGCCGTTTGTTGCGTTCGAGCTGGAGACCTCCTAGTTTGTTGTCGTCCACAACCCACGGGGCTCAATTGCCCTGGGCGATTATCAGAGTTTTGACACTCCGATGCGGAATGTTTGATCGCAAAATGGTTTTGTTTGGTGTCTCTGTGTGAGTAACTTTCTGTCATTTAGCATCGAACATCGCTTAACTCGCATCGCTGAACTGGGGCGGCTGGCAATCATGACGTCATTTTGTCCAAACGACTGTCCGTTAGTTTGACTGATAGTAATGTTGTATATGTTGCGTGTGGTACGCATTGACTCGTTTGACCAGATGACGTATAGCCTAGGGTTGGCCAGTTTAACCCGCCCTTCTGGGTTAAAACCGTTTTACCATAAGATATGGCAAAATTATATATCTTAGACTAGCATTTTAACGACCTGTCTCCAACTGTTAGGATGTCAGACTCCAGGCCATATACTTAAAATAATACTACCGAATATCGAGGCTACTTTTACCAATATCCAGATCTAGGGATTGAGAAAATGAGTATGAGATATTGGCTAAATATACTTTTATGATATTGTTGTAACTCACAGAAATCAGGCTGTTTTAGCTCTGAGATTGAACTTCTTGGTAGTATTGTGAACAGGCTTTAAATATGGAAAGAGCGCTTTATAAGTTTGGTATTATAAGTATTGTTGTAAAAATGTAAGTGATGAAATTAGCTTAAAAGCATCTTAATGCCATCTGATGCTTTTTAGAAGTATCTATTTTTAGAAGAAAATTGTGTCAATCATTTTCGCGAGTGTATCTTAAGTTAAAATTATTTTATTTCTTCAACACTTGAAGAAATACAATTATTTGTTACGTCTTCAACACTTCTTCAATTATTTGTTACGTGAAAGATACCCTTATATTATACATTCAAATGATAATTGTATATTTCACCCCGTATTTTTAAGAATGATCCTATTCTAGGATAATTCATTTTGTCCAGCCACAAATTAACCTTGAATGTGACTGGTCATAAAAATACATGAATATTAAAATTCATATTTTTATAGGTAAGTGTATTTGAGGTTAATCTCTCCTAGACTCTGTCACGTATTCTGTATGGTGCGGAGAAAACTGTGTCCTGGGCTAATTTATGTCAGATCCTACAACATTGGTGAGATGGAGGGAGTAGGGTATATAAGACACACTGGAAATGTTCACGGCTAGCCGGTATCTTTGGTCGCCCTAAATCACCTTCTCCGCTGCCACCCCGCGATCTCGTCATAATACAAGCTCTTTTCACAGATCCAGATGTCCCAAGTCATTAGTTCGAGCGTTCGGGCATTATTGGAAAATCAATTCTCATCTTCACTCCGGACTGATACCATCTGGGGAGGGTAAAGATTTGGTAAATGCTACCATCAGTCGAATACCGTCTTCTCAGTATTGACGTCTTAAAGGATACATCGACGGCCATCCACTCAGTGAGGCTGAATAGATTCATAGTTGAAGGTTAACCGAAGTAGCCTGGCGATAACAGGGAAGGCACAATGTATATGTTTGTGTCGTGACTGTGTGGGGTTTGTCCCGTGTTTTGTGACCGGCCGGGGGAGGGATGGTGTTGGGGTGGCTGTGGAATGAGTGGATGAGAAATGTTCCATTTGCTTTGAAAAATCGTGGCTTCTTTAAATAACCAAAACACAAGATTGCCACTCACTGTAAGTGGTTGGTAGATCTGTGCTAGTGTGGTCATGTTTTGATATCGCAACAACTCGTGGATAACATACTTGAGTGGCTATATGATTTATATGTAAATGATATGACTAGTCTTGACATAATTATACCAATACTTTAAAATATTGTCTCTAATAGTTCATACAGGTGCATACTCACGCGCGCGCGCACACACACAAAACACACACACACACACGAGAGAGAGAGAGAGAGAGAGAGAGAGAAAGCTAAACACATACTATAATTTAGTTTTCCAAGTAGTTCACTGTCCTCTGCTACCATAAATATCTTATTTATCACACGTTGATGTTCAGGTGCCATTCCTGTGCTGTCTGTTTGTAGTTTACACGATGGCCATTATAAACACATAGAATATTCCGACATTTCTGACAACTTACCCATGATGAGTACGTCTAACTGGAAAAATTAGACCAACCTGAATCATTGCCATACATATATTCTGTATATTGTATTTATTTACATAGTAATTTATCGTCGGGCGTCATCTACACCGTTCTAATTATTAACTTTCTGGTTACTGCTGTTTTACGGCCACTTTTGTGCACATGGTAGGCTAAATGGGCCGAGCGACCTCCAAAGGTAATGAGGCGACGTAAAAAAATGAAACGCCCCTTTGATATAGTCCAGCTGGGTATCGAACCCAGATGCTATAGATCTGTGCCCAACCAGTTAAGCCATGGTGGCGCCCGGTTACAGCTCAGCGCCATGTTTATTAATACTTTTCCATCCTGACATGAGGGCACTAGAATCTGTTACCATCGTCATATTGCCCGAAGTATTATTATTATTTATATAATGGACAGTTGTAGGCAGGTCAGGTCATCCAGCCAAAATGACTCATTTATGACTTATTCAACAGCCAGCTCAGGGTGAATGGAACCTATGACCTCCCGAAGTTTTCACATCTACTTTAGCCAATGAACCACTTCGTTTAGCTCGTCTGTGCGTTGGTATTTCTGTTTTTGGTCAGACACGCCGGAGCTGTCCAGTATTTGGTGAACTACGACGAACCTTCGATCTCACAAGTGCGTCATAAATTAACCTACAAATGGCTGTGGGCGTTAAACGAACCAGCAAACCGGAAATGTGCTAATCTGGGAACTCATTAACGGCAAACCGCGTGACAATGCGAAGGTCACTTATCCGGAGCGAGCCAGCCAGCATCTGCACTCGGTCTGTAAATATCCGGAGTGGTCAGAATTAGTGGGACAGTAAAACTTGTATTTTGGGCCAGGACATGATATTGTGTCTCCGGAATGGAAAACCCAAACTCGTTTGTTTTTTATTTGTTTCACTTTTACTCCACGGGACTGTAGGGGGGGGGGGGGCGGTACAATGATTTATAGGTCAGTTTATAGTCACGTATTGACAGATAGACTCATTGGTTCTGTGAATATAGATCAGAGATGGTTTTTTTGTTGTTGTATTTGTACGTCTTTGAAGATGGTGTGGGACGCCTTCTATACAGAGGAGAAACTTGTACTTGATATTGATCATCACACCGTGACAATTGTGTGGGGAAAATGTGGCAAATTTCAATTTTTACGTTTTCTCATTTGTTTACATGTATATCGTTGTTATAGATCACTTTGAGCCAGAGTTTCTAATCCTGCTCTGTTTGTACTTGGCCCTTTTTTCCAGTAAATCGATTAATGCCATTTCGCCTGCGTGGTGTTAGACTTGGCCCGCCCCGTGTTCGAGCTCCCACAGGAGTATGTGCTATTTTAAATTGGAAATTTTTACCTTACACTTGGGGATTTGTTTCGGCCCGATGCTGGTTTGTTAGTCAATTGAATGGGTATGTTGTTTAGAGGCTGGAAAAGTGGTGATACGGCAACATTTGAGACCGGGTATAAATTACTAGTCAGCTGGTCGTGTTTATGGGAGGGTATGAATTTGTTCGGTTTTGAATGGGATACTCAGACACACACACACACACACACACACACACATTCTGAATGGCAACTGTCAATGGTCATTACCATACTTGCTTGTTACTAAGTGTCAGCCAACTTTAAACATTGACTAGAAGAACTTTTAAATACCTACTACAGTACTAGTGACAATTGTGATGATCATTTTATAAATACCATTATTATGGTTAATGATTGGTTTATGTTGAGGGGGAGGGGAACCTTGACGTGGTGAGTCTAGTCGATTGACTAGAAAAGATTGACGGAGAAGTTGGATTCGAGTCTTCTGTGATAAAGAACAGAACGGTGTGTCCTAATGGCAGGTTCCGTGAAATCGGAATCGTTTATGATAGATACTCCACTGGGTTACTCTAAGAATGTTGACAGCAGATAGGAAGATGGATCCAAGTCTACTCTACAGCCATTGCTCCGAGAAGCCCCTTGGGGCATTCCTGTGGCACACTGGTTAAAACACTATGCAGGAAATCTCCAGGTTGTGAGTTAGAATCTGGCTGCTACCTGTTTTTGTGGGATTTATTCTTAGGGAGTCGTCCCTCGACAATGTTTTCCAGATGTGACCAGTACGTTGAAGCTAAACAACTTGACTCGAAATCCACCCTGAGATAGCTTTAAGTCTACTATGAGCATGTCTGTTTCATTCAGATTGAGTTATTGGTTTATAAAGATGATTCTCCAGTGATAATAATAATAATAATGTTGATAATATTAGTAATAATAATAAAAATGGATGTGATGATGATGATTGATGTTTACGGCCACTTTTGTGCACATGGTAGGCTAAATGGGCATGAAGTAATGAAACAAAGTCAAAGATGAAACACCCTTCAGATATGCCCACGCCGAGATTCGAACACGGTCCAACACGCTACTGCTAGACCACGGAGGCGCCCTAATAATGGATGTATATCTATATATAATAATAACGCATGTATATATAAAGCAACTCAGATTATACACATCATCTTGTCTGTATACAATCTACGTTAAAATATGTGCACAATAATTTAAAGAAAAAATCAAAACACAACAGAACCGTATCATCAATTGTTATAGGTTTAAATTAGTTGACCCCATCCCATGTCTGTGACCCATTGGAGAAAACCATCAGCTGTTTCAAACTGACTAGTTTTCAGTTCATATTTAAAACTGTCCACTGTTTTTTTAAACGAACTCCGGATAAATTCTGACAAGCTGTTCCAAACTATTGTCGCACAGATCCTGAACGATCCTGAACGGCAGTGTCCTTCTCCTCATAAGACAGTTGTTATTATTAAGACGTAATCTGTGTTGTCATTTGGTTTTGGTTACATTGATGTGAATTATAACAGGCTCCATATCTCTTTGTTGTTGAAGTTATTATAACTATATTACACGTATTGTGCGTTATGTTATGATAGAGTGTGCAAACATAGAGGAGGCGGTGTGCGTGTGTGTGTGCGTGTGTGTATGTGTTACAATAAAGTCACCACGCCATAAAACATATTTTTTCTTAAAAAAACAGGGCTTTTTAAGAAGACTGTGATAAATGAAATATGGCCTGGGTTTTACCAGATACAAAAAGTTGTTGTGTAGCACTTTATAAATATACCCTTATTATTATTGTTATTGTTATTTGGCATGACAACTGACAAGTCCCAGTTTTTATTATTTGCAATAAAGCCTATAAAATATTAATGTATTCATATCTTCCCATTTAGACTGTTCCCCATTTCACTTTAAATTATGTCTCCCATCATTCAAAGTGATGTCTTAATGTTAACATTCTTCAGCGTGACTACTCTCCTATATTAGTGTTAAGCAATGTATGTTATTTATTATACACGGATATAGCGATTTGTTTCTCCTTTATAACTAGTCTCCCTACAGTTTGTCAACAGTAAGATATCTAAAGTTATTAGGTTGTTCTTGGCTTCTGTTGTTGTTGTTGATCACTGGAAATGCTTATAATTGCCAATAAATGAAAATTTATTAATTGGTGGATGATAAATGCGGAGTCAGTGTCCTCTCCGATATAGGCCTCAGTGTTTTATTCCATTTCTTGGCTAAGCTGTGGTTCTTTCCAACGATGATTAATGCTGTGTGGATTGCGAAGATTTTTAATTCTGTGAACTTCTGTTCCTACCTCACTGTACCTCACTGTTCATCATCATATAAAATTAGCTGATGACGGTGACAAATAAATTTTTTTTTGTAATAAATTGATAAATAATATATATGTATAGTATATATATATATATATATATATATATATATATATATATAAACAATTAGTGAAAACAACAGGTTTTTATGTGAACACATAAACGCCAATATATTATATTAAAAGTTGTAGCACCAAGTTAGAGAAGGAATTAATTTAACCGAAGGAGAAGATAAATTGAACAATTCTCTCTCTCTCTCTCTCTCTCTCTCTCTCTCTGTGTGTGCGCATGGGGGATGTGTATATGATATATGTTAGACTCAGCAATCCTGATACTGTCAGACATTGACTGAGACAGGAAGATCCAGAGTCTAGGTTTGGTACAGCGTTAGTGGGAGGTCAGGAGTATCAGGAGAACGTTAAAAGTATGGAATGCTGTATGCGGTTACTTCTCTGTCAGAAGATGATGACGTAACTCAGGATTTGACTCACCACCAGAAGAACATTCCTGATCGTTTAGAATCCCTTGATGGTATCAGCAGAGATCCGGACAGGGCTGCCTGGTGAGAATGGTGAGCGACCAGCCAACCGTGTATACCGCCACCCCCCCACCCACCCACACGTAAGCTCCAGACACAGCTGAGCATTCTATGTACTGGCCGTCCAGATAGATCCAAGGCAGCTCCAGACCAGATACACTGAGGGCAACTGTACCATGTATGAGGTGGTGGTAGTAGACTGGTTCTATTGCTATATTTCTGACATCTGTGATATAAAAATTACGAAGGAAGAAACCCTTTTTGTTTAATATGAATGATTTGGGGGTTTTGTTCAAGAAGAGTGTGGAATGAGTGGGGTTCTGTCCAAAGGATTTTGTTCAGATGGAGGGGTGGAGGTCATTCAAGTGGCGCCAATATCCTGGAAGAAAATCGAGCTCAGTTGTAGAAATCAAACTTTTTAAAGTTACGTGGCAAAGACCGAAGGGGCAAAAGACCTGGTCCCCAGTGGCGCACCTAGTACAGGGGTTAAACAATTTCATGGTACAATATACAGTAAGTGCGCAATTAATTAACAGATGTATATCTGAGGCACTGAGGTGAAACTCTAATGTTGTATATTACTGTATATTACTTAAGTGATATTATCATAACTAGTATTAGAGTGTTAAATGATAACAGCATTTAAGCTCTCTATCTATCTGTCTGTCTCACTGTAGCTTATAGATGAGAGCTTGTTATCTTGTGATGGTTATCGGGGAAGCTGTTTGTTGATAGGCAGTCTGACATGTTGTAGACAGATGTGGTATATATATATATATATAGAGAGAGAGAGAGAGAGGATATAGGTATTGTGTTGGCTTCTGACTCATTCTGATTGTAGATGGTTAGAACGTCTTTGGTTAATAATGAAAAAGGGAACCTTTGGTGAACATCACAAGTTAATGTAGTAGTAGCTTAGATTGGTGTATGTGCGTGCGTGCGTGCGTGCGTGTGAGAGAGAGAGAGACCCCACAATAACTAATTTAAAGTGTAAAATTATTCGTACATTTGGGGTAATAATTAGTTGTTTAAAGCTTGGCCGACTTCCATGTTAGCTCTCCTGTTGTTTACCTGACAATTGCGACATTAATCTCTGTGATTTGACTAATGTTTTAGACAGTCTGTTAGTCCCCTGGCATAATGGATGCTCCAGACAGTATAAGAGATACAATGTCCATCCATCAACAACACTCCGTTAACATTGTTGATATAGAGTAACTAGCTGATGTAGTGTTGTCAACCAGTTTTAAATTATATAGCTAATGTACGAGTCACGGTCAGAACCTATGGTTCTTAGACACTACAGATAATAGTCCGGGAGAGTTAGGTTACCGATATTTCTGTCAGTTTGACTGGTGACCATCATCTGGCGAGATTTGAGACTGTGTCCAGTTATTGGTTGTTCTCCCTCGCTCACTCCCCATTCTCTCCTCCCGCGCTCCCCCCTTCTCTCTCTGTGATTAATTTTTACTGTTTATGTAATGTGGATATTGGGCAACTCTCTAGACAATAATAGTTGGCTGAGTAGGTATGGCTCAAATTTAATAGTCGTACACACACACACACACAGAGAGAGAGAGAGAGAGAGAGAGAGAGACGCACACACGTGCGCGCGCGCCCACACATAGTGACATACATCACACACACACACACACACACATACCTGTATATTTAAAGGCCAATCAACCTGGCTGTAGAGCATTTTTAGATTTTAAACAGAACCGGAAACCTCATGCCATAACAGTATCCGGACTTCGGTTATAAGGGAAACTTGTTTACGGGGAGCCGATTCTTACTCTCCAAAACTAGAGTTTCCTATTGCGTTAAACTCGGTAATAGGAAAACCCGTGTTACAGTGAACTAATCGGCTGTTTTCAAACTAGTTCTTACAGCGGGGATATCCTGTCTACGTCACGATATGGTTCCAGCTAAACATTATTTTGGGAACTCTCAGCTGACATCGGTACTGTCAGTGATTTGGTTGACTGAGGAATCGGGTTCATTGAGACACTGGGTCTAGAGTCTGTGGCCCGGAAGCATTACCGAAATATTGCCCCACTTCATTTCACTCCCCCCTCCCCCGTTTACTTCATACAGAGATCCGTAAAGAGAGAGATTTACTCTCTCCGTGGTAGGAGATAAGATCTCTGGTCATCTCTGTTCTCATATAATATCCTCTGGGACATTGTGTACTGTCAGCGATTGTTCCGTATGGTATTGAGTTGGGAGACAAATGGTGATGAATTTAAATGATACCACGTACAGGCTACATGTTTGTTGTATGTGCGCTGAAAGAAAAGGATCCGAAGTCAGAAGAATGGTGGCCATTGTTTGTCAACAATTTGTCTGTTATAGTATCAATATTTTAGCTATCTTACATCTCAACCATTTATCAACCGTCTCATGAAAATGAAGATATCTGACGTGAAATCTTGGAAATTTCTTGCGGGAAATATGGAGAGCTTTTTTGTGTCCAGAAAGTGCTGGCAATCCCTAAAATCTCTCATTAGCACCATCCTAACTGTTCTGCTCTCATGACTTTCCATCAGAAATTTTGACATCTGTCCAGTCTGGTGTTATTATGAGACTTCGAAACCTGTGTGATTACTCATAACCATCTCCGTCGCGCTACTAACTGAGCCATGTTGTGTTTTTGCCAGGTGAGCTGTAGTAGCGGAGACCTTTCTCTGACACCTGGTTAATCACTTACGTATGTTTTTGTTTATCTAGGAGACTGGGACTCTGGCCGACAGATTGATACAGGACCAGGTTAAATATGCGCAACAGGAAGAGGAGGTCTACATGTTACGGCGCGACCTCTCCGTCGCTAAACAGAACAGCCAGGATGCCAACCAGAGGCTGGACGAAATGACCAATCGGCTGGAAGAGTTTAAGGAGAGGGTCGGTATTAAAAAACAATACAAGCTTAATCGAAAATGGTTGTTAAGGATGCTAACAGAGTAAACCTATTTAGATATCTGTGTGGACCTGGGTTCAGTTCTCAATCAGCAAATAAATAAATAAATTGGTATATTTTCAAGATTTACAAACATATGGCCTACTTGTATATGTACAATTTGAGGTTTTCACCAAAAAGCATTCGGTCTGCTAAAATGGTGAAATATATATATAATTCAGGGATGATAATTTTCCGGTTTTTACCAGATTCTCTTGCAAAATACCCACTCTAGTAGTCTCAGATTGTCTTAAAAATACAGTAGCGTTAATAAATTTCATATAGCATTTATGACTGTTTTATGAGGCACTGTTTGAATGGAGGGACTTAATAAAGGATTATTGAAATGAATAAGTTCCTGGATTTGATTAACTACCCATAATCCCATTGTCAGGTGTAACGGTCATAGTAATTTATAATATAATACATGAAGTTATTATCATACAGATATGTTGTTATTATGAGGGGCAGGCATGGCACCATTATGACGTGGTAATATAATACAGGTTGAGGAATTTGACTATAACAGTCATCTTTTAGAATACTAAGACATTAATTTGTATTCAGACAGTGAGTAAATGGTGAGGGAAGACAGGAGTAATGGACACAGGTGTTGTTGTTTTTTGTTGTCCTGCCTCCCGTCCTTACTCCTTCCTGTCTGCTGTCCTCGCTCTCATCACACAGTAATATGTAACTGGTGTCTTCAAACTGTCAACATTCCTTATATAACAGGTCACCATCTAATAATATACTTGTCATAGCTCATATCTTGTGATATGATCTTCACAACATAACTCTCATCATTTGTAACATTCATACACATTCTTGTATTTTATATATATATACACACACACACACACACACATTTCAGGTATTACTGTCACAATTACTGTTTCAGTTTTACCGATGGCATAAACCTTCCATTGGCACATGGCATATTTCTGTTTACAAACCTTGTTTTCTCCATCTGTCCATCTACAGTCAGACAGCCAGAGTTCATCAGCTTCTGCAGATGATCTAGAAGACCTTCGCACAAAGGATGAAAAAATCGAGCAGCTGGATCAACAGTTGGTTGACGTTAAGAAGCAGTTGGCAGAGAGCCAATGTACCATCAAAGAACTGAAGAATAAAATCAGGGAGCTCGAAAATGTAAGGAAAGTTACGGTGCAGTTGTGTGTGTGTGTGTGTGTGTGTGTGTGTGTGTGTGTGTGAAATGCCACTGGATCAACAGTATTGTGAATTAAGACTACAACCTATGGATGATTCATCATGTAATAGGCTATATAGGGATATTTGGTCCCTACATGCTGATGAGTGATATATATATATATATATATATATATATATATATATATATATATATATATATATATATATATAAGTTGATTATGGATGGGAAAGGGAATTCCACTTCATATAAACTTACTTTCATGCCTATTTTTAAGGGACCTGATGAGCACATGATTTCTAGTTGAGGAATTGAGTGGTTCCGAACTGGGAATCTTCATCTTTCTAGTCTGACACTCTTTCTCCTCGGCTCTGATGTGAGTTCATATCAGGTCAGGTAGTTAGTTGTGTGTGGGAGAGTTATAATGAGTGAACGGTCTTTGTCGATGGAGTAATTTATTCGTCGTAAGTTAAATCAGTTGAGACGAAATGATGGATTGTCAGTGAGCATTAGTGAGGGAGGTGTCACGGCTGAAAGGTTGGTTCATGGTAGACTGTTGGATTGGATGTACTACTGATGATCCGTATTGGGGAGAGAGTCCGTCGGTTAGTCAGGCAATCAATCGGTCAGTCAGTCAGTCAGTCCGTCAGTCAAGTTGATTTGTCAAGTGAGTAGGTGAATGAGTAAGGAACTAAGTAAACAGTAGGCAACAATAAGATCAAAACACAGGAGTTAGTGTTGGTCAGAGGAGAGGGAGAGGTCAGAGGTTAAATTCCACAACCTGGATGCTTCCCTTCAATGACGTCATCTCCAATGATGATGGAATAATAGATGTTATGTTCCCAGATTATTGAAATACGACCCTAAACTAGATATATACTAATTATTATTACTGAGGACCAGGGCCATAACAGGTTCGAACCCTCCTCCCACGTATTATAGCCAGTGTGTGTGTGTGTGTGTGTGTGCGTGCGTGTGTGTGCGCGTGCGTGATAAATAATATATTTCTTTAAGAAATGATATTAAAATATAATAAAACAAGAGTGGGAGATGTGAATTAGTCTTATTTAGCTATAAGATGTACTCAGTAGTAAGACTCAATATATATATATATATATATATATATATATATATAAGAGAGAGAGAGAGAGAGAGAGAGAGAGAGAGAGAGAGAGAGATAAGCTATTGTTCTGTGTTTAGTGTCTCTGTTATGATTTAAGTTGTCAATAAACAACAATACCAAGTCCTATAGAGAGTGTGATATTACCATTAGATGTCTGATTTATAACATTAGTCCAAGTCTGAGCTGACTTTGTCTTGGTGCTGAGTTAATATGTGACTGGGAATGGGGCTTTATAGCTCTCTCTCTCTCTCTCTGTGTGTGTGAATGAGCACACACACACACACACACACACACACACACACACACACACACACACACACACACACACACACACACACACACACATTTAAATTAATATTAAAAGGTAATGTATTGTTTGCCATTGTGATGAAGAGATGGCTAGTTCAGTACAGTTTATGAAAATATTTATAGGTACATAAATATTGTGTTATGTCTGTGTATACAACAGGCACCGGCACAGATAATTAAATGTGGCAATCATATTATTTGGATCACTAATCAGGAGTTATGATTCTAGGACAGCAACTATATGGATCACGGTTTGGAATTGTCTCATTCTGTGTCCTTATGTATGTCAAAAGACCCCAAATATGACTAAAACAAAAGGACCGTAGGTGACCTTTTCGCTGTATGTTAGTAAATGCTACCCACTCACTAATTTCAGAAGAGTAACTTCTGCTGAGAAATGACTTGTTTGTTTGAAATAAAAACTTTGGAGTTTGCTAACATGTGTATTACGACACACACACACACACACACACACACACACACACACACACACACACACACACACACACAACATTACAATGAATCAGATTATAATTCCCGGATGGCACATGATTAAGTGTACCTAGTCTAAAGGATAGAGTACAGGATCTTGCTGTTGATGTGGAAGTATCCTTACTGTCTCTTTCAAATAGACATCAATGACTCTTCGATCCTGTACAAGTCTGACAGATCAATGTGTGTCCGGAAAGCTAAGACAGTCTAGTCCGGTCACCCAAAACCTAAGATCAGGGAGAGTTTTTTTTTTCAGTCTGAGGATATTCAGATGGAATTTCAAGACAGTATCATTTAAGAAATACTACATATACTACTGGACCAGTAATTAGCTGTACACCAGTAGTACTGGTGTACAGCTAATTAGTACTAAGTAGGATAACATCAATCCATATAGTATGGCGTATTTGTCTACTCCCCGTAGAGCATTATGTTCGTAGCTTCCATTTATAATACCGAAATAAAGGTGCATTTTGCAAAAACACTGCATCAAAAATAATGTGTGTCAAAAATACTGTGCTTCAAAAATATTGTGTTAAAATACTGTGTCAAAAACACTGTACATTAAAAATATGGTGTGTAAATATACTGTGCAGCAAAAGCACTCTATCAATAAAATATTGTCCATCAGAAGGTAATACTAAATGGGTCCATGGTAGTCTTATGACACATTTGATATTGACACTTATGATATATAGATATTTGAAATTTATTGTTCGTGCCATTTAAATCTTATTTGCGGATTGGTTTATTTTTTTGCCATTTTTATTA
>JAODUP010000462.1:0-47500 GCA_025642065.1 Paralvinella palmiformis | reverse complement strand
ACCTGAATTCGAATCTAGGCGTGGGCATATCTGAAGGATGTTTCATCTTTGACTTCACTTCATTGCCTTTGGAGGTAGCTCCGCCCATTTAGCCTACCATGTGGACGAAAGTGGCCATAAAACATCAATCATCATCTTGTTGTCAAAATATTTGTTTTGATTTCCATGTTTGGAGATGGTCTTCGCGGATTGTTGAAATATGCTTGGAGAATAGTGTTGACTGGCTCCTGTTAAACAAAACCTAAATATTTCGGAATATATTATAATCTACTTAAAATATTAATATTTACTAAATATTTGTGGGGATATTATTAACACATTTTCACAATGTTTTTCAGATATTAGACCAGTCACAAACCTGTGAACACAACACAGGGCTGATTTAGAGTAACAATGGTGGATTTAGACTATAAAATCAAATTGTTTTAATTCTGGGGGGATAATTTCCTGCATTTAACAAATAAATTTTTCTATTGATTTAGACAATAAATAGTCATAGATCAGTTGACTATCATAACACTTTGCTGATGCTGGTAAAAATGTGGTATATGAGCAACTATTTCATAAATACTAGTCATACCAAAGACATGTGGCTGAAAAGAGAATTTATTACAGAAAATGTCCTGTATCTGTGATGATGTTTTGAATTAACTGTTAACAAAGGATTTGTGACTTTGGTGTTTTTATCGAATTTATGTGTTTGAAACAAAATATTAGTTACAAATAAAACTATTGAACACAATGTGATGATAATCTGGTGTGAATAAATTATGTTGATATTCCAGAATCATATCTGTAGTCGTCAGATCAAGAGACAAGAGGACGAGATCGAGAAGCTTGACAAATTGGTTGAGGATGGTAAAGCTCGTGAAAAGAATCTGGTCCACCAAACTAAGGAGTTAATGAGAAAAATCTCCAACATAGAATCAAAGGTGTGTTTTGTGTGTGTAGTGATTATTCCTGGCAATAATTAGTTTCTGTAATTGATCAGTTTTCTACCTTACTCGTTATATATAGTCCCCATATATTGTGATCATCATCTAAGACCTGTCATTGTATATTTATCAGCAAAAGGAAGACTCAATGATGACCAAGATAAAAGATGCTGAACACACACAAGCAATCGCCGAGATGAGAAGACGTATTGCAGAGCTTGAGATAGAGGTGATGTATAACCAGCTTATTATAATATATAATAATATATATTTAATAAAGCGCCCTTACTAGGAGGAGTCATTCTGAGCTCTTTTGGTGGATAAAACTCCAGAACGTTTAATTCTCCAGTGACCTACTTTCAAGCAATGTTGGTAATAAGATGTAGGAGACATCTGGATAAAAATGTCATCATCTTTCGTAAATAACATAAACATTTTGGATCTAGTGTAATTTTACTGTCGAGATACAATTTACATAATTATTTCCACAGCACATGTTACTAATATCAGTTTATTAATAATATGTAAATAAAAATTATATATCTAACTCATAAAGAGTGTTCCTGTGAATCAGCGATTAGAGTATTGTGCTGTAAACCTTGAGTTTGTTAGTTGGTTCATGTCTGTGTTTGGGGGCATTTGTTTCCTTCAACAGTCCCCCCTCAGCCGTATATCATAGATGTGACAAATAATGTGTCTGTCTTTTTGAGGATTTGTTTCCCTCAACGGATCCCCCCTCAGCTATATATCCTAGATGGGACCAATAACTCAACTCAACTCATGTATAACTCATAAACTCTTATTTAGTTCATTAGCTTGCCATATTTTTGTTGTCAGACTAGAAGAAAATTGTCTTCTGTTGGATACAGAGGAAGATATCACTGTCTTGTCTCTGATCCGGTCATCTTTTCTTTCTTCTGAATGCCCTGGGAGATACTCGACTCATGCTCCGCTGGTAGATGTTGTGGTGTACCAATAATGTCTTCGTACAATTGCAGTCGTAATTATACACAATGGTGCTACACTGTGTGGCTACATGATGTGAATATACATACATCCAGTGATGTCTATCCGCTACAACTATAGAATATGGCTAAGTGGTGATTACCCGTCCAGTGATGTCTCCATTATTATAACGGTCCCCATCCCCCTCTCCCATTCGTTACACAATGACTGATCTATCCATTCTGTTCTAAGTCCTGTGTCACAGCTCGCAGAGTGCAGACTTTTAGCCTCTGATTAGATTCCTTATCTTCAATCGGCTGCCATTTTGTCTAATCATTTGTATACGGTCACTCTATTGAGATAAACTGTTTTCTGCCCCATTTGGTCCTTGGGCAGCGAAGCAAGGAAATTTATGGCTGGCGAGGATTGCGTCTGCTGATTGGTTATAGATAAGGCTGGCTTAGATGAGCCCTGAGAGCCACGGTGTGTCGAGACAGGATGTTTCCCCCCAAAATCCATTTATTTCTTTTTGTCATGAGGGAGCGCTATAATGGGACTGTAAACTGACGTCTTATTTGTTTTCGTCCTGTGTCACCTTATAATGGGTCAGTAAACCGGTGTGCATCACATTATGTAAAATCTGGGAAAAATCATTTCATTCTTGATGCTGTTATATCGGGTGATTTTCTAACAGAACAGGTTTGGAGGATTCTTTAGACCGGGTGAGGATGGACATGGGCAGTTCAAGCTGGGGGTACTTTATCTAAATCGCTCCGGATTTGTATCGTTTGGCGAGGAATAATTTGGAATGAGAAACTTTGAGTGAGAATGGTGGAGACTGATTCAAACTGAGAAGTTTGAACTTACTGAAAATTATAATATTCTGTTATTAACCAGAACACAATAATTAAATAATTATATGCATTGATAAAACAGCTGTTCACAACATGCTCAATATTGGTACATTAAAGTAGGTTTTCAGATCACATATTTGATAGATCAACTACCAGTACATCTTCAACATGTATTGATAACCAGCTAATATAGACAGGTATCAGCCTTGAAGTGTCATTAGTATTGATGGCATTTTTGTAAAGAATTAATGAGTCTAATTAAGACAGTCGTTAAGCAAAATAAAACGAGTCAAACAAGTTTTATTGTTCGTAGCCGTTTTGTGACTACAGGTACAGTCTATTTTTGCTCGTTACAGTCATAGGAGGAATTAATGTATAAAAGAACTCAGTTTTAATAATATTTCTATCCATATTAGTGGCACTGAGGATCATTTTATTAATACCTGTGTTTGTTATCCAGGGTTCCCATGAATCCTGGAAAATAACAAATTCAGTTTCCAGGTCTTGGTAATTTGTCCTTGAATTTTACAAATTCAGGTAAATGCCTGTAGAATAAATATTATGCCTGTAGAAGAAAACTTCGATTGTAGAAGAAAAAGAGTACCGTTATATAGTCTTGATAAAACATGTTAGTTAAAATTTAAATAAATATGGGTGGATAAGACGGCTAGAAAGGGGTGATGAGGAGGGTGTACCATAAAAAATGTTAATAATCGATCAAACATCGAATAAATATGATATGCTTTTTTGCAAATATCTTGATTTTTTACCTTTAAATCTTGTCCTGGAAAATGGTTATTTTGTCCTGGAAAAGAACATTTCCGTTGAAGCAGGAGCCGTGTTATCGCCGCAGAATTAATTAGATTTGAATAAATGAACGAATCAACAAAAATGACACCAACAGAGACATAAATTAACGGCTTATAACATAATTGTTTTTTAAGACAAATATTATACTCATAAATGATGACCACTGTAATATAATACCTCTAAGACTACAGTATAATATAGTACATCCTGTTAGATACTCTGTAACCTAGGCTACGGTGAGCCAGTAATCTCTGAGTAGTAGTGACTTGATAAAGGCAAACCACAAACATTAATTTCTATTGGATAGTTAAATAATGTTCTGTTTTATTTGATATTTACTACAGTATATACTCGTGTACAAGTGAATAAGACTGACTTGTTTCTAGGATAAATAAGCACAACCCCCCCCCCGATTCGAACCTGCGTATAAGACGCACTAAAATCAGCAATATTGATTCAAAAATTTATCATCATCACTCTCTTTCCTGAACATCTGTTCATGTGTCATCATATCATCATACATGTTGTTGCCTTCATCGGAGTCAGTGTCGGATTTGTCATCCTGTTCAGGCCATAATACTATATCTTCCGTGCCATCTAAATCTGCAGATAGAGCACTTCTTGAACAATTTGGTAATGATGGCGGGTTTCCATTTAATCCCAGGCCATTTTCGCCCACTGTGTGACCACAGGTCACAGCGACCGCTTCAGGCTGTCTGCTGCTGTGCGTTTGTTTCTGTAATGCTTTTTGAAGTAGTTTATTAGTAATTCCCATGTGCCAGCTTTGGAAGAAATTAACAGAGTGTGTTTGCTGTTATTGTTTTCCTTTGATGTGGCTTCTATGGTCGTTCTTTGGGTGGCCTTGTTTATGTCATAATATTTCATATTTATTTACCGGTACTGCTGTGAAAAAAATATAATGAAAATTATTGATGAAAAGTTGTCTTTGATAGTCACCCACACAGCCATTGTAGGCTATGTATACGTAATAATTATATTTGTTTTATTGTTGTTTCCATGGTAACAGAACCAAGAGCTAGTCACAACTGGTCAGTTACAACAAAGAGGTGACAAACAAGATCTAGAGAACAGACTAGCTGATGTACAGGAGGAGGTAATGTTAGAGAAATATCTCAAGTGATATCATTCTCATCTTTGATAAATAGAAATGTTACGTATTATTATTATTATTATTATTATGTAACTAGCCTTAACAAAGGAAGTAACTTCTATATATTGCTTTCATTCACTTACAGTTATTACAGTTGAAGATGGCTAGACGTCTCCAAAGTTTATCATCTCTTGCCCTTAATAACATCAACCTCGACTCGGAGACGGATTACGATTCTGATGATGTTGAAGCCACCAGACTGCGACTGAATGACGAGGGGATGGTGGCTGATAGTGCACGTCCCAATCAGCTACATCTGCCCGAATTTGACAGTTCGGATGCGGAGAGTCTTGCCGACACAACAGATGACAGCACAAAGCAGAAAACACACCGCAGGCGGAAGAGAACATCGGCACGACACGGCATAGATTTGGACAAGACACCAACACAGGACTCCGTTAATGGGATGTTCTTCTCCGAGGAGAATGGACAGATGTCGACAAGTTTTACCGAACTCGGAAACCATCAGGAAACGACTGACATCCAGCTTACTAATGGTGCTACAGCAGCTTCTAACTCCTGCTCGGAAAAATTATCTCTATCAGTGGAGGGAGTGTCTGTGGAAGATGTCGTATAGGGTGTTATGTCTTATCTGGTCTGTGTATGTGTTTGTGTACTCGTGCAATAGACTGGTGAATATTCTCATTGACATTACTGGCAGGTACCTGGATATAGACATGCAGATCGAAAAGAATTATGCTGTACAGAAGACATTATACAGACTCGCTGGTGGAGCTCCTTGTTCAATTCCCCTTAACAATCTGTATGTCTTCAGAAATGACATCGTGTGTTGTGATGTGCCTGTGCTACGATTAAGGTACACTCGTGATCCAGAAAAGTCCTCCCTAATTTGTGCCACGGATATACAACTGAAGGATAGACTCGGCAAAACTTAAATATGCAAGGAACTTTGAATGTTGGTTAGAAGAGAGGTCTTTATAGAACGTCAGGAATGACTGAATCAATCATCAATTGTATTAAAACGACATCTTTGTATTAAGGCATATCAGGTAATGGATTTTTCTACCAAAAGGACATGGTTTGTGCGTATTCATATATATTTTAATGTCCCTAATGGCCACATGAATATATGAACATTGACATTCGTTTGTAAGATTGTGTGCTTTAGTGTGCAATGTTGGCTGGGTAACCTTGCTGAAAATGGATGTTTTGTAATTTGTGTTTGTGTGTTATGCAGTCTCGAGAGTGTGTCACATCTACAGTCTTTGTCAACTTGAAAATTGAACTATTAGGCATTCACAGCCAATCAGCCATGCTGGCACATGTATGTAACTGGATGTGCGGGCATGATGAATGCACAAAGGCACACGCGCATCAGCATGTTATCAGTACGATCACTGTCTCGAGGTTCGAGCGATATAAGGCAGATTTAACTTTGCAATTTGAGTTCTTCCTAGGTGCTCGGTGCAACTTGACCCTTGATCATGAACAAACCCAGTTATACCGAGCCGACATAAAAAGCTTGAAGGCCACAGTTTCTGTTGCTGGGGGAAAGGTTGATTATCGATCCATTGATATTTCATGGACAATTATCGCCTCGATCTATTGATATTTCATGGACAATTGTCGCCTCGATCTAATGATATTTCATGGACAATTGTCCCCGTGATCTATTTCATAATAAATTAGATTTTCTGCTCATCTATTTTTACACCAAGTTCTTCATCGTAGGACAGTTTCTTTAATTGTGCGACTCTTGCTTTTTACGGGAATGTCCAAGACGAATTTATAAGATATGCACGGCAGAGGTGCAGCAGGTTTTCGTACTCGTCACGGAAACGGTTTAATCAATGTGAGGTTGTGGTTTTTTAATTACATTTATTTGGCGCCTCTTTTAGCCAAGCATCCATCCATCATCAGCTAAGCTGTTACGTCGTGGTGTGCTCCAGTTCGCCTCGTTGTTAATTATGTCGTTAACAGTGATGTGCCGATAAAGAGCTCTTGAACAAACTGTGATTTTTACCGATTTGATCTCTTTCTTGTTTTCCTTATCTAGTAACGGGGTCACTAGTTGTTGTTAAGGCTGTGACGTTGGGTCAAATACACCGAGATAAGTATTGAAATCCGGGTACTCTCCAGGTTACAATCACAGATACACCGGAAGAGTATTTGAAATGCAAACACATTTGTACCAATGAGATTTGTTGGTAAAATGGTTATAAACAGCAGTTTTCAATTACTTTGTCAGTGTATTTAAATACAAATTCATTGCTGTACAATTGTTTGGAAAAGGCATTTAAATCGGTTCAGATGCAACTGACCCAAAGTCTGATTAGTTTCCTATTGCTGTAGTGTTCACAGATGTCTCAATTTTGAAAAGCATATGTAATTTACTGGCTCTTCTATGCGTATGTTTTGTACATTGAAGGAGACGATAAATACCGATGGCCTCCCAACAGTTTTGGGCAGATTGAGGGAGTTCAGAACACGAATGTGGATGCTGACTTTTTTTGTACTTTTGCACGGAGACATGCAAACATGAGCAGGTATTATTGCACTTCCCAAATTTGTTGACGTCCACTCGGGCTCATTACGTATGCGGACGTGTGGAATGTGTCGCATCTGTGTGTTTCGTCCTATTATCTGGATTATAACTAAATTATTATTATATCAATATATATGCAATAAATATTGTTATAGAAATGAGCAGCATTGTAGTTGTTGTAGTTGAAATATAACCACTTCACATGGAAAGCTCACTCTATCAGATTTTATTATTATTAAAAACAATTATTTTGTTTTATTAAACACATATTTAGCACAATTATATTTCCCTGATAGAATTTCAGGAAATCTAAAGCATGCCATGAACAATCAAAGTGCGACCAACACATATGGTATATTGGCATTATAAGTTTCTTGTATGGTATAATACCCAAAAAAAATAATTCAAACTTTATTAGAATAACAACTTTATACATTTATTAGACTAGGATACTTGTATGGCACAGTTGGTAATGATAGTTCATTGCACTGGATTAAGGAATTGAATCTCAGAATTAGCTGCGTCTGGAGGAACCTTCATCCTTCCATATAAATCTTTGGTGTGATAAAAACATGGGCCATATGCCCCTGGTATGGAGGCTAAACAATTGGTTACTCACTCAGTGACTGGATTTGGGTCAGTGTTTTGGGCAAGGACTAGTTATTCAAAGATAATTTCTTGGATTTAGCAAAAATTGGACTTTTAATTGTAGTAATTTTGTCTATGCATGAACTACTCAGTGATAGCAATTTAATATTATAATGTTTCATCCAATCAAGGTAATAGCCATTTTTATAATACATTAGAATAAATTACTGTTCAATATGGCAGCCATGATGAGGGACTGTATTATACAAAATATTATTATTATTATTAGTGACTACGAAACTAAATCTGAAATATTTGATCTTAAAGCAACAGTTCACCAACAAATATATGTTAATCGTGATGTTAGCCTAATATCTACCTGTGAATGGCTATAATTTGTGTATGACCATATAAAGTAATACCGTATTAATAATACCAAGAGAAATAACAACAATCAAGGCAACAATAAATATATGCATGTACTGTAGTCACATAATAATACTGTATTCACATATACAGTTATTTATTCAACATAGTTTATAATGAAAAGGTAAAATTTATAATGAAAAAAGGGTCAAAATTATCTGAACTAAATATTTCGATGGTTAGTAAAGATTGTTTTGATAGCACAGTGGTTACAGTAATGCAGTGCAAACCTTGAGGCTATTGGTTCTAATCTGGCTCCTACATGTGTTTGTGGAATATGTTTGCTTATAGGAGTCTGTCATGTAGAATATAGAACAGAAATTTATTTCCAACTTCCACAGTACAGACAATATATATATATATATATATATATATATATAGCTAAATGTAATTGTAAGACATATGTGGAATGCTGGTGGACCAGTGTAGCTATGAAGCTGTCTTCCCAGATGTGACTAGTGACCGAGGATAAATGACTCGAATCAAAATCTGAATGTTGGTTATTTGAATGTTGTGCACAAAATAAGAAACAATATATCTATTTTCCACCCAAAATTACACAAAGTACAGGACTGTTTAGGATGATTTTATTAAATGCTCACCCTTCTGCACATATATTACCAATATAAACAAAGAACATCAATTTAGTAATATTTTCAACTATGGTATACAATTATCTTTTGATAGTAATTTTCATAAAGCTGATATACAGATATATTAAAAATTCATATAACAAAAAATTGTGTGTATGTATATATATATATATATATATATATATATAAAACATCCTTCAGGTTGTTACCATGTAAACAATGTGTTTGTGTGTGTATTTGCGTGTGTGTCAAACATCATCTGCATCTGTTACATAGATGTTAAGTAGATGCAGGTGTGGCACCTGGTACACTAGCAAATGGTGAGTCCAGCTGTTCTGGTTCTGGAATAGGACTGGGCTGATAGGATTCGCGTCGTTCGACCAAAGCTTTGTACAACTTACGTACTGCTTCACTGTGCTGTAAATAGCATGATGTCAAATGGTGAAACAATGCTAAGCAACTGCTTCTTAATATTGGTGATACATCAACAATACTTCCCCACAAACTGAATCAGAGCACAAATTCCAACCGGTTAATTTTACGAGAAATTAAGCAAAATGTTGTTAACAGATTCTAAAACTTCAATATTTACATGACTTTCAAAAAATAAACAATCGAGATAAATTTCCTTGTCACACTACCTTTTGCTCGGTATTAACAATTTCAGTTTTCATCGTGACAAGATCCATGAATATTAATCCCAGCAAATATTAATAAAACTGAACTATAATTAACCAAGACTATTAAAGTAAATACAGATGACACAATTTTGGTTCAGGTGACCACGACCAAAATAACAAAGTCACAAATAATATATTTTATTACCTGATTATTGGGTTTAATTTGTTCCATGATGGTGTCCAGTGTGACTGGTATAACATAACGGTAGACCCACCACAGTAATCTCAACAGATGACGCAGTACATTCTCACGTGAAATAAATGGCTGAAATGTTAGAAGCACATGCATAAATGTCTGAACACACACGCATGCATAAGCACTTACTGAGAGACAGAATGGGATGCTAATTATTTTATTGTGATCAACATAAAAATAATGTGCCAAATTACGTATTTAAAGAAAGACCGATATTGATTCAATACAATGCTATTTTATCTAAGGACATGATGTACAGGAAAGTCCAATATCTTGGAGACCAGTTTCTTGATAATGATGTAGGCCATTTCATACAAAACTAACCACAAAGAAGTTGTCAAACACTGCCTCGCATAAATCCTTCTGGCTGAAGGCCTCGCCCAAACCAGCCAACTGAGAGACGAGCGAATGCAGACTCATGTCATCGTAAACGATGTCAGTGTCGCAGGATGACAATATGGGCATAACACGACATAATGCCGTCTGATCTTTGTTCTCAGCCACAAGACAAACATACTGCAGAAAGATAGTTGTCGCCACACTGTTGTCTCTACAAGCAGAAAGTAGGTAGTCTGGCAGTGGCTCTGCCTGGTGAATGAAAAATAACATGCCATACAAACTAAAGACGATTTTTAGCTTAGTAAATTAAAACTAATATCCAGTAACATATCTAATACACGATATATATAAATGTACATAGAAATTCACAAAAGTGAATCATTGAGGCCATTGAGCCCATGTTTAACTGTAGCACGGGTCACACTTGAGATATATATGAAATAAGTTTAGTAAAACCGACTTTACTGAACTTATTTCATTTCCAAATCTGAGGTAACAATTTCACAACAATTTATAAACGTGTCGAGCTAAACTTCTGAGCCAATCAACTTCAGGATGTCATCCCGAAAACTCAGGTCGTCCATTCAGATAGCATTGCAGGTGCCTGTGTCTCGGCTCAAGTCATATGGTGATTGCGCGTTTAGTGTTGCAGACCCCACTTTGTCGAGTATAGGTTGCCGGCAGATATTAGAAATGTGTTGTCTCTTGAAACTTTTACAGATAAATAATAACAATCTTTTAAATCTCTTATAGGGTTTTTATAGACATATTATTTGGGGTATTATTAAGTTACATATTATTTGTACAGCGACTTTGATTGGCTCCTGCTAATACGGCAGCTTTATTAAATATACATTATCAATATCATTATCATCATGAAGCATAAACCATTTCATAAATTGCCCATAACAACAAAGTACCATATTTTCATCCCTAATTCTCTTACCTTTCTAACATCGTCCTCAGATTTCCTTACAGTTAATGTATTCTGCTGATCATCGACCATGAGGGATAACAGACATGGAAGAAATCGTGTCACCAGATTGGCATCCTGGTAAAACATCAGAAATGATAACAGTATCATTAGTAGAACTATGGCTAATTTGGGAGTTACGTAACACAAAAAGTAGAATTATATAACGTGTTAAATTATATTTTGTTAATATGATCAATTACGTGTAAATAACTGAGGCACAGCACAGACACACAAATGTATACACATGTCTTACCATTTTTGGCTCCTTGAAGTACTGGCTGTCAATCATATTCCAGGCTCCGAGACCAAGGTAGATCATTCTCAGCAACAACAACAATTCGTCATTATTCTGAAGAGATAAAATAGATCAGCTGATAAAGAAAAAAGATAAGTGTAAATAATTCATTTTAATCTATTGTCCAAATACCGTGGTGAGACCCATTTACCATCAAAACCATAATATGAAATTGAATACACTGTTTTTACTCCATCGTTTACATAAAGTTATATAATTTGGTCTGCAAATGTATGAGAAAATTCAGACTTAGAACGAGAATGTTATTTTATAAACAAAAATGAAAAGGACGGTGATGTTGAGAAGTCAAGAAAATGTCAGTTCAGAAACAATGTTACCATCCTTGATTTGTTCTCTATATATTTAACACTAATATCATTCATATAAGCAAATATGAAATTAATATTTCTACACAGAGAACCTCTGAAAGGTTGTAACACATGGAAAAGTTCTCCATGTGTTTACAACCCCTCTCCGGGAGAACTTCATTAATAGCTTTATTTTGTGCACTTGTGAGTAACTAATAAATTCATTCACATCAGACTTGGCTTGACAAATTTTTTAGGGTCAGTTTGATTTATGAATAGATCCATTATTTTATACACAATTAATAAAATTGATCGCTCGTACTTTATCTGATAACATATAGTAACGATGATCAGACCCACAGCATCACACCAGGTCTCAAAACAATAAGTGTTTCGGTTTTGTTCCAAAACTTTGAAGACATTTCATTAATTATTACTAAATGATTCGGCACTCTGTTTAACCTCAGTGCTGGTCACATGTGGAACATATGGCCGCAGCGTAACTCCCAGGGAAACGTCCCACAAGCACAGGTAACACAGGGATTCAAACATTAACCCTGATGTTTGCAGCACAGTTCCTTTGCTCTATCCACTGCACCAAGAAGTGGCCAGTTATTTCTGAATACACAGACAGCATAGAAATATTAAGAGCATAGTAAAAATGCTAATTGCTATATATATATATATATATATATATATAGCTTCATAAAAATGGTTAAGAATATAGGATTCTCATTTAGAATTGATGATGTGCAATTCACATCAGCCGCAGAATGGATAATAGATGGAGTGCAGCACTGACAGTTTGGACACCCATGGGTGGCAAAAGAAATCAAGGAAGGCAACGAAAAAGGTGGAGAGATGAACTACAAGTACAACAGTACCGGGGCAATGTGAACTGGTACACGAGAGCAATAAACCGAGACCTTTGGAGGCAACATGCCAAGGCTTACGTCCTGCAGTGGACTGATCATGGCTGAAGATGAAATGAATTAACTGAAACTCTCTCAGTGGAAAAAAACAACAACATAACAAGAAGATGAAAAGTGAACAATGGCTAAAGTTAAGAGGTTCAAATGACAGCTAGACCTCAGTCTGAATCAATTAACTCTGACCTGGTCATTTGTGTGTCAATTGTTTCACTCGGATATAACTAAATAACAGATGGGATGGGCTGAACTTTGTATCTATAACAAAGATTTAGAGATGGTGCTAGATTGTACTTAGAGAATCATATTACCACATAGTACAGATTCTTACAATGATTAACTGAATATGTTGCGATATTTATTATTAAAAGTAGCTATAAATGTTAGCTAATGTAAAACAATAAAACGGAGTGAATATAGTAACCAGTTCACCAAAAATATCGTCCTCGATAAATAAATGTAGAAAAACTTTGTTTACCAAATAAAATATACATTAAACCAATGTCAGTCTCCCTCACCCACCAGGCTGGTTTAACCCCAGAACTATACCAATTCTGCAGCTAATTAATTAGAGGAGCAGTGCCAAGTTTGAATTGTAGAATTAATGGAGATATAAATCGAGGGCACCAAATCGTATTGAATATAATATCAAACTAATTTTCACCCACAAAAAGCTTTATCTGATCACATTACTCATCACTGGTCAGTGTCTCTAATGGCACCAGAAGAAAAGACGATTTACTTATGAGCAGACCCAATGTAAGTTTTAATCTTAAAACGTGTGTCAAGGTAACATGATAATTGTAAAGTGTGTGAAGGAAAATCCACCTAAACTGAAATTTCTATATTCGTTCAGAAAAACACAAAGCCCTACCCTAGGAAGCCCATCACACGAAAAAGTCATCTGTAATGCCCTCATTGCCGATAAAGCTAGAGTGTTAATCGCGTGTGGATCACAAAGAATCATCGAGAGGTCTCCGAGTACTTGGTCATGGCTACGATGCAGGCCATCGAGGAAAACCTGTAATTCTCTGGCACGCTTTACGTCGACAAATCTCTCCCGAATACAAGCATCCAAGCACCAGGTAAACTTATGACACGGATCTACAGCAACGATATCGTTGACGTCGTTGTCGTGTAACACCATGAGCAGTTCAACTCGCAGTGTACAGTAGTGAATGTTTCTTGTCCGCAAATAGAGTGTCCGCAGAAACTGCAGCACCATGTCGTACAGTTTGATATTGTTGCCAATCATCTTGGCGAGCCGTTGAACGACTTCGTCCTGACGGCGCGTCTTTGGCAGAACACTGAAAAACACTTGGTCGCCATTCTCATGATTAAACAATAGCTCTTCTCTGTCCTCTATGTATTTGCCAAACAGTGGCGACACTTCATCACCAAACAATGCCTGATTGTCCTGCCAGATCTGCTGTTTGACCTCAACGTCTGCCTCCTTATACAAAGTTTTGTTTTCCATAACAACCAAGAGATACTCGTGTTTTATTTTTGGCAGGTGTTTCATGATACAGAGGACGACTGGACGAAGCGCTGGAACCTTAACAACGGGGAAGCACTTATTGAGAAGTTCATTAAGCATCTTGAAGCGACCTTTGTCATTGCTCTCAGCAACCTCGGAAATACGTTGGAGCAGTCTGTCCCTCAGCTCGTCCATGACGGATTGGTGGAAGTCCAGTCTCTGGACGTTGTGAAGGTCAAGAAATGGTAAAGCTGGTCTCAGCGAAGGTAACAATATACCATTCTGGATCTAAAAAGAAAAAATATATATTTGTATAATAATTGGTTCAGCAATTCTTAAACGAAGTGTCAAAATGTGTAAAAAGACTTAAGCCTAAAGCTGCAACATATCTGTGGTAATACTAATAATCTTCACACTGTATACCTATAGAACCATATACTTCATTGAAATTAAGATGATGAGTTTATAACCTGAAAAATACTTGGAAAAGTAACACTAACCTACTTGCCTCTAATTCTAAAAATCAACTATATTAACTGAAAGTGGAAATATCTTTGACATAAAAATTAGATTCCTACATTTTTATTGTTGTGAGTGAGTACTTCGGCTTCAGTACAAGTCACACAAGTCAAAGTTACTCCAGAAACTTCCAAGAAAAACAGGTATAATTCACATTTTAACCCTGATCCAGAAGTTTGCAGTGCAGTGTTCTATCTACTAGTCTACACCATCAAAGAACCCATTCTGATACCTGTGAATACAATTTATTAATGTGGTATCATTTCAATATTCATTTATTCAGAGCTGATCGCTTACTTACTAAAACATATTTAGACGTTCCACTTTTAAACAATTAATGATTTTTGTGCAAAACTACGCCAGAACACCAACAGACCTATAATCCAAGTAACCTTTATTTAATAATTCTGGCCACAAAGACAGAAATGTTGCACGACTGACAGTTTTTAGACGCATCAAATTTATCAAAATATAAAACACAATTAAAAAAATCATCCGCTACCACGATACAATGTATTTATTTCTCTGTCATTTATTAATCCAATAAATTAATATTTTGCAGAGGATTTGTTATTAAGGTATCCCATGATAAATTTTAAACTAAACTGAAAATTGAATAGACTAATGATTATTACTAGACTGCTAGTACTGGGCTAAAATCTTGTTTAGCCAAATGAAAATTGGTTTAGCAATTTTTGTGTCACATGATAAAATATTAAAACTTTAGTTATAAATTTAGAAGCGCATAAATAATGTCTACAGTGATGGCATGGAATAAATTCCAATATAATAAACAAATCAACTGCCGGTTCAACAATCTTTTTATTTACAAAACGATCACACAAATCCATTTGTATCCATCCAACAGACACACTCAAGTCAATGACATGTTACTGCTCAGGCTGGATAATCAAGATGGGTTATGGTGTTGCTTCCTTTATGATTGCAGTGAAGCCAGTGTGCCATTTCCTTAAAGTCCACACCTTGAAACTTAATATGATGTACATGGGGGCATTATAAATATAAGTGCGGTGTACCATTTCGTGTAACACGTTTTAAAGGTTTTTTAATAGATATAACTGATGTATTTCCATGGTTATGAATCCATGATGTTTACATTCAGAAGATGAAGCTTGATCAAAGCTATTTTTTTTGTCCTGGGTCGACAGTGTTTCTTCTTCATCAGAATTATTCTGAGTTGAGCCCAAATCATGAAAATAGCACACTTAGAACAGTCACTTGCTAACACAGTGGCTATAATAAATTATCTTTGCTGTTTAGGGAAAACTACTGATTACCGATGTCCTGATGGAAAGGTCACAAACAACTCAACTTTTATAAGTCATGGCTTTGAAAGCTTACCACTCGGCTATTCCTGATTTATCTTTCGATTCATAATTACGAAATTTATATAAATATACACAAATAAAAATGACGAATGACTCTGTGCCATAATTTCCCGCAAATGACAAAAATATCATAATGTACCCGTAGAGTAAATATGGAACTCACCGCCTTTCTGATTTTTAAGGTAGAAAAGTTGTCTTGTTTTGATGATGTTTGTATTTATGAATTTTTTATGGACTTGGAAAATGCCTTAAAGAAAATAAGTTGTTGTGGTTTTGTGTTTAGCCAATTTGGCAAAGGGTCATTTTCTTCTTTAGCCATTTGGAAATTGGTTTTGCCTATGGGACAAATAGTGATAAACAGTCCTAGTCGAGCCGTGATAGTGCAGTGAATTAGAGTGAAGGACTTATTGCCGAAGAGTTGCAGGTTCAAGGTTCCGGAGCTGTAATGCTGTCATGTGGCAACTGGTTCACTCATCCATAAAAACGAGAACCTGACAGGACATAATGGCTATGTGTTTGAGTAACGCTTTGCACATATAATGGCAGCATACATTGTATGCTCCCTTGGGAGTTGATATATGTGCTGGATTGGAACAGGTCTGCGTCAGGGATAATAATACTGTAAAGCACCATATATTTAGCTCTATAAGGCACTATATAAATTTCACATATTATTATTATTTATTAGTCAACCTAAATATAGTATACTCAAATGGACCTAAATGTATAACCTACCTTGTCAAAGGAAAAGTTAGCCTTCATTTCTAATTTTCAGGACTAATACAAATATACTCATTAAAATTACAAATGATGTGAAAATTTAAGCACATTAAACATGATCAACCACATATTAAATCATCCAGTTCAAAGTGTTGGTTAATGGTCTGTGGGTACCATCACTTTGAAGCCAAACAGACACCAGATGCTCCTAAAAACTGACATCACTTAATACAAACTGTTTGTATTACCCAGTTATAACAACGTAAACAGGTGCCAGCCAGGCATATATTTTTGGAACAGAAGTGTATTTACCAATATTACAGCATAGTTGGTTCAAACAGTCTTGTATGTTACTGAAACGACTAAAGAAAATTCATTTCCTTATATCTATGATACCAGATAGAGTTCATGATTATAATTGAGGAATTTTGGTGTACCTTTTATAAGCAATACACATTTAAGTCAGATTATCTGAGGATGAAGTGTTCCTTTATTCTGGAACTGCTTATAATCAAATAGTTTTGGAGAAATCTGATCAAAACGGAGGAAGAAAATATTAAATATGTTAAGTTAGAAGCTAAGTAAAAAACTACCACTAATCCACAGAATTAGTAACTTTAACCATTTATTAGTTCTTCAAGTAATCCACCTATCTTGACTACCCAAAGAAAGATTATATGGATTGCCTATCAGTACCTGTTAGAGTACAATATGAAATAAACTGAATAGAATAAAACATAAACTGCCTTCGGTCAGTTCTGACTGCAACTTCCTTCATCTTTCAATATGTCACATCACTCTTGCTGTGAAGAGTAATGATTTCTGTCATTTGATTAGTAGAGTTTTTAGCTTGAAAAACCGTTTCTAAATCCAGTTGTTTACTAGCAATGCAAGTTCACACAAAAGACAAGAGGGCACAAGTGTGCCAGAAGAGACCTGTCAGAATTATTATTTTAAACTCTCTCTAAACTGAATTATGTTATGCACTTTGATGAAAGGAGCATAGTGAGGTATTACTGGTCCTTGTGGAAGTGGGTAATTTCATACTAGGATACGATATAACAAAAATAATTCCTTTCTTGAAATATGTCCCTCGTCATGATATGATGTTTGCCCGGTTGGCAAGGTTTGCAAACTTGAATATCCTTAATATTTTTCTTGGGTATCCTATTTCTGTCATGCCAGCATGAGTTTAAAAATACCAATATTAACACAATACTGCCATACCAGTTTATAATCAAAAGATTTGTTCACTTCATTTTTTAACTTGAAATTACAGGTTTTAGTAATTTATCAAGGTAGGTAATCTATTCGAGTAACTATATTATCGTCCAAGTCGAAAGACTAACCTGGAATTCTTCAATAGCAGACAGTGGATCCGTACAGTTTGTTAAAGCTTCCCGTAGATGATCGGGACCTGGTATTCCCATTTCCTCTAAACCCGCCATTTTTAAGGAAAATACAGAAATATTATCCCAAAACAGTAGATTACAAAATTACAATGGACACCATAGTCACTTAAGGAATACCAAACACGGACATGACTACTTTATTTACTACCATAATTAGGTTTCAGCCATGGCTTCTTCTTATTTTTATATATAGTTAAGCTATAATCATAAATGGATCCTTGAAATAGCGCAATCTTCTTTCCAGCAATAACGTTAGTTTATGATAAAGTTATGCACCTATTGCAAAATGGCTGTACTTTTATCATTTATGTGGTAACACACACACACGCGCGCGCGCGTATGCACACGGCGTGACACGCACAGACGCACACACACGCACGCACACACACACACACACACACACACACACACACACACACATATATATATATATATATATATATATATATATATATAATTTCATTCAGCCTCTTTCGCAATTCGTTTTATAACATCGCATCTAAAGATATTCTAAAACTTCACTGTGTTCCGAAGTGGTGAGCTATTGTTGTCACACGGTCTCCTCGGTTTTCCCATTCCTTCCCACTTCTGAAATATCTTCACTGGCTCCCTGTTCAATCTCGCATCATTTTCAAACTCTGAACTATTGCCTATCAAACTCCTCCTTCTGGAAAACCTTCATATCTATTTTCCATGCTTTCTCTATATCCCGAGCCCAGATCGAGTGTTCCCTGGGTTAAACTCATGCTGTGACTCGTGCTTTTTCAGTTGCTGTCCCTACATAATTTCTTTCCGTCAAAAATCACCTTTTCGGGCTTCCTACTCCTTCCTAGGTTTCCACACCATCTGATCATTTGTTGATAAACTTTGCATTGTACCTGGACTATATAGTTTGCCCAATCCCTGTACTAGGAGCGCCACTGAGCTCGATTCTCTTCGAGGATATTGGCGCTATAGAAGTTTTGTTATTATTATTATTATTATTATTATTATTATTATTATTATTATTATTATTATTTACCTCTATCTAATAAGCTTGTGTCAGTGCTCTTGATAGCCTTGTTTAAACCTTGAATAAATTAAGCAGCAAATATCCTATACAGGGTAATCGTTGAATTATGGTAAGTATGTGTTTATCCAACTGTGTTTTAAAGCTCACCATTATATATATATATATATATATATATATATATATATATATATATATATATATATATAAGAGAGAAGAGAGAGAGAGAGAGAGAGAGAGAGAGAGAGAGAGAGAGAGAGCAGATGTATACAGTCCCATTAGCCAGCACTACTCTATTCATGTAATCCATGTTATATACGCGTGTGTACTAGATTAGCTTTAGTTATGTAACCAATTTTCTAGTATTACTAACCTTTATTTGTTTTCTTGGAATCTTCAATTAATTGTTAAACTTGTATTTCTTAATTATATCAATTCATTGCTATAGTACATGGTAGTTCATAAGACGCTCTATAATTTAGCATTTGAATAAGCTCTAAAATGTTTTCCGCATTCCAGGTAACTGCTGATCATAGGTTTATCCATTAATACCCCCATTTACGGATACGTTCCTAACTGTTTTTGTGAAATGTTTCGTACAATATTAAATATTTTCCATTAAAAGATGACTCTCTCGTGCACACATGTTTTAATTACTTTAACCAGGGAGGTGTTATGTCACGCATTATATTCTGCGTGTTAACAGATAGTATATCAAAGGTGAAGTTTTCAAAATTAAGTTTATTTGAAATATTAGCAGTGGTAGGTGGTAGTGATCTGTGGTCCAACGTGCTAACAACTAGACAACAGAGGCGCCCTATTACTTTTGCAAACATTAATTCCTGGTTGATCGAATATACTGAAGACCAGGGTACAATTTTCATATAATTACGTCTCCGTGTATATTCGGTATCTGATTAAATGTGTATGCCTACGGGCACTTTCTTCTTGGCACAGCCGGCAACATACTGCACTTTAAATGGGAAGGTCAAGATTCGAGCCTTAGTGTTTCCTAGGTTTGTGGGATAGCTCAGTGAGGAGTCGTCTCTCGAGTCTGTATTTCAGATGTGGCTAGTACCGAAATTAAATAAAGCAACCACTCACTGACTTACTCACTGGCTCACTCACTCACTATGTACATGCACCTTCACTCATTAATATTAGCTCTAGGTTTGGGGAAGTCCGAATCCGTCTCACACATGAGTTGTTTGTGTGTGCTTCTGTGTGCTTGTGTATGCGTGTGTGTGTGTGTTTGTGGGTGCGTGCGGGTGTGTGTGCGTGTGTATGCGCGCGCGCGCATTAGCTGTTCGTTACCCAGCTATCAACAAAATTTGGCAGTAAATAGATATGTTATTGAGTAAAGAAACAAAATATGAACATTTTATTTATGCATTAAACGTCACAAAGTATTGTCATTTCAGTCATCGTGTTTATTACCACTAGGTGGCAGCATATACCCTGATTATATATAAGATATATATGATATACGTTAGGTTATGGTAACGTTAGGTTAATTAAGAGATTATAAACTTATAGATGTTTTTTGTTTGTTTTGTTTAACAAATGATCGACAACGACAAAAGTACAAGTCACTGTTCTGACTCTGATTAATTAAGCTGTTCAACAACCGTCCAGTACTACATTTCTTTTTTATTATTATTATTATTATTATTACTATTATTATTATTATTATTATTATTATTATTACCATCATTCGGGCCGCTCCAATACTGTAGTGGTTAGAGCATTGCGCTACAAATCGCAACCTATTCAGTTAACCTTGAACTTGATGTTAATGATAGCGAGTCATCGCGCATAGTAAACGTTTAATAACAGATCATAATCACAAACCAATTACCTTTTTTATTCGCGTCTCGTCATAAATATACTTCAGTCAGTAAACTGGGAATCCTATAAGGCCACCACATACCAAACATTATTTAATATCTTGCCTTAATTCAAGGACCCAACGGCGCCATATTTAACACGATCAGCCACTTATGATACTTTGAGCTGGAAATTTAATCTCTAATCTGGTTCAGATATGTTACGACCCTTTAAAGAATAACAAATTTATTCGTTAGGTAGACGTAAATGTACAGAAAGAGTGAATTTTGTATCAGTTATAGGATTTTAAAGATAATGAGCGTATATCATAAACAACTATGGGTCATGAACAAATTGCTTAAAAAACAAACCTACGAGGTTTAATTTGAATTGAAGATTTCTGTATTTTTTATTGAATAAAGTATTTTTTGACTATTCAAGTAGCTTATGATCCACGTTAAGGCCTCTCCTTTAATGCCATAACATTATAATTGTCTAAATATTAATTTCTGATTAATTGGATCAAATGTCTTAGAAAGGTCTAAAACACATTCATTGTGTACCCATTATTTTCAAAGAACGTAATTTATTTATTTGAAAATTTATTTTTATCCTGAATGGTAAAGTGATTAAATGTGCATGGATTGCTATAAAATACACAATTATAACGATTGGGAGAGTAAAAAGCCTTTTAAAGTACGTTTGAAATTGTTGGCAATACTGAACAAATAAATGGCGTTTTTATAATAACATATCATAAAATACTCGCTAACGAAGTCCAGTAATTTATTGAATATTATTTTTAATGGTAATGAATGTTTCTCGAAGACAGGATTTTAAAATGTGGACAATGTTATTAAGTCCCAAATATTTACTGCGGACCAGTTCCAGCGACGAATATATTATATCTTACTTCATATTTTGAAGATGCGACAACTTGAAATTTGGTATTTCTATTAAATATTTCTTTCCCATAATTTTGTCACTGGTGTACTAAATAAGTGTGCTAGGGACTCCCCGAGTCCTGTAAGTGTCATCCTGGATCATTTGCAATAATTCGCTGCAGCCGGTGAACTTTCTCTCCGATTCCTTCTTGGTCTAGCGGTAGCGTCTTGGACCATAGATCATTACCACCCGTGTTGGAATATCGGTGTGGGCATATCTGAAGGTTGTTTCATCTTTGACTTCGCTTCGTTACATTTGGAGGTCGCTCGGCCCGTTTAGCCTACCATGTGGACAAAAGTGGCCATAAAACATCAACAATCATCATCATGACCTCCCATTCCAATCTGTTTTATGCATTACGATATTGTATGAATGATATAAAACCAATAAGTCTTTGATCTTTATTAATGCTTTCTCTTGACCAGATGTTTCAGATGGATTCAATCTTTCAAGTTATCGATAGTGATGACTTTTCGTGTCAGTTATCATCTCAATCATCTGAGTTTCTAAAACCACAGAGTTATCTATAATTGCTTATCAATATTTATGGGAGGTTGTTGTGTTTCGAATCTGACTCACACCTGTGTTTGGGGGCGCCTCCGTGGTCTAATTGGTAGCGAGTTGGACCACAGATCACTGCCACCTGAGTTCGAATCTCGACGTGGGCATATCTGAAGGGCGTTTCATGACTTCGCTTCATTACCTTAGGAGGTCGCTCGGCCCATTTAGGCTAGCATGTGCACAACAATGGCCGTAAAACATCAATCATCATCGTCATCATCACACCTGTGTTTTGTCGGGTGTCGCTCCTCAGTCATATATGTCCCAGATATGGCTAAACTCAAATCAACTCAACTCGACCGTTTTTGGCACGTATCGTAGACCGTCACTAGACCGTGAACAATATTCAGTTAATGAGAGACAACAAGGCGTCATTTACAGCGAACAGACATAGATGAGTCGACCATTGTCTCTCTGCCAAACGCCCAACATTAAAATAATAGAAACAAATGTAAATCTAAAATAAATACACATTTGACTGATATGAAATGGAAATTTTTTGAACGTATGCAATGTTACCAATGTAAACAAAATGACAAAACAGCAATTAAACCCGATCATAAGAATACAAAAATAAACGGAGGTAAAGTTTGAGTATTCCAAATAAAATGTTGAGAATGTCATATGAAACTGAATCAACAAAATAAAATAATTGTTTTTTTCGTTTACCATTATCAGCAATATTTACTGTGTATTAATTTAGCGTGATATCCAGATAGCAAATAAAGTTGGAAACAACTTCGTGAATAAACGTATAATTGATTTTATTCCAACTTGAACACAAAGAATAGAACATTCATCAAATATAGAGAACATGTGTATTACACACATACACAGATATTATATATATATATATATATATATATATATATATATATATATATATATATATATATACACATATATATACCCATGTTGTATGTGATGCGGCAAAGCCTGTTAGAGCACAACCTGTGCCAAAAAAATTCATTGTTCTTTTGTACGAAAAGGCTGCTGGTTGACCGCGAGTCATACCAATGATGTTTAACATCGCACACGAAACAAGAACAGATCATCCAGGAACAGACAACGGCACCCTCAGTAACAGCTTCTTCTTCTTCTCTCATCTGTAATAACGCCGATAATGCCAGAAAAGTATCTCGTGAAAATGTTAATTTCGATTCCTACCAATAGAATATTTACAGTCGATCAATATGTAAGATAACCATGGCTGAAGTAGACGGTAACACATTACAACTCGACATCGTAATAGTTCTAGGTATAATATTGGTACAATAACATATATATATATATATATATATATATATATATATATATATATATATATATATATATATATTGAGGGCGTTCCGATGGTGTATGAGTAATGCAATTTCCATGTGAAATATAATACATACAATCAAGAAATGAAAACGATAATAATTGCACATCATCGAAATATAATCTAAAATTACTAGAATAATGAACTAGATAAGACAATATAGGACAGTAAACAGATTATTATTGGTCGATGTACAGGTAAGAGCCGAACCTCTGTGACTATCTCTCCATCCATCGCCTATACATCCGGGCCACGTCGGGATATAGCCAATATATATATATATATATATATATGTATATATATGTTTACATGGACAAGAATAAGCCGGACTCCGTCTAAATCAGGCACAGCAAATGGCAACAATTACGATAGAAGAACAACTGGAGATTAATGTGTCACGTGTCCGGAAGTAACCCCCTAACGTAATCCTCCCCCCCAAAAAAAAAATAACACAAGAACAAACAACGATTGAGATTCGTACCAAAGATGAAAGTGCCTCGACCACCTCAAGTTTGGCGTCAACATTAGAGAGGACAGTCGGTGCCTAGAGATGAGAGGTTTATATAATAGATAATACACGGGATGATAGATTACTGACAGATATAACAAGAATACATAATTAATATTAAATATAATAACTAGCTCTCAGTGTAGTAACACTCTACATACAATTGTGTCAAAACTTTATATATATATAATATATATATATATATATATATATATATATATATATATACTTAATCAATAGCTTAGTACACTCGATTACAAAGCTGGACATAATTCCTCGTATGAATATGTTTTATATAAAAGACAACTGATGCTGACAAATGAGAAGATGTATCCAGGTCAGTGCCCATAAAGATATGACGTCAGAGGCTACGACATCACAAGTCTTGTAGAAAGTACCAACCCATTATACGACGACAACTATGACGTAGAGTGCAATAGGTCCGTGAGACACCAGCATAAGCAATAAGATATGAGTCGAGTACATATGAAAATTAACAAGCAGGAATAGCGGTTAGAGGGGGGTGGTGATGTTGGTGGGGGAAATTCCCTCATAGTCCCGGGGTGTGCTAATTCTATATAATGTTGGGCTACGAGTACTGTATTAAGGTAAGGCCAGCTTAGTGAATTCCAACAGCGATGGCTACCGTATGAATGAATTTTGGTTTCGGTTTCGATTTATTTTGTAGAAATTACTATCAGTAAAATATTTACGTATGGGAACAACAATAAGGTGTTTCTCTTGTAAGTATTTCTACCTGGTATAGTTTACATCAGTTTTCAGGGTATGGCAATATTTTCCACTATAAAATAACCGAATAAAACAAGGTTTCTATTTGATTAGGGAGAGAGAAGGGGGATGAGGGAAGAAGGGGGGGGGGTGAATATAGAGGGAAAGAATAAAAAAGGGAGACTTCAATTCTCTATTCAAAGCTGACTAAAATATTACTAAAAGTGTTTTATCACTAAATATAGAACCTACCCAAAATAAGAGATTGATAGATTAGCGTGAGTTTGAACAATCTGATTCAAACTTCAACAGATAAATTAAGTATATTTACATTCAATTCCAAACAATAATTAAGCTCGTGAGATGTTGGTTATTCTAACACAATCTTTACAAAAAAAAAAAACTGAAAGAAATGACGTCATCAATACATAGTTATCATTCAATAATCAGATGGTCGTTAATGATGTCTTTTTTTGGGGGAAATATGTATTTATAAATAATATTAGGGTGACTTAGTCCGCGGAAGGTTAAGTGTATTTTTTTATATGAAGGTGCGAGCCATGGGAAAATACGTATTAAATTGTCAAGTTCGCTGAAATGCATATTTTAAATTATCGTGCGTGCGGGGTGCGTGCGTGCGTGGTGTGGGGTGTATGTGACTAAATATCCGACTAGCGTCACTATATACAATTCCGTTTCCACTGTCGAAACACAAGAAGGTATAATGACATTTCCACTCCCTATATACAAACCCCAATTATAACTCACAACACAATCGGACCAAGTACATATCGGTCAATATGACTAGTAGCGCAACATGCTGAATACATAATTCATACTCCAGCGTACAATGTTTGATGATAATAGTATTAATATTATTATTGTACGATTCCTTGTATAAAGTGGTGATACTCATTGTTACCTCGTTCCTGACCTAACACAATCTGTAATACACAGTTCGTCAAGTGACAACCAGTTCCTCATACATAATGGTCATTAGTATAAATATTATTTATAAATAATCGTCATTAGCCGCGGAATTTATACCAAAGAGCAACCTATTGGATAGAACATGACAATACCATAAGCACGGCCTATCTAATGCTATTTAGCAAGTTATACACATGAAAGCCTGTTACTGTCTAGGCTATGTTTTCATCGTAATATAAATACAGTGTAGTTTGACAGTGTAACTCCATGTTGAGCATTTCCCTTAAATATCAACAAATTATACTGACAACAGATAGAAAAGAGATAAGTTCTTTGAAGTGAAATCAATTAAATTTCAGTCTACAGTGTTACCTCTTATATATATATATATATATATATATATATATATATTTTTTTGGAGAGAGTAAACCTTTTGATTTATTAATATGTGTAACCTCATATAACATAGATACATGTTTGTGTTTGTGTGGTGCCTTTGTGTGTGTGTCAATGTGCATGTAGCCATATTTACGTGTGGTGGATCATCAGTGTGGAGTGGGTGCGTCTGTTCGTTGGTGCATGTACATACAATAGTGCTCTCCTTTCCTTACTGTATATCATATTTACACGCGACTCAACATTTCACGCTCTAGTGTGCAACCTCGAAACCTTCATCAAAGAATATTCTGTGACGTTATGACGAATAACTGCAAACATCAGCGTAGACGCTATGATGCATTCCAGCGATCTCGTTCGAAACCCCTCCCCCCAATATATATACAATCACCACTCGATTGTCTATACAGCTATAAATAATGATATCCCCCCTTACAAAGCGCCGCACATATTGTCGACGATATATAAATCTACATATAATTACATATATTTGGACAGTATCACCATCCGAAATAATGGCTGATGATATATGGGAAATTGCCATCTCCCTCCAAGTAACAAATACACCATAATTACAAACATATATTTGCACGATTATCGAACATATATACAAGAGATGCGAAAGCCAACTGACAGAAGGTCTATGAAATTTTGATTGATTCCATTCTGCCGAGAAAAAAAGAGAAACCCCAAAACACGCACGGTATAAACACTGTTTATAATTTTGATAGTGTTACAACAAGGTGGCCCACCCCACTGGGGGCTTGGGAAGGGGCTGTATATCTTAGCGTTTGTCTTTCAGAAACAATGAAATGAAATCGATAGGCAGAGGGAATATGATGGTCGAGTTCTTCTCGGCTGATATCGAGTTCAGCGTCTGTAGGTATCTCAACTGGAGGGCAGACGGAGACTCGTTTATGATATCTGAAGCCTCCTTCAGGGCTCGGGCAGCGCGATTCTCACCCTCGGCAGCTATAACCTGTAGAAGAGAAACATCATCATCATCATCATCATCATCATCATCATCATCATCATGTATATCAGGTGTCCGTCCGTAATCTTTTCATTTACCTGTGCTGATATAGTTTATAACTTAATAAATAGTACTATACAACCATGGATCTACACTCTCACATATTAAATTCAATACCAGATTTGTTTTCTGTTGATTAATAATCCCGTTTTGACAAACCTCTCCTTTCCAAATTACTTGCCATATTCATGAGCCATTTCAAGCATCTTAGTTGACGTGACGTCGTTTAGCGGAAACACTCTTACTGGATCTATCACTTAATACTCTCTGTGGACAGGGGGTGTTGGGGTGTGCTGATGAGGACTGCAATTTGCATTGTATATCTGTAATTTTGTTCAGTTCTTTATTGTAAAGGCCCCCCCTCTCAAATATGAAGTTCAATATACCGTCAAATGTTAAGTTGGCATCTGTTGGCACGGGGTTTTTCAGAACGAATTAATAAATGACCAAATACACTTCTAGATTAACACCCATTACTTGTTGGCTAATCATCAGAGATACATTTGTCAAATATTCATTCCATAGTAACAGCTAATCTCATATCGCCTACATCCTAGACGCGCATATAAACGAGAAACAGCCAACGTACGCCAACGAAGAAGCAACGACGTCCACCAAGGTAGCATCTGTGCCGTTGGCTTGTTTCCATTAGTAGCCAGACTCCCCGAGGATACACCCGAGTAATACCATAGCTAGTCATGTTATGTGTCATGTCGGACGGTACTGGCTATAAGGCCAATAGAACGGAGCCTCGTTTCGACTTAATCCAGTTCGATGCCCGTTTACCAAATCTTCTAATGCAAGCCGAAAATTATAAATTGTTTAATCGACAATAGCTCGACGCCCAGTAAAGGTCGATGTCCCTTCCGAGTGACAAATAGGCATCAAAGTTGCCTAAAGATGGTGGATTTTGTTTAAGGGCTGTGTTTGGCATTTAAAAATATAGAGCCGACTTTGGAAGCTGGTTAGCGTATAAACATTATCCCGTTTAAGTGAAAACGTCACCCATAGATGTGATGAATGTTCAATCACCAGGTGGCGTAGTATTCCGTGATCTTGAGTTGCCACACACGGTGCTGTTTAATTTCCTGTCCTCACCCCACCCCGCGGAACTTGGTATTATCATATGTGCAATCGACCTTTCATATCAGTTCAATTTATTCGTATTTAAGTTCAGCTGTTTTGAAGCAATTTTCTAAAATCTTTACGTCTAGTCTAGTTTGGGATGGGTGGGGGAGGTGGGTGCGAGGACATTTTCTTTTGGTTGATTTTACGGCCAGAATCTAAACATTAATGTCTTAGAATAAGTCTGTAGATTTAACCATTTTATCACTTGTTCCTCTTTGAGGTGTACAATCGGGCAGAAATATAAACATACATAAACATACACGACGAGATAGGCGCACTATACGGCGCCCATTCAGCCACCACCCAATACCCAACCGAACCACCCACTTACTATACACGCCACACTACTGAGCTTTGACACAGAACGCCATTACCCCCAAAACAGTACAGACTATAAACACGAGATGTGTAAACAAACCCTTAACTAACCTTAGCCCTGGCCTCTCTCGTTGCCTCAGCTTCAGCAGCCATAGCTCTCTGTAGCTGTACCGGCAAACGTACATCTTTACTGAAAACGGAGAAACGCGAGAAATGTGAGCCAACAATTACAGTGAAGCTTATATAATCCGACCACGAAACGACCGACAATGACGAGATCGGTGTGTCCAGTGACCGGTATAGACAGCTTCTCGTATTAGGCGGGTAAGTGTATGTCCATAGCCGGCTCCACATAAGATGGTCCGGTCTAGTCACGTGCCAGTTAGAGCGACTGGAAATGGTCTATTAGTATTCGGTGAACGATGAAGCAACTACAGCGGGGAAACCGAGTTAAAAGACTACCTCTGTTAGCCTACTGGTGGTCAATCAAGACCGCCTGTTGCGGTTGTCAGTCGTAAAGACTAGGAAGCCGTAATGAGTAAACCGATCACGTGCCTAATGTAATATTAAGTTTGTTTGTATCAGTGTGTTCCTTCCTGTTCTAACTGTCATTGGTGGACCAGCCATAGCAACTCGGCATCAGCTGGTGTGTCACAACGTTATCTCAACGTTTAAACAACGTTCTGATATGATTATGTTTCGGATATTGCTAAACTAACTACTTGAGGATTTTGTTAAAATAATTCAATCACCTAGTTGTTCCTCGCTTTGTGCAAAACAACATTTCACCTTTTTATTGGGTCAATCACCAAAACGGTTTCCGATATAAATTATTAGGTTAGCATGACGTCCGTAAAACGTAGCGTGCTTGTTAAATGGACGAACAATTTATTAAAGTGCATGTGATATTAAAAGACAATACATTATCCAGGGAATTAAGGGATTAAATGTTTCTCAATTATAAACAAATATGCTTTATCTTTTATACCAGAAATATTTGGTACAATTAACTATTTAAGAATGATCCGTCCCGGCAGTGCAAGTATTTGGTAATAATGGACTTCGATCGTTTGTTTGTGGAGAATCCACTAGGTGGCCAACTTCAGTAAGGTCTGTATCATTTGTTATTTAAGTGACCAACCAGAAAGTATCGATACTATAATTAAATAATACAAACAACAGAAATATTTTGGCATATTCTTCTCTTCAGCATATCTATCGTTGTTCCCCTAATCCTTCATATTTTAAACTGGATATAAATAATGAACATTTAAATCGGCTATTACCAAAAAGAGTGATAATTTATCGTAACATGGTGTTTACGTCACATATCTCGCGAGATTTATAAATAATTTGGGAGTACTTGTATTTTCTATTGTAGCTAACATGGAACACGATTGTAGTTGACATGGAACACGATTGTAGTTGACATGGAACACGATTGTAGTAGATGACATAGAACACGATTGTAGTTGACATGGAACACGATTGGTCATACTTACATCTCAACTCTTTCTACTTTTATTCCCCAACGATGTGTCGAGTCATCTAACACTTCCTGAAAAATGTATAATAGAACAAATTTAAGGTAAACATGTAAACTGATAAGGTATCTGGTAAACATGTTTACAAACACAGAGTATCACAACCACGAATATTTGTATACAGGTTTCCACGGATTAATCTTTCTTATTGATTTTTTGCTCGCTTACAAGAACATATACAAAAACATCATATTTTCTATTGAAAACTTCATATACTCGGCATAAAGTCGGTGTTCTCACCGTACTATTAATGACCACTTTCGGTAAGTAGCGACATTTTTATTTACCGAATTTCACAATAAACTTCATTATATGTGATAAACTAAGGAATTAAATGGAACATTTCAAATTAATTTGAACTAACTAACTTTGTTATGATTACAATCAACTGGAATGCACCGGATTTTTTCCCCTGTGAAATTAATTACTGATTTGAATTAAGTAAAACTTTACCATAAATATTAGCCACCAGCAAACTGGATGATAATTGTTAAAACCATTTCGAAGAGTTTTGTGTACTCACGACAACAGAAATTGGTGGCGTGGTTGGGCACATATCAATAGCGCCTGGGTTCAAACCCCAACCGGGCTATATCAGAAGGGTGTTTCATCTTTCACTTCGCCCCATTACCACAGAAGGACACATGGCTCATTTAGCCAACATTGTGCCAAAAGGTGGTCGTAAAAGAGCAACATTTCTTTTACTCCTAAGGCATTGTTGATTATATATATATATATATATATATATATATATATATATATATAACTGGCAACAGTAATAATTTAATAACGAATGTTAAAACAAATTCTAACCGTAAATAATAAATCTTTGTAAAAGATAAATATGACATTCCGTTCAGGATTTGATGATGAATCGGTGAGATATCACATTCATATGTGATAGTTTGGTGTCATTCGTTTATGAATAATTTCGTTATGGATCTTGAGTCAAGAATATTTAATGAATATATTTTCTAATAATTGATGTTATTCATGTGGCGTATTTCGGCAGCGTACGGTAAGTATCTGCCACAAGCATCTAAAACTTGCCGAGCTATCTTGTACATCGCATAGATACAAGATTCTCGTCATATCTACGACATGTAATACTTATCTGAAGAATGTGTTATTGTATCAGAAACAAACAGGTGAAGTGATTTTCTTTGATATTTATTCCTAATTTAAAGTTGGTTTAAGGTATTTACAGATATCTATAAAATCAGTTTCTTCTAATTAGCCTAAAACATTTACTCCGTAAAACGTAAATAAATTAATTCCAAATAACTTTTGTTGTTGTTGACAGTTTAGACAATCACCTTTGACTTGAGCACGTGATCTGTTTACGATGTAAACTTTTGATATTTATCTGGTAATCAATACAACAACAATTCGGGATTGGCGATCCAGGTATATTATTACATGTAATATAGACACGTCATCGACCTGTTAATTTATAATTTTACTTGGGTTGCATCAACGCACGGAATATTTATTCCGTGTATTATTCACATTTAGATACTGATGTATGGCATAGTTTGAAATCTCTCTCTCTCTCTCTCTCTCTCTCTCTCTCTCTCTCTCTCTCTCTCTCTCTATATATATATATATATATATATATATATATATATATATCTCTTTTCTTAGTTTTGTGTGGACAAAGTATATCTGTCACACCATTTGATACAAAAATAAATATTTATTTATTAGATGCGTGGAATTGTTAAATTGTAGGTTTTTTATTGTTCATTTTAACTTAAAACCTGGCAAGTTCCATCTCGTGAATAATTAATGAAAATTTATCTCGTATCTGCTATATATATATATATGTGTGTGTGTGCATCAATCAGTTAGAGCTATACAATGTTTATACGTTGGAGGTATTTAATGACTATACTTGAATGTTTAGATCACCAACAAAAACACGAGAATGAACAAAAATATGTAAGATATTAAAATTATATAAAGATTTTTATCATTATAATGTACCGGGGACTATGTATATCGTTTTAATAATTACTGAAATTATATATTAATAACACTACCCAGAAAGACCACCACACTAACAGTATGCATTATAATTCCTAGTGGCTATCCTACATACACAAATATACACATACATACATGACCCATGCTTAAATTAACCTCTCACTTTGATAAGCATACAGAAATATATGTGTGTGTCACACACACACACACACACACACACACACACACACACACACACACACACACACACACACACACACACACACACACACACAAACACACACACACACACACACACACACACACACATATATATATATATATACATACATATATACGCACACACGCATGCATACACTCGCTCACGTACACACACACGTACACTTACATGCAATTCTCTGGCGTGAAGTTTACCCCCACTGTATCTGGCGAATGAGGCATTATATTAGAAGTAGCCTTTGGGCAGATGGATTAGAAGTTCCGAGTAAACTCATCAACAATTTGGTGCCATCAATGCATTAATGGACGCACGGCACATTGTTGTGTCAGAATGTAGTCGAGGCGAAATGGATGCATTAATCGGTTAATGGAGCCGCGACAATCTGGCTCTTAATTCAAGCCCATTCACCGGAAGGCGGGCAGGATAATTCCAACTGGATACAGCATAAGGTTATTGCCGCCATAATTACGAGCCTTTCCGTCCGTTAGGAGCCAACGACTGCTAATGACATTAATTACCCGGAACTGGCGATATTTAGTATCACCGTCCGGTAGCTCGCTTACAATGACCACTTGTTGATGAAGAGGAAATTACGCTTTATATGATAATGTCAAATGTTGGCCTGAGCGTAGTTCGGTATGCACTCGCCAGGGCGCGACTTTGTTCGCGAGCTTTTCGCACAAAGACGACAGCCATAACCGAAATGGAGAAATCATGAAATATTCACGGGCACAGATTTGGACGCGCCGAACACAAGCGTGAATAATGAGCGCGGCTATTCATCAGCCAATAGAATAACTGTTCGCATCGATCGGCATAAAATACGACGAAAATATTCGGTGGCAGAAGTGCGATCACGAAAATAGACACATATAGACCGCCATCGTGTACTTCTTTCGTCGCTAGTACATTGGATATATATATATATATATATATATATGGGTGGAGTTCGTGATTCAGGGGCAACATTGTAAAATTGACATAATCAGTAACTGAAAGTGACACTGTTTCAGTGTAAATTCTAAACAAAATTGCGTGTTACCGAATAATAAATACGGCGATTGCTGCGCATGCGCTTTGTCCACAGAAGTGGTAAATATTACGAGGTACGAATTTTTCAGAAGACCGAAACTGGCTTCTAAACACCAACCCACACAATGTTATATAGATTATCATCATTTTTGGATTAACGTGGCACACATCTTGTACAACAGTACAACAGTACGCCGGAAACTTAACGAATGGTACTGTCTGACACCAGCTGGAATTATCGTCCAGAATATGTTGTAGAAAACACAAGTATTGAGTCCTTTGAGTGTAGAATAGCTAAATTCTTGGCTGATCAACTAATCCTTTTTGATCATGAGTCGCAGATAATAACTGCGTTCTGGACATAGAGGTCATGTTGACCTACGTCCAGAAACTACATAATGTTACATAAGATTTTAAAGCAATATTCTAAGTCTGAATTGGTCAAAACTCGTCTTAGTCACACCGGATTCGGTGTCCTGTGTTATCTTCGTTTTATCTGATATTGATCCCGAGACATGAGGTAGTAACCTTAATTCATCTGGTCAATTTGGTTCAAAATGTGCCAATATAAAAGTTGAAATGTTCTGGTGATGCAGCATGCTGTGTTGTTGTGCCAGTATTCACCAGTAACACTGAGCTCGTCGTATAAAATGTGCTAAAACGTTATCTGGATTTAAAACTGATATTAAAACTTTTTCACCAAAACAATTAATGATTAATGTTGTTTTTGTTGTCTGTATGGTGTTTGTCTTTCCCTAAATGTCTTACAATGTGCATCACCTCAGAACAGATTGGCTGCTTATGGCCATTGACAAGCGAATTACTGTGTCTACGGCATGAACATTCTTGAACGAATGCTATTTTTCCAACTAGTCTGATATCGGAAGATGGTGATGATTGATGTTTTACGGTCACTTTTGTGCACGCCGTAGGCTAAATGGGCCGAGCGACCTCCAAAGATAATGAAGCGAAGTCAAAGATGAAACATCCTTCAGATATACCCACGCCGAGATTCGATTTCGTGTGGTAGTGATCTGTGGTCCAACGCACTACCAACTACACAACGGAGGCGCCCTTGATATCAAAAGAGGTTTATCCTGAGATTTGGTGATCATTATAGAAATTGTTCGTACAAATTGCTGCGAGCGGGTATCAGGTGATCATAGAACACAATTTGAAGGGAACAAATTATTGCAAACATCTATGAACCAGTCTTTTCCTAGGATGGAAAAGATGGAGTTAGTGTAAGTCCAATCGGTGGTATATAGTATAACCCAGTGTTTGGCGACCTAAGCTCTTGAATTTCCTATTCTCTTAAAATTGTAGATATTTTCAGTTTGTGGCAAATATGAGAGCAGTCATTTACAGTGATGGCTGTCTTTCTCAAAGATAACAAAGCTGACATATATATATATATATATATATATATATATATATATATATATATATAAATGATCCCATTAGTCATAATGCATTACATACGTCTTGATTTGACTCATTAGTAATTCCAATATCGTCGTCAATCGTCAAAACTTTGACTAACATATGTACAATTTCTCAGTAGCAATGTTTACCAAACAAAATTGTATTAAATATACTTTCTTGCTTTTATAATCTTATTATTTAATATGAAAATTGTTGTTTTCTATAGAAACGTTGTTCATTATAATATTTTGTTTATGTCATTACTTCTTCTTTAGCATTTCTACAGACTCACATCAGATAGAACTATTTCGTTTAGGTGTCAATGTAATTATAGAACCAATATTCTAGACTCTCTAAAATGCAGTACTCGATACAAAAATCAAATACGAAGTTATCGCCAAAAAGGACAAACTTTGACCTTTTTGGAATTTCATTTAGAGTCACATGATTTGCCGCAGTCACGTGATGATTTTTATGCTGGGTAATGCTACCGGGATACTAAAGAATCACCAAAATATGACAGATTTTAGTAGGAAAATGCGATCAAAGATGATCAGGATGATATAATCTGGATTTTTCAAATTTCAAGTCAGTCGGCTGTTCCCGAACAAAACCGTCCTCCCTCCGCCACACATCGACAAAAGGTGCATATTGGAGAGACGTCGTTTGATAACGATGCTCGTTTTGTTGCTCGTTTGACACGAAAACAATTTTGTTGCCAGGAGAATGCGACATTTACCTGCATCGAGTTGCTGATCTGTTCCCTCTCGGAGAGGATTTCTGACAGGTTTTTCGTACCCAGCACGTTACGTAGCGTGGTCTGTGCCAGAAGCCGGGTTGAGTGATGGGCATTCTCCACGTTGGCTACCGACACAGTGGCGTGGCTCACTCTGTAGTAGACAACGGCATCTACTGATACAGTGACACTGTCTTTGGTCAGAACCTGGCAATATTAAACATCGGCATGATAAACAAACGCAATGTGTAGATAGATCAATTATAGGCGCTATTAATAATGACTTATCATAATTTATAACAATATTAAACTATCGTTATCCGGTTTATTAATAAAAAATTGACTTTATTGTGATTTTAATTTTATTAATTAAGCCCAGATAGTCTCTCTCTCTCTCCCTCTCTCTCTCTCTCTCTCTCTCTCTCTATATATATATATATATATATATATATATATATATCCCTCTATCTATCTATCTATCCTATCCATCTATCTATCTATATCTCTCTCTCTCCTATCTCTCTCTATTTCCCTCTGTCCATCTCTACATCTCTCTCCTCTCTCTCTCTCTCTCTCTCTCTCTCTCTCTATATATATATATATATATATATATATATATATCACAGACCTACGAAGACAAATGACAAATCTCCCCCCCTCCACCCACTTCGAATCAGCTATCGGCCCATTAAGCTCTCATTGTATAGAAAATATGAAACCTGACCCCGTCACACAGGAAAATAACTGTGACATATTGAGGTATAAATTAATGATAGCTCTGTTAATGTTACCTCTTGTGGTGGTACATCAAATGTCACTGTCCTGAGGTCCACCTTGGTGTATGTTTCGATGCAAGGCAATACGAAGAACATTCCTGTAAAATGGAGAAAAACAAATGATTTTATGGAAAATCGCAATCCGTGACACAATCGTAAAACCCCCCATATTTATTGTGTTTAACTGAAATCGTTTATGACAGTAAAATGTTCAGTTATATGTAGATGACGACTCCACTTTATCATGTTCTGATTGGCTGATATCTGTGTCAAATGGCATTATGGACAGATGATTGTGGGAAATAGAACGGACAGGACTGTTAGCTCTGTGTGTGTGTGTGTGTGTTTGTTTGCCCATCCTCGATGTGAATCAACATTGGAGCCAAGTTCAATGCATATGTTTAATCTATAAGAGCTCTAAAACACACACATATACACGCACACACGCGCGCGCACACATACACACACACCCATACTCTAAAACAAATTTAGATTATTAGTATACATTTTTTACTGCTGTTGTACTGTCATATACGTCTATGACGTCACAGTTCATAATCCATTCTATAAAGTACATCTTAACAGCCAATAACGCGAGACTAGACCATTAATCTGGGTCGTCGCGACCTAGATAGGTCAGATCGGTACAAGAGACACCTTCCAATAACAGTTGTAAACGTCTTTGCCCAAAACGTGCCAAAGTGAATCAGTTGGATGTCAGATAAAGTTCCATTCTTAGAACATCGCCTCATCTCTTGTGCGATAATCATAAATCATGTCGGTATTGTCCCAATCTATGACAATGCTTGACAGATAAATCGAAAAATGTGATAAATATCAAAGCCTCATCAAAGATATCTGCCTTTAGAGGCCTCCTTTGATCTGAGATAGCCACCAATTAAACAATGACCGATATAGGATTGTTCTTCGAAGATGACAACGTTTGGTGAAGAATGAGATGTCAAGTATTGATCTATGTTTACTTAACATACAACGCTAATACAAAACCAGAAAAAGCTATTCCTTTATGGTGTTAATAGGTGTGTCTATTTTAAGGTTAATTAACATTGATCGGAGGTTGGCGGTTTATGATGAAAATGTCGTATAAGGGAATAAAGAAAATCGGTTTGCAGAATTATTAGTTTATAAAGACAATTGTTTATACAGATAATTGGTTATAAAATCACTCGGTTATAAATGGAATAGTTTAATCAGCAATGACTTACAAATGTAACAGTTTATAAATAAAATAGTTCATGAAGGCGATACTTTATGATAATAATGCCCAATAAAGGTAATTCGATGATAATATCTATAAAACAGTCATTTATAAAAGGTTCTATTTCTGAATATATAATATTTAAACATGATCTTTTCTAACTGGCATAGATAATTTTTCATTATATATGCCTTATAGAGTTATGATGCGAAATAGAGTTTTGATACGAAAGCGACACCTAGTTGTCAATCAAGCAGTTACGACAGCTGCGTGACATTTGCCTGTCAAAGATAGAGATAGATCGTTATATGACACTTACCTGGCCCTTTAGCACCTCCTGATAACAGACGCCCAAGTCTAAAGATAACGGCCCTCTCGTATTCCTGTACCACCTAAAAATATATACGAGACTGGCTGTTGAAATGAGCAACATGATGGACGGTATCCGGAACGGAAGGTGTATACATCCGGCTGGCAATAAATCCCTATCTCTGCCGCTAAACGAAACACAGTTCAGCATGAAAGAGTAAATATCTGTAAAAGACTGGAAAATACTTCTCTATATATATATAAAACATTCAAAATTAAAAAATCTAGTTAATGGTTCGGAAACAGCACTGAGTAGATTGATAAAGTTAAATAATAAAATAAAATAGTAAGTAATTATTATTATCGTGGCTGACTACCGGAATGGTAATTATTATCGTGGCTGACTACCGGAATGGTAATTATTATCGTGGCTGACTACCGGAATGGTAATTATTATCGTGGCTGACTACCTAGAACTAAACTAGCAGAAGACCCTCTCCTAACCAATACTAAATACTAAACACTAACCAATACTAAATACTAACACTAACCAATACTAAATACTAACACTAACCAATACTAAATAATATCAATAAATAATACTTATATAAAACAGACAGGCAGACAGACACCCAGACAGACAGAAAGACAGACAAACAGACACACAGACAGACAGACAGATAGAAAGACAGAAACAGACACACTGCTCGCACACACGCTTATTAATATTTCTAGATAGAGCAATATTGTCAACATGATGGCATGGGGAAAAGTACTCAAATCAGCATAAGCAAAGTATATATATATATATATATATATATATATATTGTGTGTGTGTGTGTGTGTGTGTGTATTTTAGTGATGTTAAATAAAGCACTGGCACATATAATCTCGAATCGCAAATATAAACTGTGGGCGATTCATTAGGGCACTTAATCAACAGCGGCAACTTTTCATGCTGTGACATATATGTCCCCGTAACGTTGAAACTTATATATATAAATACACCCCCAGCTCCCCCAAAAATTGGCCATTTCACAGGAGAAGGATACATCAGACAGTTTTTATCAGAATACAGTTATAGACGTAAAACATGGATCAGTGTCAATAAGTATCTGTAACGGAGTGTGAACTCACAACAAACTTATCAATAAACACCATCTCATCTCATCTCATCACCGATCAATCAGGTCTCCTCAACAATCGAGTCCTTCAGATGGCAACAAGTACCCTCCAGATATGGCAGAGTCAGGACCTTTGATGAGGTATCAGCGGGCGCCAAGAACCGAAGACCCCCACCACCACCACAAAAGTAGGCCGAATCAGCGTGTACACGCCTGTACTCAAAACACCCGACACGATAACACCTTCCGGTACATCTTCCAAGAAATGGGCGTGCCATTTTACATGTGATATCTCCGGGAGTAGTGCAGTCTGGGATGTTCTTCGTGACAAGTGACATATATTGTAATGACATCACTTCATCGGATAACAATTCATCTCGATTTGTGACACGCTCGGATTAGGGGACGCTTTTGGGAGAAGTTGTCCGAAGCCGGAACGTCTGGATTTACGGCTCCCGAACTCGTCTGGATGTTATTAATCATATGCTTCCCCTCTCTCTCTCTCTCTCTCTCTCTCTCTCTCTCTCTCTCTCTCTCCCACACTCTCCCCCACGAGTTGATGACCGACTGTTTGGAGCAATTGATCACGTGATGTTGGTTGTCCTTTGTCGTCATTCCGTACGTAATTCACGTTCCGCGGACACGCGCTGATTATTAACCGGATTCCCCTCCCCCACAACTAGGTCGACAGAGATAACAATTAAGGAATGGGCTTAATGACTTGTGTTTGGATTAAGGGCGTTTGTGTGTGTGTGTGTGTGTGTGTGAGTGAGTGAGTGATTGGTTGAGTGTGTTAGTGAGGAATAAATCCCGACCGCGCAGGGAACGTATGGTCAGCGGGAAGTAGACCGGCAAAGCGGAGGTGTGGGGCTATAGCGGGGCGAGACCGTCCCAGGGCCGCACCGCAGAAATCGTATCCAGACAAACGACACCGGTGGCCCCACATAAATCCACTCTCGGCTCGCGGCTTACGTAAAACCCATTGTCATTGCCCGGCGACTTGATTCACTTAGAGAACAGATCCAGAACCGATCCAGAATGACACGACCCGCACGTCCTGAAAGGGCCTGGTCAATAAACCATTTTATCGTGATATAATGGATGTGTTCGGCTTAGAGCGGGACACATCAAGAGTGGTTCATAGAAAGAGAGAGAGAGAGAGAGAGATGAGGAGAAGACTTGATTAACTAGAGATGATGAGGAAGACAAGTCTAGGTACTGTACCGTGTTAGTTGACGTGAAATACGTCTGGTTCTCTATGTGGTATGTATTATTGTGATGACAAGAATAAGAGGAAACTTAATGAGGTGTACCTGGATATAGTAATGAGGTTTTTGTTTGTTACTGGAAAAATGGATTGAGGGAGAAAAATGGATTGAGGGAGAATAACAAAACTAGTTATTATAATACTGGATATTTACATACAATGGACTAGGACAACTGACATCGACATACAAACCTCGTATATATATATATATATATATATATATATATATATATATATATATATATATATATATATATATCGGGGTCAGGAGACTTCATAGCCAAATTGACAACGCAGTTGGTCATAGACCTGTATCATCGGGTTCAAATCCCGGCCGGCCTATGTGTGCTATCAATGCTTCACCTTTCATGTCGCTTCATTATGTTTGGAGATCGTTTGATTTTAGAGAGAGTGTGTGTGTGTGTGTGTGTGTGTGTGTGTGCGAGAGAGAGAGAGAGAGAGAGAGAGAGAGAGCAAGCACGTACATCAAACTGTAAGAATCTGTGCATATTTGTGAGCATATACATAGGTGTTACTAATTTGTGAGCACATACATAGGTGACACTAATTGTATAAGTACGCATATCCTCAAGTATCCATTCAATGTTTATTACGCACCATAAACACTTCGTCTATTTGCGACTTTAATACAAATGAGTGTCGTAAGTCGACTTCTGGGAACAGAAACCACTACTGAGGTGTATGACTGCTATATAGCTAATATGCTACACGTTGGCCGTATAACAAGACAAAACGCACGCACGCACGCACACACACAGAGAGAGAGAGAGAGCACACGAGATATATTAGAAGGGCGTGGCCGGAACGAGGATTCGATGTCGGAACACGCCACCAGATGGCGTCGGCATCTAGCCAGGTCATTAAATATGGTCAACCGGAGGACCCGGAAGTGGTCGGAGTTGACGGACGGAAACGGAACTTATTTAACAACGCCACGAGAGACCATCCACTGCTGGGCAAATATCGATTCCCCGTGGCGTCGAATAAATAGACAGGAAACGGAATATTCCAAACGATGAGAGGACAACAAGACAGTGGTGACGTCATTGTGCGGTCGTCTTCGGATGCCAGAAGAATGCCATCATATTGTGATGATGGCAAGAGGGACGTTTGGCTGCCGGGAGATCGTTGGCCATGCGCCATTAGGGCGCCATTCCGACATGGCACGAGGCGGCCATTGTGTATGAAGGACGTGCCACTTGGCCGGGTCGTGATATATGTGAACGGAAATGGCAACGAGCAGCTGGTCGTATGCCCTTGAGGAGGTTAAATACCTCCCGGTACGTCCGAGATGGCTCGCTGATGCGTATTCGAAATAAAACAATCGCCGTGAACGGGAAATGAAAGTAGAATGTTTGATAGATTACCTTACGTCAATGGAGAACACATCCTGAATCCTTTAACAAACTGAAGACTTTAAAAAAATGGGGAACGTATCCTGAATCCCGAACTGGACTTTAACAAAATAGCGTAAACATCCTGAATCCTGAACAGAACTTTAAACAAAATGTTCCGTTATTCTAAGCCTTAACATTCGCAATGTGTTGGTAAAAAAACTGATGAATGTTCAAAAGTTTAATTCTCAACATCAAAATGTGACAATTGTCATCTGAAACTTTTGGAAAAAACAATCGCCTGATGTCCCGTTTTCATTGCTACATGTTTATTAAACCACAATAAATAAACGAAGGAACGATCAAATAGTAATCTAAATAAACGTATTTGTTTGTGTACCTATTATCTTTGAATTGACTGTTTAACGAGGTATTCTCTTCGTAGATAAACAATAAACACTGAAGCTGTTCTTTTCTATCACTGTATCAAGTCGAAATGGCCAAAATGGCCGAAATAGCTGCTATTTTTACGTTGCTTAGCTACCTCAAACGAGGGAAACGCATATGGTCTGTAATTTACCGCTTCACCATCGGGGACTAATTCTGAATAAATTTAGAATCTCCAAAAGATGGCATATTCGGCGGAGAAAACGTTGCCTCCTCCTCCTCCTATACTATAGCGTCACGGGTGGGATTCGAACCTCCGACTTTCCGCACAGCGTGACCGTGAGTTAGAAATTGCGACGCTCTTACCCACTAGGCTATAGAGGCTGAATAAATACGAATATTATCATTAATAAATGTCCTCTGTCCGCTATTACCGGCATTTATAGCGTAATTTTGGATAAAACTCAATAAACTTCACAGGAGCCAGTAGCACAAAATATCATCAAAGGTGCTGGAATGAAGGTATATCAAACCAGGATTGATTTTCGGGATGCTGTTGTGCCGAGTATCTAATATTGAGAAATATATGATAATCTATTGTCATTCCTTTGTTGTTTGTAGTTCATAAACACGGCAATTTATTCCAGTATAAATCGCCAATTTATTCCAGTATATGATTCTCTGCGTGTATTGATGTTATGTTGATGACTAACTGAGGATGTTATTGTCGTAAATTATTTTGTTTCGTTTTGTCGGCCAAAAGTTAAATGGCTTTAATATAACTTATAGGATTTAAAAAACTGATTAAATTGGGCAGAGAACCATGAATGTTTAAACATTACGTCTAGACTCTGTTGGCTGGTGCACACTCATTGGAAATTCGTTATGGCGGGGAACCTGTCATGGTTCATAGGAACATGGCTGTAAAATGATCAATATGGATTATTCTGGATACTGGTAGTCCTCATCTTTCCCCAGGTAAATGGATGGTTAGATAGGGATATACGCACTATACTGACTGACTGACTGACTGATTGACTGACTGACTGACTGACTGATCGACTGACTGACTGACTGACTGACTGACTGACTGACTGGCTGACCGATTGACTGACTCATTGACTCACATACTCACAGACTGACTGCTGACTTACTGACTGACTGACTGACTGACTGACTGACTGACTGACTGACTCACTCACTCACTCACTCACTCACTCACTCACTCACTCACTCACTGATTGACTGACGGACTGACTGACTGACTGACTCACTCACTCACTCACTCACTCACTCACTCTAGTCCAGTAATAATCTATTGCACAGTATAGATTTTACCGTATTCATTTTCACTTGTGCAGCTGAAACAGTTACATTGGATGACACTTCGAGAGATAACAAAAGGCATAACCTTTCACTCTGATCTAACAACAAATTGCGACGCCTGGCCTGTCGGACTTATGTCCATACTGTTGATATAGGTAGGATTTGTTTAGGTGTTCGAACCCAGAATGTAGCCGAGATCCTCATCTGTGGTGTAGAGATATTCTGACGTATAGGTTTCTTTTGTACTACAGAAAAGTCCCAATGAATGTAAATTATAGTGTCGAAGTAGCTATCTTGTATATACGTATTAACTTATCATTGAACCACACGCACGTGTTGTTTACTGTAAGTTGTGGTGTCATATGGTATCCTACAAGTAACCGCTTACCTGTGGGCGTGACACATTTGTCACGTACGGAAGGCGGATTAGCTTGTCGCCACAGGCTGATGAGTACCCCCCAATATATATATATATATATATATATATATATATATATATATATATATATATATATATATATATATATATATATTGGATATATATATATATATATATTCATTATCTATATAATTTATTCTATAAGATAGAGCACGCAAATATTTTGTTAATAATTCACATAATTAGATAGTACTTGTATAATAATGAAGTTTTGGTATAAATGATAGACTAAAGACCCATAATATATATACACTATATATATATATATATATATATATATATATATATATATATATATATATATATATATATATATATATATATATATATATATATATATATATATATATAATAAATATATATATCCTAAAACAATCACGCACGCACGCACGCACATCAGCTTTTGTTAATCAATTCACCCAAATTAGATAGTCACTTGTATAATAATGAAGCTTTTGGTATAAATCGCCATAGACAAAGACCCACTGGAAATACTATTTACCGCACCTACTGGCTCGTGTACACAAACTAATTACAACCACTACCTGGCAAAGACCTTGAAATTATAATACAACGACAATGGCTCGAGGACAGCAGGATGTAGGGTGAGGCTTCTATTCCAGAATACGATCATCGTATGTCACCTGTAAGCTACGATCTGACATCACCGTCACGTGACCACGGGAAGGATCATGATTGGTGGGCTGATTAATATGCCGGTAAACCAATCAGACAGGCTATTCTGATGTAGCGTAGCCGGCGACTTAATGCAAATCGGAATCGTATTTCTCCCGAGTCGAGGATTCGTCAGAGATCATATTTTATTTAATAGGAAGGCTTTTAGACAACTTATTAAATAATCGAGGCGTTGGTGTGAAGAGCAATTTATTAATAATACGACACTCGCATACTGACAGTGGCATGACACGACCTGAATTAGCTCGTAGAAAATGGACCGAAAAGAAGTTCGGTGCTTTGACGATCTGAAGAAAAAAAAATCACGGAATGTGAAACGTGACAAGGACAACAAAGTCAGCTGGATGAAATTATTATCTTCAATTTCACAGGACTAATAATCTAGACAAACCGCGAGGAACATCACGGGATCGTATCCAAATGTGACCTGCATCTGTGGGGTGTTTTTGATAGATTTTGTTTGATAATGCTCATTTGTTTGATAATGCTCAATAAACCGATTTATCTTGGTCATATCTCATTTCTCTAGGTAGCAGATAATAATTATAATACTTCATGGTTAACGTCACGAAACAAGATTCGTAATACTAATCAGAAAGTTGACCCGGAGACAATCACCCTGTTTATCAATGGTTACCCGTTGCTAAGGGCGTCAGATTCGTATCAACAAGACAGTGTCATCATTGTGAACGGTGTCGTAGCATTAGATCCCAATAAGCAAATATTGTGGTATTTGGCCGGACTTAAAGTATTACTAGTCGTAGACGTAAACCTGTCGGTAATTAGAGATACCGAAATGTTAATGTCAAGGTTATGCCGACAATAAGGATAATGATCATAAATAACAGGTGATGTACTGATTGACTAGCACGGAGAATAATACCTTATTTATCTAACTAAGATACCGTAGTTTGTTTACAAGGAACGATCCCATCAATCAACGGCCAATTTGTTGCCCAACCGACCCCCTAATAATGTAATCTTAGCTTCTGAGTACTTAATTACCTCCACCGGGAAGAGCTCCAAAGTCACATGACAGATGACGTAATACGCTTTATATGCTATGGGATTTGTTATTAACTTGTAACGATCAAATGATGAAGAGGGAGAAAAACCAGGATGGCGATGAGGAAGAATAGGATAATGATAGAGAGAGAGAGTGTGTGTGTGTGTGTGTGTGTGTGCGTGTGTGGTGTGTGTGTGTGTGCGAGAGTGAGGGGATTCTGAACAACTTCTGTTGGTGGCCCGTCCGTTGTAACATGGTCGCGGCGTAACAACTTTAATGCATAATTTATTATATATTGTTAATGGTCCGTTGGCACTGAGGTGTATTAGAGTAAACATATACGTATGCGATATTATTCTTTGTTCGTTATTTACCATCCAATGGCGAAATATTCACTAAGTGGTGGCTTCACATTACATCAAAATACAACTGATCCGTTTATTGTCTACAATAGATTTAGATGTCAACGAATATGTCAGATCAGGAAAGAAATATCGGCGGCTTCTCATAATGGCTTCACCGTGGACAGACGTGGAGACGGCCTGTGTGTAAACGCATTACTTAAAAGTAGTTCAATATACAAAAGAGTGGTTAATACGGCTAGCAACTACTGTATAGACAACCATCTCGACGGTAATTCGGATAAGACAACCACAATGTTCTAAGTGAGCCATCAGACAACTTATTCGATTATTCCAGAGATTCTCCGACGAAGGTTTTACAGAAAACTCAACGTTGGCTCCACAACGAGATGCAAACGTAAATGATTATTATTTCCTATTTGTTAGACGTCTTTATTGACCTATTTTAACCGCCTATTTCTTATATACTGTATAATAATTCGATGATATTGTTCTAATAATTATATTCACTTTGTTTCTGGTCTTCGGCTTAATTTCATATCTAGATTGTTACACGGAGATGCTTATTTAATTGACCAGATGGCAGCACGAGAGCCATGGCGTTTTTTTATACAGGCCGTGGACGAATATCAAATATAGACGAAGAAGATGAAAAATATAACAATTGTCATATTATGGCCATGTATCAAAATATACGAGATGCTTTAATAATTACTTTTGTAGGTATGGATAATGTAAAAACATATGGCGTAATACAGTGCGTATGTGTGTGTGTGTGTGTGTGTTTTTTTTTATCAAATAAAAAATTTATTGGGGGGATATTATATTATATATTTTATATAATATTTTTTATGTGTGTTTTTTTTAGAATTAATTTTTAATTATGTATTATATATTATGTTATATATATATATATATATATATATATATATATATATATATATATATATATATATATATATATATATATATATTGTGTTTAAATAGAAAAAGAATATAAACCCCCACGAAAGACAATAAAAAAGGAACGGGCCCACAAAATATCTAAAGGTCACATAAAGGACAAATATATTACGTTTGTTCGTACAGCATCCGGAAAAAAAAAAAATATTACAAGACACAATTGTACAATCATCAGGAACAAATGGGTTGATAATGTTCTCTGTGGTAATGATTTTCGTATGTGGTTTGTGATATACTAGACGGAGTATGGTTGTTTTTGGTTGGTAAATAGCAGAATTAGCTTCTTAAAAATCTTTTTTGTTAAAAAGGATCCACCTTCACTACTTTTTTCTGCTCGGCTTAAAAAAGAATAGAGATAGATTAAAAAACATAGATAGACGGATAGATAAGATTTTTTTTTTAAAAACCCCCCAAAAAAAATAACAAGGCCCCCACACACAAAAGCACCCGGCCCCCCCATCACACACACACCACACTCATATATATATATATATATATATATATATATATATTAAAAAAAAAGGGAAAAAATTTTTAGTTTAATTTAATTTTTTTATTTTTTGTCATCAGAATGTTCAACTTCCACGTTTACCCC